>OY776111.1:120013420-120330314 GCA_963675035.1 Allygus modestus
TTTCTCTTATCCTCCGACATCCATCTTCAATTCTCTCCCTCAGCTGTTCAACATTGTTTACAGGCGTTGCATACACCACTGTTTTCAAATGTCCCCATACAAAGAAATCTATGGGATTCAAGTCGGGCGATCTTGCTGGCCATGCTATCGGGCCACCACGACCGATCCACTTATTTCTGAATCACTGGTCCAGGTAATTCCTTACTTCATTTCTGAAATGAGGAGGTGCACCGTCGTGCAAAAACCACATGTTTCGACGTGTGTTTAGGGGCACTTCTTCCATGGCATCATCTAAATCATTCTGAAGGAAGTGCAAATAGGTAAGTCCATTCAGCCTTGCTGGTAAAAACACTGGACCAATAAAATTATTCCCAATAATGCCCACCCAAACATTCAATGAAAAGTTATGCTGGAACCTCGACTGCACTATTGTATGAGGATTCTCGTCCGCCCATTGGTGGGTGTTATGGAAGTTCAAGATTCCATTTCGGTTAAACCCAGCTTCATCTGTAAAAAGTACTCCTAGCGGACTAGTACTTCACTGCGGACTCCTAGTACATTTATTTTCTATCTGTTGACTAAAATGCAGTCTGTTTGTGTAGTCCTCTTCTAAAAGAGCTTGAACCCGTTGGACATGGTAAGGATAAAGTAGATTGCTTTTCAAAATCCTCCATACCGTTGAGTGGGCAGCTCCCTCGGCAGATGCAATTCTTCTTGTGCTTGATGAAGGATCGTCTTCGACAGCTTGCAACACTCTTTCTTCCAATTCCAACGTTCTTGTTGTTCGAGGTCTACCTCGACCTAAAGGCGGAGTGGTAAATGAACCATACTGTGTGAGGCGGTCGTGCACTGTTAAGAACGTATTTTCACTAGGCAGTCGGCGATTTGGAAAACGTTCAGAGTACAAACGTCGAGCTAGCGCTCGATTACAATCTGACAGTCCATACATTAAGTGGATATCAGCTAGTTCCGCGTTTGTAAACTCTAAGCAGCAATTGGATGTGAACAAAACAGCAATAATGTGTGGCAGGTCAACAATGGATTTGTTATAACAGCTGATTAAATGCATATCAGCTGTTAATGTGGAGTAAAAAGGAGAAATAAAATTAATCAAGATTGATTAGTAGATTGATTGCCTACCTACATGTGGTGTATCCTCTTCATTCCATTGTTTTAAACAACAAATGATTATTATTAATATTAAAATTTATTAAATGTAATGTAATAATTTATGTAATGTAATTAAGTAATTTCAGTCTAAATTACTAAAATAAACACAGCTTCTTTATTTATGAACCGATTTTATTCATTTTTGTTTTGGATTTTTTATAATAAATAAAAAAAAATTTGTGTCTTGAAAAATTTTGATCTAGGTACCGGTTTTCATGAAATTTGGCATACAAAATTTCAAATGGCCGCCATTTTGAAATTTGGAAAGGTAAAAAAATATTTTCTTTTTACAAATGTTACTTACTTTAGTGTAAACACTTTTGCCAAGTTTCGTAAAAATATCTCATTGGGTTTTTGAAATAATAAATATTTTCCAAAAAAAAAAAAAAAAAAAAAATGGCGGATTACGGCTAAACTAAGCCGAAATCCAAAAAAATGTTATTCTTCATTTTTGACTTATTTTTGCATGTAGAATTAGGTCCTGTATAGCCCATCACACTTTTTTGTGACACCCTGTATACAGATTTAAATATAGTTTATAATACAAATTTTAAATAGAATAAATATTTTAGAATAAATATTTTTTAATTAAATATTTGCAAACTTTAAATACATTTGCTATCGGGAAATAATGTTTTTACCATATTAAAATTTCTATAGATATTTGTATTGTTCGTTATATTTTAAATTGACAAAGTATAAGCTTAGCAGATGTGCAAATCTAAAAGAGCTAATAATTACAACAATCTATACTCGTATTTCAAAGTAGTTATAAATTGTTATTGATGTATTATTATACTAACAAATTAAACAAATAACTATTGAACCGATTTGAATGAGTTAACTATTATTTATAAGAGGTCGAATAGTAAAACTAAATTTCGAATGAGGAATGTTCGGTTCCGCCCGGCGGACAAATCATACTGGTCTGAGAGCAGTGCCCGTCCGGAATCCGCCAGCGGAGAGAAGCCTATCATTGAGACTGGGCAGATTTTGTTGTAATATTGTGTATTGTGCACCGAAACAAATTTTTGATGAACGTTTTCATCGACTGAAGAGGAGGAACATGTTGAGTTGGTGTCAGGCCATGACGTTTTCCGAAATATAAATAATACGAAATTTGGAATATAATAGGAGAAAAACTTGAGAAACAGATAATCTTAATTTATAATAAGTTCCAGTGGCCTAGATTCGATAGGGATCAGGGGGGTGTTTTCCCCTTGTAACATGGACAAATTTAAGTGTTTATTCTTCTGAAATCAAGCTTACGCCTTTTTATTGAAAATATATACTTTTAACAAAACAAATATGTGTGCAATATACCTAGAAAAATATTTTAAAAATAAAATTACCGTTTATCAACACATGTCAGTGAATAAACAAAATGAATTTTTAATGGTATTCTAATAGTTTTATTAAACAAATAATAATAACAATAGTAGTAATCTGAGTTTAACCAAAAAGAAAAATTGGTCTTTCGACACGCAGAAGTAGCCCTTAAATTTAGTTTCATTGTCTACCAAATGTGTACGAACGAGTATTTTGTAAGCTCCTTCACTGTCCCTATTCTTAAAAATATCACTCCGATCACTATGAGTTGGCACTTATAAAGACAAAAGATCGACATCATCATCAATGTCATCATAAAGCATCAAAGCCACGAGGGCTTTCCTCTTCCTGTCCATACTCGTCACTAGTTTGGACACAACTGAATTTCCGCACCCTTATTTACGGAGTCACAGGAACCACCTCTCCGGATTTTGCGTGGCGGAATCTCCGCAGCAGAAAATTTCGCACTTCCTGCCGTAAATTCCGCACTTCCTGCCGTAAATTCCGCAGTCTGTGGAACCATAGCTTAACACGGCCGGGCTTGACACGGAGCCTTAACTTTGAGAATTTCAAACTAATGTTATTAATCAGCTCTAACCACATACTTCGGAAATATTTTCTTCCAGAGTTATTGTAATGTCCTAATGAGAATGCCTTAAACAGATTTAACGTTTTTGTAGCCATATTAATCCTTAATCTAATCCCTTCAATATTATGGAGAATTTGTTAAACCCGTTATCAAACTTTCAACTATTCAAAAATGGCAGCCGATAAAAGTTTCTTTTAACTGCAACTTATAAAACTTTCCAATTTAGTTTCAATCATAAGAAAAACCTTTCATAGTTTATTGCCTGTAGAAGACGGATTTTAAAACGGTAGTTTATATCCTAATTAAAATCAAATAAATCAAAAAGAAGGCTAAATCTACTGTTCTGATCGGTCCCGAGAGGACCTACTTTACCATATAACACTGTCAACACTTTTGGGCCGCCTTAATTACTGCAGACACCACAAGCTGAATGGTACAAATCTACCATTCCGATTGGTCCCGAGAGGACCACTTACCATATAACAATGCCAACACTTTGGAGCCACCACAATTGCTGCAGACACCTGTGACGCATAGTGGCACGTTTATCATATAGTGCAGCAAACTGAATTGCGTTGCTCCACCGGTCTCGTTCATCTTTCGGTCTGCCGTTTCGTTGTGACAACTGGGTCGTTTTTCGTGCGGCTTGTCAAAGGCTCACTCCTCCCTCACTCCTCCCTCCCCCGTTTCTCATCATTCTCTTTTAAGTAACAAGTAACACCGGCTCACTCGTCGTAGAAATAAAATACTGGCAGTGCCATGGATAAGTCTTAGTTTTTAAGTTAGATCACCAACAAAATGATAGGCTAGAGTACCAAACTCGAGGGGAAAGCCGTTATAGTCCGTCCAGTTAGGGAAGGCGGGTAAGAGATTAAGGCCCCGCTCGGGCTCCCAACAATAGCTTGGGACCGGCCTCGGCGGCCGACCGCCCACGCTAATCAGGCGTGAATCACACACCACTCTAAAAAATTATCTCATAAAAGTAAGCGTAATTTGTATTTTTTTATTGCAGTTTTGATTTCTACGTGTGATTTTACGAAAAACTAGTCCAAACACGACGCAGTTATGTCAATTAGTGATTACTGGTTGTAAAAAATTGGTTGAGGGTTGGTACTTCCTTTCGAGCATAATAGGCCGTTATATGTCTTCGTATAGCTCCTTTGTCAAAGTCGTCAATATCTCTTGTAGGCCGCTTCCTCTTGGAATGTCGTTTTGGCGTGCGGATAACAATATCTTCCCTCGGGTTATCAAGTGGTGTGCTAACGTCTCCGTCTTCACAGCCCCCATCACCACTTTGATCCACTACGTCCATATCCCGGACGTTACACAAGTCTTGAGTTTCGAGCGATTTCTTGACTTCTGCCATTACACGCTCTACAGTCCTTAAAGATATTCCACACGCGTATATAGGCTTTCGCCCAGCTCTGGGGATGTAGGAAATCCCGAAATATGAATGGGTTCGCTTAAAGGAGCCAGTCGTGTCTGGTCATGTTTTAAAATACCCTTATGGAAGTGATCGATAGAAAACAATAGACATAATTTTAGTGATACGTAGTTATATCAATACGTAATTGGATCAATACGTATCACTAGACATCAATACGTATCAATAGATATCAATAAGAAATTCTATTGAGTCTTTAATTGGTATTTTGTAATTAAAACACAACAAATTAATGTACTAACAGGTATATTCCAAAAAATTAAACAATAAATTGATGACCTAGGACTAATGTTTACCTACTTACTTGTTAGAACCAATTTTTTAAATGAACCAAAAAACACTAAAATCAGGGCTTAACTTACTTAACTTACACTTTACTTGACTTAGCTTACTTTACTTAACTTACTTACTTTACTTAACTTATTAACTTAATTATTCACATAAGTAGAATACACACTTAAATTTGGGCCTATATACTATTCACTGATTTCCTTGATCTTCTTGTTTAGTGTGGCAATTTTCTGAGTGATGTACTGGCTGATACTGCCACTTCCAAGCTCAATTTCTTTCTTTGATGTGTTAGGATTTTCCTCCAGGATTCTTTCTTTATTGACAATTTCTGTGAACAAATAAACATGCAATAAGTTATGTGGTAGTAAAAACGTGAAATTAATGTTTAAAATTAATAATTTAACATCACTACTATATTTTTACTATTTTAACACATTATTATTACATTTGTTTATATGAAGCAATCGTCAAGATGTCACAACTTTTCACATGATAAAACGTTAAATAAATACCATTACATGAAAAATCACAATTTTGACATCACCATATTTTATAATTTTTGAACATTTTGTTAGTTGTGAAAATAACTTACAATGATTTTCGCGTGAATCAATCATAAAAACGCAAGGCCTACTGTAAAATTAGTTGTATGAGATAAATGCTTGAAAATAATTTGTTGTACAATTCTATATTATTATATTTTTCATATTGTATGCTAATTTTGTAGGTAGGCCCAGCCATAAGGGTCTTCACAGATCTTGACTGATGATTTGGCAAGTGTTGGAAATGGTAAGGGGAGGATATATGGGATTATTAATTTTTAATTTATTTTTCCTACATACAGTAAGTTCAACTGAGTAAGTTTAACTGACACAACCTTACAATCATACACATGCATCTGTGAGTGATATATTCAGGGGGACATCGAAACGGTCTTGGTTTTTGTATGACCAGTAGTGCCAATTCATATCCTTCAAGATATGTGGCGACCATTATAATAATAATTTTGATAGGTGTCAAGGCTATTTAAAATCTAAGACCATAGACAATTGAGTGTGAAGCCTATTGTACCCAATCATAGTTTTTTACCTTTATTCTTTAACATATTAACAGAACAAGTTTAAAAATAATGTCACCTGGATTTATTCTTGGGTAAGGAGTTGTTTCATTTGGGTCCGAGCCAATTCTTGATGGCTCCCTCAATGTGTTTTACTTTGGCCTCAGCAAACCGATTCATATCAGCACTTAATCGGACACATGATAATTAAAATAAGTTTTAATTGATTAACAAACTAACAATTTTCTGAAAGCACATAGTTAATACGTCATATGCCTACATTAAACATAATGGTTTGATCCGGTATAACGATTATTTAGGTTATTCGGTCATGTTATGTTTCAGTTTTAGGTGTCTTGAAATTTGTCCAGATAACAAACCTTGATTCCACTATTACTTAAACATGTATTGCCAGGAATAACATTATCGTGTCATGTCATTGCCATTTTTTAATTTTATTTGAAGTTTATGCCTAATTGAAAAACAAACTAAATAAAACAAACATGACGTAAGGATTAATGTACAGACTATACAATACTTTGCAATAGATACAAATATCGACCTACTCGATACACCGTAGTATCGAACAGTTTCATTCCAACCACTGTGAAACCAACAAAACCTGCAAAACTTAAAACTTAGTAAGAAACATAATCAGTTGCCAAACACAGATAGACCGTTACAGCTTCCAGCAGACGTCTGTTGGTGGCTGGTGGTTAGGAATCGCTACGCGTTCAACGATGCATCCGAAATATTTCTGTGTTGGGAGTGGTGAATGACGTCACTGTCCAACCTTCTGTCCATAGAATGGGCCGCTAGTTGCTAGTCTTCCAGTTTTCCTCACGAAATACATATTCCTATTGTTAACAATAAAGTTAAAGTGAACAGTTTACATTTTACTGTTAACGAAGTGTAAGAATAGTTAGTCAGGGCCTAATAGTAGTTGTTGGAAGAATGTTTAATTCTAGAGTAATAGTAATAGTATGTACATTGTACATTCATCTTAATTCCACAAGCTTAGAAACGGTGTAGTTGATCTTCATTTTTTAGTTTTGTTTCCATTGGTTTATTGTACTCCTTAAAATGGTTTGTCACTCACAAATAAAGGTCTACACAACATCAATTGCCTTTGAAAGTTAAGCTTTCATTGAGTGAAACTTTCAAGCCTATTTGTAATATGCTAGATTATTAGGGCCTATTTTTATAATATAGTCCCTGTTTGCAGCAGTCGGCAGTTCAGTAGCCTCTAGTTTCTTATGTTGAAAATGGGTTCATAGGATTACTGACAGCTTTTTTTAGGTACATTTAGTTTAACATTTAGGATTATAGTAAAATTTATCTGTGCAGTACTTAGTGTATTAAGAGTTGTAACTTAGTGTTATAAAGGGTTTTCATTTGCATGCAGCCGGGCTCTAGTTACATTTTTAAATATTTCTCGTGCTGCGAAGTAGTGTTTGACTGTGCGGCCCTTTTGGTTTAAGAATTCAGAGATTATAACTCGGTTGGAGCCTCTATGCTAGTTTAGTCAAGTTAGCCTGAATTGTAAGCTCGACCATAGATTAAGCATACTCTTCTTTTGCAAAGTAAAGTCAGTGTTCATGAACTCAGTTTTTTTCAGTAATTAAACCAATTTTGATTGCCAAAGCTGGTTTTAGCGAATTTCCCCTATAGGGAAGAAGCTATTACCGTAGGTCTCATGGTAAGACTTAAGGCCGAGACCATGACAACTTTTTCTTTTAGGTCCCCAGATGACTAAAACACTATTCGTTCAAATTTATATATATGTATATATATATGTCCGTGAATGCGATAAGTTGAGTAAAAAAGTCCGATTTCGATGAAATTTGGCTCAAATGTGTAAAGTGACATTTATGACTTTCGAAAACCAGAAAAATCGGACCATGGGAAGGGGGGTTTTAAATTTTCCAAAAATCAGTTTTTTGCATTTTTCACCCTACAATTTAAAAAAAACTTAATTTTGGTTTTGACCATGTTATAGAGCTTAAAAAACAAATAATTTAGTATTTTGAATTATTAACCTAAATTAAGTGGTTGCGGAGAAAATCCAAAAAAACCTGCTCATAAAATCTCCCATGTTAATCTTATGGGAAAAAGGTTTTTGGCTTTTCCTCAGTTTATTTTAATGTAAACTTCACATTTGCTTTTATCAATCAACTGAGCTCGACAAAACAATCATTTTGGTGTTTAAATTGTGATTCTACGTCCAACCATTGCAGAGATATTCAAAGTGCTAAACACAGTACGTTGTCCAATGTTATCCTTATGGAGAATAAATAAAACTTGATATCTCCATTATTAATGAATTGGCATGTGGCGTCACGTAGTACTGGTATATTGATATTTGTAAAAAAAATTGATTTTTTGTTGATAATCCCCGTAGCAGCGAACCTGCGTACTCAGCCCCCATGTTATTCTTATGGAGAATAAGTAAAATGTAATGACTCCCTTAATTATGAACATAAATTAATAAAACTTGGTATGTGGCTTCACCTTGTTGAGTTATATTGATATTTGCATAAAAACCCATTTTTTTAGTTCCTTGTTGCAGCAAACCTGCTTACTCAGCTCCCATGTTATTCTTATAGAGAATAATTAAAATGTTATATAGTGCTTACTTATGATTGAATATTGATGAAACTTGGTATGTGGCTTCACCTAGTTAAATAATATTTATATTTGCATAAAAAACAATTGTTTGTGTTCCTTGTTTCAGCAAACCTATGTACTCATCACCAATGTTACTCTTATAGAGAATAATTAATATTGTATATATTGCTTATATGTGAATATATTTTTATGAAACTTGGTATATGGCTTTATATGGTATTAAGACATATATTATGCATTGGAAATTCGCTGAGTACGCAGGTTTGCTGCGACGGGGGTATTTTTGGGCTTTCAAGGAAAGTTTGTGGTTTTCGAGCACCCAGCAATTTTTTTTAATACGAATAGTTCACAAGCCCAGTATCCTTCGTAAGCAACTAGATGTCTTTCAGGGTGTCTATCTTGTCTTGCTTGGCTTTCCCCTCAAGAATTTTCACGCCATCTGCCAAGCAACAAACTCTGCAACCCTTCAGGTTTTGGACGATTCTTATGCCGCCTGTTTTTGCAATTTTTTTAATGCAACCCCAAGTTAGCCAGGAATTTGCAACCAGTTTTAGTAAGCTTTGGAGCAAAGATTTCTGACCTCAAGACCTTTGTTAAGTTAAATGGTTCTAGCTTACAGCGGAACTTGGCTTTGCTGTTTATTTTTAGGTACAAATGATTTTTAGCTAACGCCGATATTGTCACATTTAAGAACATCTTTTTGTCCTTTTAGCGAATTTCCCCTAAAGGGAAGAAGCTATTACCGAAGGTCTCATGGTAAGACTTAAGCCCTAGACCATAATAACTTTTTGTTATGAGGTCCCCAGATGCCAAAAATACTATTCGTTCAAGTTCTGGTTTTCGAACTTGAAGTCATGAATGTCACTTTACAAATTTGAGCCAAATTTCATCGAAATCGGATGTTTTTTACTCAATTTATCGTGTTAACGGACACTTATATATATATATATATATATATGTATATCCATATATATATATATATATATGTATATCCATATATATATATATATATATATATATATATATATAAAAGTGTCCGATAACACGATAAATTGAGTAAAAAACCTCCGATTTCGATGAAATTTGGCTCAAATTTGTAAAGTGACATTCATGACTTCAAGTTCGAAAATATATGTATATCCATATGTATATCCATATATATATATATATATATATATATATATATATATATATATATATATATATATATGGATATACATATGGATATACATATATTTTCGAACTTGAAGTCATGAATGTCACTTTACAAATTTGCGCCAAATTTCATCGTAATCGGAGGTTTTTTACTCAATTTATCGTGTTAACGGACACTTTTATATATATATATATATGGATATACATATATATATATGGATATATATATATACATATATATATATGGATATATATATATATATATATATATATATATATATATATATATATATATAAGTGTCCGTTAACACGATAAATTGAGTAAAAAACATCCGATTTCGATGAAATTTGGCTCAAATTTGTAAAGTGACATTCATGACTTCAAGTTCGAAAACCAGAAAAATCGGACCATGGGAAGGGGGGTTTATGGGGGTTTTAAATTTTCCAAAAATTAGTATTTTGCACTTTTCACCCAAAAATAAAAAAAAACTCAAATTTGGTTTTGAGCATTTTATAGAGCTTAAAAAACAATATAGTATTTTAAATTATTAACCTTGGTTAAGTGGTTGCTGAGAAAATCCAAAAAACCTGCTCATAGAATCTCTCATGTTAATCTTATGGGAAAAAGGTTTTTGGCTTTTCCTCAGTTCATTTTAATGTAAACTTCACATTTTCTTTTACTAATCAATTCAGCTCTACAAAGCAATCATGTTGGTGTTTAAATTGTGATTCTACGTCCAACTGTTGCAGAGATATTAAAAGTGCTAAACACAGTACGGTGTCCAATGTTATCCTTATGGAGAATAAATAAAATGTTGTTTCTCGATTATTTATGAATATATATTGATGAAACTTGGTAAGTGGCTTCACGTGGTACTGGTATATTGATATTTGCACAAACAATTGATTTTTTGTTGATTATCCCAGTAGCAGCAAACCTGCATACTCAGCCCTAATGTTATCTTATGAAGAATAAGTCAAGTTTTATATCTCCCTGACTTATGATCATAAATTAATAAAACTTAGTATGCAGCTTCACCTGGTTGAGTTATATTGATAATTGCATAAAAACACATATTTTGTGTTCCTTTTTCCAGCAAACCTGCGTACTCAGCCCTAATGTTATTCTTATGGAGAATAAATCAAATGCTATAGTTCACTTATTTATTCATGTATTTTTATGAAACTTGATAAGTGGCTTTATGTGGTAGTGAGAAACATATGCATGAATTGGAAATTCGCTGAATACGCAGGTTTGATGCGACGGAGGTATTTAAGAATGTTGCGTTGAAATTATCCCAGGATGGCAATAGTGTTTACCACTTTGCCATTTTACCCCAGGATTAGAAATGTCACACCAGCAGTTACACGTTTGGGTCAGATAAATAAATTTTTGCTTACGCTACGATCAGACCTGATTAAGGTAACCTGTGGGGTAGACCTTCCCCGGTAACTCAACGAAGTGCAGTTTTTTCATGTCTATTAGGGGAACTCGAGGCATCGTGACAGAATTCATTTCAATAGCGACGCTTTTCTGAAGTTGAATACTTTAATGATCTCTTTCACCCTTGCCAACGTAAAGTTTTTTCCTTTGAACATTCAGCAGTTAACACTAGTTTTTTGTGCTCCGGAGGAATTTTCACTAAATCAAAATGTGTTTTCCATTGCACGACAATGAAGCGGATTCTCGGGTTTTGGTTTTGAATTTTTTTCAAGGGTTTTGGTTTTAATTGTTTTTAATTAAAAGGGTCTTGGTACGTCATTTTCAGTGTTGGGCGCGTTGCCTATGGTTCCCCTTGTTTGAAATTGTTGGTTTTAAGTAAAACCTTTCGAAAATGAAAATCAGTAGGTGTTAGGTGCTCTCTTGCGAATTTTTTTCTCACTTCCGCCTCTTGTTTTTGTAAAGCAACATGCCTTCGACAGTGGAGGAGGGCCGTCGAAAATCTTTCGAAAGCTAGGCAACGCAGGCAGCTGAAATACGACCTGAACAGATTGCCCAACCCCTACAAGACCGGTGATTGGGTAACGTTCAGGGAACACCAAATCAGCAAAGCTGCCTATTCAATAATAAGAAGCTGTTGCCTGTCTGGTCCAAACCGTGTGTCATTGAATATTTTTCTTCAATAGTTACAGAAAGTTTGTTAAATCCCAACACAGGTAAATTCATCAGAAATGCACATGTTTCTCTGTTAAGAAGATTTTTGCAGCCATATATTTAGAATTTTCCCCCCGACCCAGACCAGAAACGCTGCACCAACGTGATATTAGGTTAAGTCTTCTTTTCTCTGTCTCTTCGCCCCGGCAACCCACGGGGGACTGGTGAGACTCAGGGTATCCTTCCCTAGGATGGGCTGCCCTACACGTTCCTTCTCCATGCGCTGTCGGGCAAGTCCAGCGAGCATTAAAGACCAATAGAGGGGACACTTCCATTTAAGGCTGTGCAGTCAAAAAAATTTTAATTTTTTTCCCCTCTGTTTTTTGTTTATTACGATTATACAAACCGTAAATACACATTTTTTTGGAAAAATATTTTCATTATGTTGGTTTTTTCACCCTTTGAAGTGCCGCTTTAGAGGTATTTTGAATTATACACCAGTTGAAAACGGCCAATCACAAATGTTTCCAAATTGGTTTATGTATTTACAAAAAATATACAAGGGTCACCTAAATAGATTTTAGTAAAATTTTTATTATTTCAGGAAATAAAGTTTGTATCTCGGTTGTTTTTTATTCGAGTGGTTTTAAAACTTCTGCTAACCCAAGCCAAGGGTGTACAAAGACAGTTTTACACAATAATATCTCAAAATTAGGTTTCATAAAAAAGTTGTGTACAATAAACTTTTTTATTTTAGCCCGCGTCAGACACCTATCTACCCCTGAGCCGCCCATATCGCCCCGACTCGCACTTGCAGGCACCCGTGCACCATATTTCTCTCTCACTCGCACATCCCTTTGCTCTCTCACACATCTCCTCTCTCTCTCTCTCTCTCTCTCTCTCTCTCTCTCTCTCTTAATTTTAAGTTTGTTGTTATTGTTGCACAAAACTAATTTTGATATATTATAAATTATTAAGATCAAACAGCCAAACATAAAGTAATTAAATAATAGTATCAAAACTATAATTGGTTACGAAAGTCAGTTAACGTAACACACTGAGTAGTCATAAGTGTTTGAGGTTATCCTAAATATGATGATACAATTAATAATAAAGATGATAATAATAATGGTACGACAGCTTTTAGCCTATTTCTTGTTGTTGTTATTTTGTTCGTATCGTCTTTATATATAATTCTGTAGGCGAAATTTTTAAGTCAAAATTGTGGGAGTTTGGCTAATTGCCGGATAATGGGAGAGGTCTTGATCCCAGGGACTCGGGAAAAATAACAGTATTTCTAAATATTTACCAGCAAACGAACAACAACGTAAAACATCCCCCATAAGAAAAGCATGGGGATTTAAAAACGTCTGCTTTGTCAATACGATCAGCACTGCCCCAGTGAGTGTTACGGGATGTATGCTTATCATTGTTGCCAACACTGAATCCTGTGATTACCCCCCACATCAAGTTTATCGTAGGAAGAAACAAGGCCCAATGATAAAGATAATATTTCATTGTATCAAAATCACGTAAACTTATCTCTAAAATAATGTACAAACGTCTACAATATAACTGACTTTTAGCGAATTTCCCCTATAGGGAAGAAGCTATTACCGTAGGTCTCATGGTAAGACTTAAGCCCAAGACCATGATAACTTTTTGTTTTGAGGTCCCCAGATGACAAAACACTATTCGTTCAAATTTATATATATATATATATACACTCGCTTCGCTTGCTGGGGGCTCCGCCCCAGACCCCTGTGGGGGGCTTCGTCCCCAGGTCGCTGTTTGGCCACAGTTTAATGTAAATTGGTCCAAATTCTATTTAAGACCTGAATTCTACAACTATTCCAAGGCTTTGATTATTTTTAAGGGTTCAATCTATAAAATCTGGCCATATGCCTGTTGATGAATACTAGTTTGCATGGAGACGTAGTATGTTAGATTTTAAGCCTCCATGCATTACCTAAGTACTTGAAAAAATAATACCCTTAACTGATGTATAATGGAGCCTTTATAAGGCGTCTTTTGAACCTGATAAGGAATACGACCACCGTTAACAACCTGAAATAGTATGCCTTTGGGTAACTACAAGCCTTCTGCAAAAAATATGACATGATTTATAAGGGATTTTACCTTCGACAGAGCGCAACATAAAAAATACACCCGAAAAACACGAAACAATCTACAAAAGCGCAAAGACATTGATTTTGTTTGGTGTTTAGGATATTTAATCTGGGCGTGGGAGTGTGGCTTGGTACTAATTGTAATGTAGGAATACTGTGTGATAAATATTAGGCCTCTAAGTTCTATATTAGAGCGACAAAACATTAAAAACTACGAAAAAATCTTGGAAAAAAATTTAAATTTAAAAAATCTAGCGCTACCTAAGGGTGAAGGGGTGAGGTACGGCAAAATGTCATAGGACGAAAGTTTTAGTTCGTCTGAAATCCGTGGCACGTGGTGGTCTTCGTTTTTCGATAGGACAACCCGTTCGGCCGCTAGAGCTCCAATAAAAAAAGTCTACATTTTGATTTTTGTATTCACAATTTTGTTGAGATAGTTCAAACTAAAAATAATAGGATTTGGGAATAAAAGGTGCAACGCACACGCATTCCATATCTCACGATCCTAGTTAAAGTATAAATGGTGATGCGTGTATTCTAATTAATAACAATTGTTCCAGAATCGGCATTTCCTTACTACTTATACTTAGAAAACCGTCAAATCTATAGATTTTAAGAGATTTTGTTTTTCCGAAAGGTTTAATTAATAAAAACTGGTCACATTTCGGCTGCTATTTACTACATGTGATGTAGACATACTGCGTGCCCAATATTAGGCCTCCATCAAGTATATTAACGTGATGGGAAATAAAAAATTGCCACAAAATCTCAAAATTTGAAAAAAATCTAGAGCTATCTAAGGGTGAAGGAGACGAGATACGACAAAAAGTCATGGAACTAAAGTTGTAGATCTTGCAAAATCCGTAGCACATGGTGGTGTCCGTTTTTTGATAGGACAGTCCGTTTAACCGCTAGAGCTCAAAAACTGGAATTTTAAAATAAGCCTTTTTTGGGGGGAAATTAAATACTTTTTTTAGGGGGGTTAAAATGAAAAATTGTCTAGTAGAAATAAGATAATTTAGCAGATGTTTAGTTTTCTGATGGCTTATGTTTTGGGATGAATTATGAAAACTGGTTTTATGATTTCTGCTATATACCAAATGTGGTATAAACTTATATAGTCTATATAAACTTATATAAGTCCGTTAACACGATAACTTGAGCAAAAAACATCCGTTTTTGATGAAATTTGGCTCAAATGTGTAAAATGACATTCATGACTTTAAGTTCGAAAACCAGAAAAATCGGACTATGGGAAGGGGGGTTTATGGGGGTTTTAAATTTTCCAAAAATCAGTTTTTTGCATTTTTCACCCTACAATTTAAAAAAAACTTAATTTTGGTTTTGACCATGTTATAGAGCTTAAAAAACAAATAATTTAGTATTTTGAATTATTAACCTAAATTAAGTGGTTGCGGAGAAAATCCAAAAAAACCTGCTCATAAAATCTGCCATGTTAATCTTATGGGAAAAAGGTTTTTGGCTTTTCCTCAGTTCATTTTAATGTAAACTTCACATTTTCTTTTACTAATCAATTCAGCTCTACAAAGCAATCATGTTGGTGTTTAAATTGTGATTCTACGTCCAACTGTTGCAGAGATATTCAAAGTGCTAAACACAGTACGGTGTCCAATGTTATCCTTATGGAGAATAAATAAAATGTTGTTTCTCGATTATTTATGAATATATATTGATGAAACTTGGTAAGTGGCTTCACGTGGTACTGGTATATTGATATTTGCACAAACAATTGATTTTTTGTTGATTATCCCAGTAGCAGCAAACCTGCATACTCAGCCCTAATGTTATCTTATGAAGAATAAGTCAAGTTTTATATCTCCCTGACTTATGATCATAAATTAATAAAACTTAGTATGCAGCTTCACCTGGTTGAGTTATATTGATAATTGCATAAAAACACATATTTTGTGTTCCTTTTTCCAGCAAACCTGCGTACTCAGCCCTAATGTTATTCTTATGGAGAATAAATAAAATGCTATAGTTCACTTATTTATTCATGTATTTTTATGAAACTTGATAAGTGGCTTTATGTGGTAGTGAGAAACATATGCATGAATTGGAAATTCGCTGAATACGCAGGTTTGATGCGACGGAGGTATTTAAGAATGTTGCGTTGAAATTATCCCAGGATGGCAATAGTGTTTACCACTTTGCCATTTTACCCCAGGATTAGAAATGTCACACCAGCAGTTACACGTTTGGGTCAGATAAATAAATTTTTGCTTACGCTACGATCAGACCTGATTAAGGTAACCTGTGGGGTAGACCTTCCCCGGTAACTCAACGAAGTGCAGTTTTTTCATGTCTATTAGGGGAACTCGAGGCATCGTGACAGAATTCATTTCAATAGCGACGCTTTTCTGAAGTTGAATACTTTAATGATCTCTTTCACCCTTGCCAACGTAAAGTTTTTTCCTTTGAACATTCAGCAGTTAACACTAGTTTTTTGTGCTCCGGAGGAATTTTCACTAAATCAAAATGTGTTTTCCATTGCACGACAATGAAGCGGATTCTCGGGTTTTGGTTTTGAATTTTTTTCAAGGGTTTTGGTTTTAATTGTTTTTAATTAAAAGGGTCTTGGTACGTCATTTTCAGTGTTGGGCGCGTTGCCTATGGTTCCCCTTGTTTGAAATTGTTGGTTTTAAGTAAAACCTTTCGAAAATGAAAATCAGTAGGTGTTAGGTGCTCTCTTGCGAATTTTTTTCTCACTTCCGCCTCTTGTTTTTGTAAAGCAACATGCCTTCGACAGTGGAGGAGGGCCGTCGAAAATCTTTCGAAAGCTAGGCAACGCAGGCAGCTGAAATACGACCTGAACAGATTGCCCAACCCCTACAAGACCGGTGATTGGGTAACGTTCAGGGAACACCAAATCAGCAAAGCTGCCTATTCAATAATAAGAAGCTGTTGCCTGTCTGGTCCAAACCGTGTGTCATTGAATATTTTTCTTCAACAGTTACAGAAAGTTTGTTAAATCCCAACACAGGTAAATTCATCAGAAATGCACATGTTTCTCTGTTAAGAAGATTTTTGCAGCCATATATTTAGAATTTTCCCCCCGACCCAGACCAGAAACGCTGCACCAACGTGATATTAGGTTAAGTCTTCTTTTCTCTGTCTCTTCGCCCCGGCAACCCACGGGGGACTGGTGAGACTCAGGGTATCCTTCCCTAGGATGGGCTGCCCTACACGTTCCTTCTCCATGCGCTGTCGGGCAAGTCCAGCGAGCATTAAAGACCAATAGAGGGGACACTTCCATTTAAGGCTGTGCAGTCAAAAAAATTTTAATTTTTTTCCCCTCTGTTTTTTGTTTATTACGATTATACAAACCGTAAATACACATTTTTTTGGAAAAATATTTTTGTTATGTTGGTTTTTTCACCCTTTGAAGTGCCGCTTTAGAGGTATTTTGAATTATACACCAGTTGAAAACGGCCAATCACAAATGTTTCCAAATTGGTTTATGTATTTACAAAAAATATACAAGGGTCACCTAAATAGATTTTAGTAAAATTTTTATTATTTTAGGAAATAAAGTTTGTATCTCGGTTGTTTTTTATTCGAGTGGTTTTAAAACTTCTGCTAACCCAAGCCAAGGGTGTACAAAGACAGTTTTACACAATAATATCTCAAAATTAGGTTTCATAAAAAAGTTGTGTACAATAAACTTTTTTATTTTAGCCCGCGTCAGACACCTATCTACCCCTGAGCCGCCCATATCGCCCCGACTCGCACTTGCAGGCACCCGTGCACCATATTTCTCTCTCACTCGCACATCCCTTTGCTCTCTCACACATCTCCTCTCTCTCTCTCTCTCTCTCTCTCTCTCTCTCTCTCTCTCTCTCTCTCTCTCTCTCTCTCTCTCTCTCTCTCTCTCTCTCTCTTAATTTTAAGTTTGTTGTTATTGTTGCACAAAACTAATTTTGATATATTATAAATTATTAAGATCAAACAGCCAAACATAAAGTAATTAAATAATAGTATCAAAACTATAATTGGTTACGAAAGTCAGTTAACGTAAGACACTGAGTAGTCATAAGTGTTTGAGGTTATCCTAAATATGATGATACAATTAATAATAAAGATGATAATAATAATGGTACGACAGCTTTTAGCCTATTTCTTGTTGTTGTTATTTTGTTCGTATCGTCTTTATATATAATTCTGTAGGCGAAATTTTTAAGTCAAAATTGTGGGAGTTTGGCTAATTGCCGGATAATGGGAGAGGTCTTGATCCCAGGGACTCGGGAAAAATAACAGTATTTCTAAATATTTACCAGCAAACGAACAACAACGTAAAACATCCCCCATAAGAAAAGCATGGGGATTTAAAAACGTCTGCTTTGTCAATACGATCAGCACTGCCCCAGTGAGTGTTACGGGATGTATGCTTATCATTGTTGCCAACACTGAATCCTGTGATTACCCCCCACATCAAGTTTATCGTAGGAAGAAACAAGGCCCAATGATAAAGATAATATTTCATTGTATCAAAATCACGTAAACTTATCTCTAAAATAATGTACAAACGTCTACAATATAACTGACTTTTAGCGAATTTCCCCTATAGGGAAGAAGCTATTACCGTAGGTCTCATGGTAAGACTTAAGCCCAAGACCATGATAACTTTTTGTTTTGAGGTCCCCAGATGACAAAACACTATTCGTTCAAATTTATATATATATATATATATACACTCGCTTCGCTTGCTGGGGGCTCCGCCCCAGACCCCTGTGGGGGGCTTCGTCCCCAGGTCGCTGTTTGGCCACAGTTTAATGTAAATTGGTCCAAATTCTATTTAAGACCTGAATTCTACAACTATTCCAAGGCTTTGATTATTTTTAAGGGTTCAATCTATAAAATCTGGCCATATGCCTGTTGATGAATACTAGTTTGCATGGAGACGTAGTATGTTAGATTTTAAGCCTCCATGCATTACCTAAGTACTTGAAAAAATAATACCCTTAACTGATGTATAATGGAGCCTTTATAAGGCGTCTTTTGAACCTGATAAGGAATACGACCACCGTTAACAACCTGAAATAGTATGCCTTTGGGTAACTACAAGCCTTCTGCAAAAAATATGACATGATTTATAAGGGATTTTACCTTCGACAGAGCGCAACATAAAAAATACACCCGAAAAACACGAAACAATCTACAAAAGCGCAAAGACATTGATTTTGTTTGGTGTTTAGGATATTTAATCTGGGCGTGGGAGTGTGGCTTGGTACTAATTGTAATGTAGGAATACTGTGTGATAAATATTAGGCCTCTAAGTTCTATATTAGAGCGACAAAACATTAAAAACTACGAAAAAATCTTGGAAAAAAATTTAAATTTAAAAAATCTAGCGCTACCTAAGGGTGAAGAGGTGAGGTACGGCAAAATGTCATAGGACGAAAGTTTTAGTTCGTCTGAAATCCGTGGCACGTGGTGGTCTTCGTTTTTCGATAGGACAACCCGTTCGGCCGCTAGAGCTCCAATAAAAAAAGTCTACATTTTGATTTTTGTATTCACAATTTTGTTGAGATAGTTCAAACTAAAAATAATAGGATTTGGGAATAAAAGGTGCAACGCACACGCATTCCATATCTCACGATCCTAGTTAAAGTATAAATGGTGATGCGTGTATTCTAATTAATAACAATTGTTCCAGAATCGGCATTTCCTTACTACTTATACTTAGAAAACCGTCAAATCTATAGATTTTAAGAGATTTTGTTTTTCCGAAAGGTTTAATTAATAAAAACTGGTCACATTTCGGCTGCTATTTACTACATGTGATGTAGACATACTGCGTGCCCAATATTAGGCCTCCATCAAGTATATTAACGTGATGGGAAATAAAAAATTGCCACAAAATCTCAAAATTTGAAAAAAATCTAGAGCTATCTAAGGGTGAAGGAGACGAGATACGACAAAAAGTCATGGAACTAAAGTTGTAGATCTTGCAAATTCCGTAGCACATGGTGGTGTTCGTTTTTTGATAGGACAGTCCGTTTAACCGCTAGAGCTCAAAAACTGGAATTTTAAAATAAGCCTTTTTTGGGGGAAAATTAAATACTTTTTTTAGGGGGGTTAAAATGAAAAATTGTCTAGTAGAAATAAGATAATTTAGCAGATGTTTAGTTTTCTGATGGCTTATGTTTTGGGATGAATTATGAAAACTGGTTTTATGATTTCTGCTATATACCAAATGTGGTATAAACTTATATAGTCTATATAAACTTATATAAGTCCGTTAACACGATAACTTGAGCAAAAAACATCCGTTTTTGATGAAATTTGGCTCAAATGTGTAAAATGACATTCATGACTTTAAGTTCGAAAACCAGAAAAATCGGACTATGGGAAGGGGGGTTTATGGGGGTTTTAAATTTTCCAAAAATCAGTTTTTTGCATTTTTCACCCTACAATTTAAAAAAAACTTAATTTTGGTTTTGACCATGTTATAGAGCTTAAAAAACAAATAATTTAGTATTTTGAATTATTAACCTAAATTAAGTGGTTGCGGAGAAAATCCAAAAAAACCTGCTCATAAAATCTGCCATGTTAATCTTATGGGAAAAAGGTTTTTGGCTTTTCCTCAGTTTATTTTAATGTAAACTTCACATTTGCTTTTACCAATCTGTTCAGTTCCACAAAAAATCATTTTGGTGTTTAAATTGTGATTCTACGCCCAACCGTTGCAGAGATATTCAAAATGCTAAACACAGTACGTTGTCCAATGTTATCCTTATGGAGAATAAATAAAATTTGATATCTCGATTATTTATGAATGTATATTGATGAAACTTGGTATGTGGCTTCAAGTAGTACTAGTATATTGATATTTGCAAAAAAAATTGATTTGTTGTTGATTATTCCCGTAGCAGCAAACCTGCGTACTCAGCCCCCATGTTATTCTTATGGAGAATAAGTGAAATGTAATGACGCCCTTAATTATGAACATAAATTAATAAAACTTGGTATGTAGCTTCACTTGGTTGAGTTATATTGATAATTATATAAAAACCCATTTTTCTGTTCCTCGTTGCAGCAAACCAGCTTTCTCAGCCCCCATGTTATTCTTATGGAGAATAACTAGAATGTTATATAGCGCTTATTTATGATTGAATATTGATGAAACTTAGTATGTGGCTTCGCCTAGTTAAATTCTATTTATATTTGCATAAAAAACAATTGTTTCTGTTCCTTCTTTCAGCAAACCTACGTACTCATTACCAATGTTATTCTTATGCAGAATAATTAAAATCGCTTATATGTGAATATATTTTTATGAAACTTGGTTTGCGGCTTTATGTGGTATTAAGACATATATTATGCATTGGAAATTCGCTGAGTACGCAGGTTTGCTGCGACGGGGGTGTTTACTATATTTCCAAATACTTAAATCTCTTTAAGAATATTTTTATGTGCGATAATATCAAATGCATCCGGAATAAGAACATGTTTTAAAGTTTAAACTTGTAAAAAGTTACCTTTGAATTAGCGTTAAACCAGAGTTTAGAAAATTATATTTTGCGTTGGCGTTGCCTATGTTACTTGAACATATAATTTATGATTTTTCAGCCAAGAAATGCCGAGAAAGGAGTTTTTACCGTCTATACTGAATGAAATACTATTTAATAAAGTCTATCCAGCAGTATGTTGATATACGACCTTTTAAAGAGTTCCAAATCAATGTGTATTGAATTCAAACATATAATATAACATTTATTATAACAAAACATAACAAAACATTTCATATGTGCTATATTTTGATTGTTTTCATGTTAGTACGATGATTTTTGTGGTAAAGCAATTACACGAGATATTTCTTTTTAAATTTATAAGTTGTTGGTTTAACTAGTCATAATGTTTTTTATTGTATATTAACTTAATATATTAGTAACTTGTTGGATATAGGCTTGAGAGCTAAAACCAGACTAAATCCTGTAAAGAAAATTAAATACAACATTATTATTATGAAAATTTTTAAAGTTTTCACAACAAATTAAAATTTGTTAATTATTTGTATATTTGGTGTATTTATTACAGACTAGACAATTAAAATTAATAAGGTTATATTACGGAATAGAGAAATATCTATTGTATGTATAGCTACATACATGCTTGTATTTATGTTAGGGGGCCCCATTTTCGTATTCGCCCGGGGCCCCAAAGGTCCTAAATACGGCCCAGTTTTGCATATTAAATCGCTGAGGAATTTCGTTTTTGGCCCGCTACTTCGTTATTTCTCAACCGATTTGGACAATCGATGTGTCATTTTAAAGTTTTTACACTTGCACATTAACAGAAAAAAATACTCTTACTCTTACAGCCTGTTCTTGGGTAAAGACAGCCAATCCTACTCTTAAACATGGGGTATTGTGGTTTCTACGGACTGTCTCGGACCGTGTCTATTGGTTTTATGTTAACTGTCCGAATGAGTCTCTAAAGTTGCTGTAAAGGAATTCAAGCAATACAAAATTCGGGACCTGACTGACATGGTTTACCAGGATATCTCTTGGTGGTAATGTATATTTTTGGAAACCATTTGCCTCCCTCCCTATCTGGGTAGTACCAAACTGCCACCCGTTTTTTGGGCACATCTGACGTTTACAAACTTCACTATAGTAGACAAATATTTAACCATTGCTCTACTAGGCCAATCATATACAGGGTGAATCTCGTAAGTTGTCCAGTATTGATTTCAGACAAACCGTTGGTCCTACGATGATGAAATAAAATTATTTCCCACTAAACCAACCCCAAGGAATAACGTAAAAATATTTTTAACGATTTTTAAATACAGGGTGTACCAGAAACTGAGGGTCACTAGTCCGAATCTACGAAATATCAAATACAAACGTATATCATGATATACATCAAATTAAAGCTCTTTTCAATCCAAACCATTTGGCGGAATCGGATTTTGATTATTATTGATTCATTTCAAAATGGCGGCTGTTTTTGTGAAAAAATTAGTATTTTTTTGAATACCCTGTATTTTTCTTAAAAATGCAGATATCTTGATTCTGATTCAAATATCGCATTCCTTATGAGCTAAGCTTTATTTTGATATGCAACACTTCAATATTATCTCAAAAACAAAAAGTTTCAAAAATATCAGTTTTTGAAAATATGTACATAGCCAAAACTCAAAAATTTCAAATAGCACCATATGTCAAATAGCATATCATTTTAAAGGTATTGCAATTCTAAGAAACTTTCAAATTTAAACCTTATGCGTATCTATTTTGGTTTTCGAGTTATCAACAAAAAACATGTTTTTCCACATTAAAACGCATGTTATTTGTTAAACATGGTGGTAAAGGCTGGACCATAGTTCATATGGTCCAGCCTTTACCACCATGTTTAACAAATAACATGCGTTTTAATGTGGAAAAACATGTTTTTTGTTGATAACTCGAAAACCAAAATAGATACGCATAAGGTTTAAATTTGAAAGTTTCTTAGAATTGCAATACCTTTAAAATGATATGCTATTTGACATATGGTGCTATTTGAAATTTTTGAGTTTTGGCTATGTACATATTTTTAAAAACTGATATTTTTGAAACTTTTTGTTTTTGAGATAATATTGAAGTGTTGCATATCAAAATAAAGCTTAGCTCATAAGGAATGCGATATTTGAATCAGAATCAAGATATCTGCATTTTTAAGAAAAATACAGGGTATTCAAAAAAATACTAATTTTTTCACAAAAACAGCCGCCATTTTGAAATGAATCAATAATAATCAAAATCCGATTCCGCCAAATGGTTTGGATTGAAAAGAGCTTTAATTTGATGTATCTCATGATATACGTTTGTATTTGATATTTCGTAGATTCGGACTAGTGACCCTCAGTTTCTGGTACACCCTGTATTTAAAAATCGTTAAAAATATTTTTACGTTATTCCTTGGGGTTGGTTTAGTGGGAAATAATTTTATTTCATCATCGTAGGACCAACGGTTTGTCTGAAATCAATACTGGACAACTTACGAGATTCACCCTGTATATAGTACATTAAAATCGCAAACAAGCGGTTAGTTCTGATATTTTAATATGTTGTTAGGATCACTACCAGTAGTTTACTGATGCCTTAGACTTTGTTTCAAAGTTAATGTGTTTAATTGATATCAGATATTTTATCCGTGATTCAATCGTATTTTATACTGGATCTTGTTAAAAACCGTTATCATATTAACTGTATTAATTCCATTTTTGTAAACAAATATTTTGATTAAAATTATCTGTTGTTTAATTCAAATAAAAATACTCTTTCCATTTTCTTTAAAGTGATCATATTTTAGCGAAACTTTGGTATGTGAATGGACCTAGTTCTGGCCTATTTATATGCTTTGCATAAAAAACAATTTTTTATTTTCCCCGAAGCAGTAAACCTTCATACTCAGCCCTAGTGTTATTCTTATGAAGAATAGTTAATGTTTGATATGGCCTACCTCCCTTAGTTATGAACCTAAATTAAATAAATAAAGGTATGAAGCTTCACCTTCTTGAGTTATTTTGATAATTGTATAAAAAAAGTTTCTTATCTTCCTTGTTTCTGCGAAAACCTGCGTACTCAGCCCTAAAATAAAATGTTATACTGTATTTTTGAAACTCATATTAGCGATGGATTTGAATTTTATAGTTGATTTATTTGGGCTTTACCTATCGCTTCTAGGGTTTAAAAACTATTGTTTCTAGTGTTTTAAACACTAGAAGTGTTAGGTAAAGTCCAAATAAATCGATAATAAAAATAGTATATATCACTTATTTACGTATGTATTGTTATGTAACTTGGTAAGTGGCTTTATGTGGTAGCGAGGCACATATTTATGCATTGGAAATTTCGCTGAGCACGCAGGTTTGCTGCGACGGGGTTATTTGTATGTTACTAGAGCGTTTCCAACTTGTTAAAATACGTTTTATAATTAATTTTATCTACGATATCATAGATTTGAGAGACTTGACTGAATTCATTAAATATGACATTTTTAAATGGTATATTAACCGCTGAAAATTGTATAACAAATAAATATGTTTATAACACATGCGGAGAGGCTGGTTGAGTTGAGTTCCCGCTGTGCTGCTTGCTATTTGCCATTTCAGAATCTTGGTGCCCGATGAAGGTTCAGGGCAGGGCGAGTAGCAAGCCCAGCTGATTGAATGTGGTTTGACCACTTGGGGAAGTTGGGGGTTGGGGGTAGTTGAGGGGAGGGTTCTGCGTGTGTGTGAGTGAGCATCCGGGACTCTGCATGTGTGTGAGTGAGCAGTGACTGGCCTGACCTCTAGGCGGAATAGCTTGTCAATAGAGTCGACTGCACCACCTTATTGCGGGATGTGAAGCCACGCCGCCGCCGCATCTGGTAGTCCAGAAACGGCAAACCGGGCTCGGAAATGTAGAAATGTTTAATGTGCGGCTATTAAATATACCGTGATTTGACATAGATAGGATTTCAATAAAATTCTGAAACTTGGTACGTGCATTCAGTGTTAGTTTGTTAAGACATCAGCGTAAATAAAAATATTAATTATGAGTTCCTTATATATAATATAATTAATTAAATTTTAATTTTTAATATGGCTTTAAAATCTTGACTTCAAAAAGTTAGTCGGCTGCCAAAATTCTTATTTTTTGGTCAGAAACATGATGCAAGCGGAATAGTTTGAGTCAAATAGTGGAAGATTTTTAAAAAATTATCCGACTTATACTTTTTTCAGAAATTCAAGTACAGATAGCGCGACCGTCACGTTGGCGCGCTGGTTAAACCGCTGCCCGGGCCCTGGCGTCCGCTCAATGCATACCCTTCCCATGCCTCGTGTTGCCTTGTGTTGTGTTAATAATTATTATTTTTATATAACTAATACTATCATGTTATGGTCTATAGTGGTTTTCATATTTCTAAGATCGTATGGAAAATATTATTTCAAATTTGTAACCCTGGTAATTTTATTCTTTTCTAGAGAAGACATGAAAGGTTTATTGAACATCACTTTATTCAAGAACCTTACCTTCACTCACCTTATTTACCTTACCTCACTTTATTTACCTTTTTACCTTTTGTGGATTCATGTACATACAAATATATATATATATATATATATATATATATATATATAAATATAAATTATTCATTACCATTCAATCTAATTAAATTAAATTAATTTAATTTAAACACACCGGTACAGCAAGAAAACAGCCTTTCCTGAAGCTCTATGGACGGCGGGACTATGCTATTTTTGGTACAGAACATACACTTTGCGCGCGAAATCAGTATGACTCACGCTGGGGGCTCGGTGTGTTGCCTATGAACGCCTTCACTGGTAGTCGTAGACCGGCTTCACCTCCAGCCTCGCATGTCCTCTCTATTGGTCTTTAGTGCTCGCTGGGCAAGTCTTTTCCCCTCCCTTTTCGTCTCCGACACCCTTGATGAGTCGTTAAATTTTTTTTGTAAGAATCACTTCCCTGCGGGTGTCTACTTTTATTTTCATCATTTTGTATTTTTTACCCCGCAGGAAAGGGCTTAGTGGTGGCACCTTCTGTGGCGACCTTGATATCAGTCGAGTCCTATTCTATTCTTTCTATTTCCCCCTTTGTTTTTATTTTCACTCTTATTAGCTTAATTAGTCACTAGTAGCAATAGTTAGGTCCTAAGCGAACCAAGATTTAGTTAAGTACCAGGATCTTCTGTACACAATGTAGAATACTCAGTTTCAAGCGTCGGTGATAAGTAGGAATAAGTTGTCGATAGGGACAATTTGTATTTTCTTTCTAAGCAGAGTCACACAGCGAACAAGTGTCGGCGTAATCCGCCACCAATCCAAGAGCACCTATCCTTCTCAGTATTCCGCGCTCAGCACGTGGCGGAAATTTCTTTCGCATAAGTTAAGTTTTCATTTGCATGCGCAAAAAAAATGGTTTGTTACAGTTTGTATCCTTTCACACCTTCCAAACACCTAAAAGCACACTTTCAACTCAAAACCGGTTCACGCGACTCTCACCACTGTCACCAGTCTAGCCTTGGTTTCCCGGCGCCTTTCGTGGATAAACCCCACGCCGTCCCAGATAGGTTGGAGCCAACCCCGTCAGCGATCGGACCACCACCTTGCTATCTACCTTCTACCACCATTATTCAGTACGACAGTTTCCTTTTGATAAGTTTTTTGATTGTCATCAGCGACCAATTTCCGGTAACACTCCCCAACTCAAAAATGTCTTACATGATAACAACTGCACCGTATTACGTTTTATTCTTTAAGATATTTATAGCATTCAAAATATCTTTTGGAGTAACTGGTTGTAGTCTTAGAGGTAATTTATTTTCAATATTGTCATCAGAGAAAATGGTGGCTATATTATTAACATTTGAGTTCAGACTAGCACCTACAGTGGCAAAGTGTGAATTCAAAATATTGCACTTAATCTTTTGATCATATACCTTTTGTCCGTCTACTTCCAGTTATATATTTTTATTTTGACATTTTTGTTTTCCATTTATTATGCCCCATGATTCTTTACATCTGTTTGATGACTTTGATAGCAAATTCGTAAAATATTTAGCTTTTGCCATTTTTATTACTTTAAAATATATTTTTCTGTATTTCTTATAGAACTATTTCCGGTGAATATTATTTTATACTTTAAGATCTTTATGGAGTTTTCTTGATGTTTTGCTTGAAATAATTATGCCTTTAGCTATCCAACCATTGACTCGTTTTTTGCGGTTTACATTTACAGTTACCTCCGGACAGGCCAGGTCAAAATAGTATATAAATGTACTCAGAAAGGTATCAAATTGCTCATCTGCATTTGGTTAATCTGTATTTAAGTTCCAATTTTCTTTGCTTACTAGTTATTCAGCAGGGATAGATTCTCTGGCGTAAGTTTTCTGATCTTGTGGGGGATAGCACTAGGTTCCTCAAAATCATGTATTGAGGTAATCTGTGCAAAATGATCGGGCAGACCTGTGCCAATTGCATCAACTGTTAGCTTTCTGTCATCTATGTTAATCATTGCCCAGTCTAGTAGTGATAAACGCCCAGTAGAGGGGTCCACTCTGGTCGGAGTGTTTACAAGCTGAATTAAATTGTTACATACAATTAAATCCTGAACCTCATGCAACAATGGTTTAGGAGTCAACCAGTCAATATTTATGTCCCCTACAATGATACTTTTGGCTTTCTTATGCAATACAAAAATGTGTAAAAAAATATTTAACTTATATACATACGAATGATTGGCTATATCCACGAGGAGAGCGATACACCCCAAATAAATTAATTGAAAAACTAGTCTCAAAATTTAATTTTACTCCAGTAATTTCAAGATTCATTTCGTCACAGCAAGACGTTACATCAATAGCATGGAATTGCAATTTATTCTTACAGAATTTCAAAATCCCTCCTGATTTATGAAAAACTCTGCCATAAATGTTGACTAAACTAGAGTTGGCAAAACTAATACAATTAGTTTCATTCTGTTTAATACCATGTTCTGTTAGAACTACATGTGGATCTTCCTCTAACAGCACTAGAATACAGCACTAGATATGTAGAATCTATTTTATTTCTAGTATATTGGACATTAAAATGCAATTTTTTCCATATTCCTTTAACACCTTTTTCCTCTTAAATTTAGAAAATTGTGTTTGAGTGTTTATTAAAGTCAGATGGCGAATTCGTTGCACTTTTTCCTTTATAAAAAAAGCATTACGGGGCTCCACTCTTACAGGAATACTTTCAACTAGCCAGCAACACTCACCACTTGTTCACTAGGTACCGGCGACTTCTGTTGTGGCAGCATGGGGAAGTCTCGCATGTTCTGGAGACCTGGAGACATTAGGCAATTGAGTTGCTATAATACAACCAATAACCATGCGATGCTTCGGCTGGGAGGTTTACATGTGACTCGTCGGTGTCTTCCGCTGCTGGCGTTGCAGTGACCCCGTTGTTGCCGGGCATGGTATATTATTATTATTATTGACGGACCGATATATATTATTATTACCGGAAATGGACATGGTATATTATTTTATTTTAAGTTATTATTTATTTTGAATACCAAACAATCATTGAGAGTTCTATATTTGTAAATTGATTTAATAATGTAATATTATTTAATATGCATAACTCAAAATATTTAGTTTACCCATTGTATGATCTCTGAGACTACAGATGTCTTATGTAGTTCAGATTTGTCATGATAATTTATCTTATGCCTAAGTTATTAAAGTTATCAAGTTATCAAAGTAGTTAACAAATATATACACTTTCCAATGTTGATTTTGAAGGTAGGTTTTTAAAAACATATTTATAGAAATATATTTTACAATTTAACCACATGGCGGAGGTTGAAAATACTTTTATTGTTTGAACATAAAAATAATAATAGTTAAAATAACTCTTTAACTATGGTAAATGTTCTTTGTTAAATGTTTTTTGTAATTTTTCACACCTCATTATATCATATTTTTAATTATATTTTCATATTTCTTGTTGAAAATATTTGACACTATCGGCAAATATTTAAAAACCTATACTACCACTCGTACTAATAAATAATAGGGAGATGCAATAAAACCGGAATTCGTATTTAACTATTGGCAAATCAAGGATATTTGTGTAAGCATTATGAATAAGAATTACATCTACATATTACAGCTGGAAGAATTACATCTACATATTACAGCTGGAAGACGAACAGCTCTGTTGGTAATAGTTGTTAGTCATCCGTTGTCGGTGCCATGACAGTGATGGGCCTGGCTCGTGACAGATTGACAACTGAGGGACGTGAGTATATAAGAGCCAATTGCCGCTGGGATCGCGAGTTTCTCGACACTGCAGCTCTTGGAGAAACACAAGGTCACGATGTTGACAAGCGTCGCTTTTTCTTGTTGTCTTCTCATTGTAAGTATCTTTTAATCTTAAGTTTAGAGTACTGGGTGGAATAAAGTTAGTTTTAGATATTTTTGTGAATAAAGTAGACCCTAAATGTATCAAAATCGTTTAAAAAAAGTCCTATTTGAAAAACTACATACAATAAAGCATACTTTCCTGTTATTACAAATTTGGTACGTTTTACAATAAAGCTTATTTTTCCCAGCTTATAAGAGCTCGCTTTGAATTATTTAATCTTCGAATTCTCCTTAAATTTACGACCGGATTAACAAACAAAATAATAATTTATATTCAAATAGTTATTTGTAATTACAGTTAAAAGTTTAAATAAATCAGTATTTGCAAAGTGTATAATTTTGTTTAAATAATTAAAGGGTGTGAGACATGGTACAAAAAACCTGAAATAAATAAGCTTTAAAGCAATGTACCATATGTTGGGCTTTGATGAAACTCTAGTTGAAATATTATGATATAACTAAAGTAAGTTTGAGATTATTGTTTATATAACAATGCACATATAAATTATGGAAACACTTAACTGATTGTGCTAAAATTTGATTTGTTTAATGCATTGCTATTACAAATAAAAATACCCCCGTCGCAGTGAACCTGCATACTCAGCGAATTTCCAAAGAATATATAAATGTCTTAATACTACATAAAGCCACTTACCAAGTTTCATAAAACTATATTCACAAATAAGCGATATGTACAATTTTAATTATTCTCCATAAGAAGATTGGGACTGAGTACGCAGGTTGTTGCAACAAGAACATAAAAATGGGTTCTTATGCTAATATTAATATAACTCAACTAAGTGACGTCGTATACCAGTTTTTATTCATTTATGTTCGTAACTAAGGGAGACGTAGCATTTAGTTATTCTCTATAAGAATAACATAGGGCTGAGTACGCAGGTTTGCTGCTTCGGGAGTCTTTGTCAAAACATTATTTTTTTAAGCAAATAACAATAGAACGCAACCAGATGAAGCCGTATACCAAGTTTCGTCAGTGTACGTTCATAAATAAGCGAGATATAACATTTTTATTTTCCTCCATAAGAATAACATTAGACAACGTACTGTGTTTATCACTTTCAATATCTCGGCAACCAATTGACGTAGAGAAATGATAAAAATACAAAATTGTGTGTTTTTTAAGCTGAATCCAATGGTAAAAACTAATATTTGACTATTTCAAAAATTATATTTAAAAAATTCAAAAAACCCATTTTGGGGTACAAAACCCCCCGAAAATAGCTCTTTGGATGGGGCGATCTGGCTGGTTTCGAACTTAAAGTCGTAAATGTTGCTTTACATGTTTATACCAAATTTCATCAAAATCGGATCATTTTTACGAGAGTTATCGTGCTCACGGACACACACACACACACACACACACACACACACACACACACACACACACACACACACACACACACACACACACACACACACACATATTTTTCGATCGAATGGTGTTTTTGGGATCTGAGGACCTCAAAACGAAAAGTTATCATGGTCCCGAGCCTAGGTCTTCCCATGCCGACTATGGTAATAGCTTCTTCCCTATAGGGGGAATTCGCTAATAAGTTATCAAAGTTTTTACTGAACATATTTACTAATACCACAAAAAGTAACATTCCCTAAATTTTGTTGAAACTAACAAGTTACAATAATAACCAGTTCCTTTAGTTTGTTTTCAAAGTCTTCTTCATTTTACCTAATTTAGCAACGTGCACTTTGGCGCCTGACTCAAACCTTAAACTTGATGTCTTGATGTATTAATGACTTTTTAAATAAACTCACTTTTAATGTTTTATCACTATGAAGTTATTGTAACTTCATTAGTTTGTTCTGTATTGTACATGCAGTTCAGAATTTTATCGCTAGGAGTACGTCCAAAGCAATCTTTTTACTTGCCCAGAGCGAAATGAAGCGGAAGGATATGCAAAGGAGTACCTAATATATATACATTCCACCAATCACTACTTTATTTATTGATTGCCTGTTTGTCATCACTTGGCGATAGTTCATCATAAAATGTCGTAGACTACAAGAAAATATCGAAGTTGAATCGTAAAATAAAGCAAAGTACTGTAGTAGATGGAACGAATGAAATCTTCACGAAAAAATACCCCGATTCACACTGGCATTAGACACAACATTAAGATTTGAAATATACTAAAAATCATCCCGTGTTTTAAAAATAATACTATTTCTTGTAGAATATTTTAAAAGCTCTGAGTATAAATACCCCCGTCGCAGCAAACCTGCATACTCAGTGAATTTCCAATGGAGATATAAATGTCTTAATACTACATAAAGCCACTTACCAAGTTTCATAAAAATATATTCACAAATAAGTGTTATATACAATTTTAATTGTTCTCCATAAGAATAACATTGGAGCTAAGTACGCAGGTTTGCTCAACGAACACAAAAAATAGGTTGTTGTGCTAATATCAATATAACACAACTAGGTAAAGTCATATACCAGTTTGTATTCATTTATGGTCATAATTAAGGGAGACAGCATTTAATTATTATCCATAAGGTTAACATGGGGCTGAGTACGCAGGTTTGCTGCTATAGGAGCCTTTGGCAAACAAAACTTTTTGAGTAAATATCAATAGACCACAACCAGATGAAGCCATGTACCAAGTTTCGTCAGTATACGTTTATAAATAAGCAAGATATAACATTTTCTTTTCCTCCATAAGAATAACATTAGACAACGTGCTGTGTTTAGCACTTTCAATATCTCGGTAACCAATTGACGTAGAGAAATTATCAAAATACCAAACTGTGTGTTTTTTAAGCTGAATCCTATGGTGAAAACTAAAATTTGACTATTTCAAAAATTATATGTAAAAAATACAAATAAACATTTTTGGGGTACAAACCCCCCAAAATACCCCTTCGGATCGAGCGATCTAGCTAGTTTTTGAACTTAGTCATAAATGTTGCTTTACACCTTTATACCCCAAATTTCATCAAAATCGGATCATTTTTACGAGAGTTATCGTGATCACACACACACACACACACACACACACACACACACACACACACACACACACACACACACACACACACACACACACACCCAGTTTCGAAAGAATGGTATTTTTGGGGTCGGGTACCTCAAAACGAAAAGTTATCGTGGTCCCGGGCCTAGGTCTTACCATGCCGACTACAGTAATACCTTCTTCCCTATAGGGGAAATTCGCTAAAACAAGTTTCCGATGATTATACATATATATAAGCACATAATCTACAAGGTGTAAAACATACTTAAACGTTTTAATTCTATGGGGAATTATTATTAAAACTTAATTTCTACAACCACTGTTACGATATATTTCTCAAATGTGGTTAAGAAACAACAAATAATTCTAAATGAAACCATCACGTGTTCAAACACACTATAAATTCATAAAAGCTTAGTTTACAATTTCGATAAAGCTGAAAAATGGCAAGTTTTGTTTGTTAATAATGACCTATTATTACTTAATTTAAATTCTTAAATAAAGTACATGCAAGGGAACAATACATTTTTATATAGCACCTAGGTAGTGTGAACATTTTAAAACGAAAAAATAATATTGAAAGTTTGAACTGTTTTCCCTGAAGTAACACCAACAATTCCCAATGTAACTTCTTATAATACTGGTATCTTTTAAAGAACGACATTATAGTTGGTTAAAAATTACATACAAAAATTAATTATCCATGTTAAGTGGAAAATAAATAAAAAACAATCAAGATATAAAGATATATAAACAAGAATATCTACCGGACGCGGTAGCTCAGATGTAGAGCGCTGGGCTGGCATGACAATCGTGGTCAAACGTAGGTTCGATCCCGGCTGACTGGTGCGATAATGTTTCACGAGCGACTCCCACTGGCTTGCCAATGTGACTAATGCCGTTTAACAAATTTCGCCATCTTTAGATGGCTCACAGGCCTATCGCCTACGTCTAGGTGACTGTTTTGTTTTATATATATAATAACAAGAAACAGTAACATATTTTTTAAGAAGTAGCCTTAGGATCGAACTCCAAATAAAATACTTCAGGAATATTTCAGGAATACTTCAGGAAATACTTCAGAAACCCTAAGTATACTGCTCTTTTAAACTGTAGCCAAAGACGCTATCTGATAAGAAGAGAGAGGTTCTCAAACGTCATTCGAGGTATCAACTGATCTGTTAATCCAATTTGTTTATCAGTCACAGTCCTTTGACATTTGATCTATTTCATAATGTTAAGCGATTGATATCTGCTTGTATAAAAGAGAAAAATTAATTTTTGTTGTTGTAGGTTTTGAGTTCAGCATTGGAAGAGATTGACGACGAAACAGTAAAGAAATTGCTTCAGCAAACTCCTGAAATACCAGCGATACCTACTAAAAATGGCCAATATATTTTTGTACCTGATAAACCAAGCTCGCCTTCAACATCAGGCAGCACAGCTGTAGCAGGACCAAACAACAAGTCTTGTAAAAATCAGCTAAGAGGAGTCAACAGATCTGGATTCGAGTATAGCTGTGCCAAAGGATTTGGAATTTCCGAAGGAAAAGTGGACGACACTGCTGTAAAGGTTATGAAATTGTGGAAAATCAACGTAGTTCGAGTACCTCTGAACGAAGACTGTTGGCTTAACCTAAATGGTTTTAAAGCTGAGTATACTGGAGACAACTACAAAAAAGCAGTCACTGATTATGTAAAGCTCCTAAGGGAAAACGACATAAAAGTAATCTTGGACCTGCACTGGACCGATGGTCTTTATTACGGCGATGGAAAGGGAGAATGCGTTGATGAAAAAGCTTTATGTCAGAAGCCGATGCCGGATGAAGAAAACGCACCAAAGTTTTGGAAGTCAGTGGCCAGCCAATTCAAGAACGACGATGGCATAATCTTTGACTTGTTTAACGAACCGTTTCCGGAAAAGGTAATGATAGACAAGTCCGAAGCATGGAAATGTTGGAGGGACGGGGGAGACGCATGTCGAGGTTTCGATTACAAAGTTGCAGGAATGCAGGATTTGGTGAATGCAGTTAGGAGTACAGGGGCGAAGAATCTGGTGATGGTTGGTGGAATAGAATGGGCTAATGATCTTTCCCAGTGGCTCGACTACAAGCCAGATGACGAGGCCAACAATATCGCGGCAGCCTGGCATAGTTACGACAAAAACACCTGCAACAACAAACATTGCTGGGAGTCTCAAATAGCGCCAGTAGCTGCCAAATATCCGGTCATCGTTGGAGAGATTGGAGAACACACTTGCACTCATAACTACATAGACAACCTGATGCAGTGGTTGGACGAAAAGAACATCAATTATGTCGCTTGGGTTTGGAATACTTGGGACTGCTCTTCCGGACCTGCCCTAATCCAGGATTATAACGGAACCCCAACCAACTTTGGAATGGGATTCAAAGAACATCTTAATGTGACTTGTAATGCATAGTTTTTATTTTCAGTATAATTTTTGTCCGGTATTCATTAAAAAGAAACCTAAAAAATAGATCTGGTTATTACTTTTATGTTTACTCATAACATTTTCCTTGTCTTCTTTCCTACAGAACCGAGGAAGGGCTAGAGACAAAGTGCTAGGTAGTTGGGTTTTCACGTCGGCTCAGACGTGAAGCTCCACTGTCGCCAGTGTAAACTTTCATAGACGGTGTGATGGATGGCACAGCTGAAATGCTGCGCTATTAGTGGTTATTTATCTTTAGAAACCAGAACCAGGTTAACATTTTTTCCCTTCCAATCAGTTATAATCCTGTTACATCCTTTCAACGATAGGGGCGACGATACGTTTCGAAATTTAACACTCCATCTTAAGATCAACCAAAAATGTCAATAAATCATTTCAGCTTTCATAAAGATATTAAAAAGTAAAGTTGAAAATAAACACAGTTCCACAAATGCAATAAGTTTACACACATGTTACACGAGATAACGTTAATTCAATGCATGCATAAGCCGACTGCAAGTGTCGAAATTTTATTTTTGTAGGCTAGTGTGTACACACTACCTTCATTTCCAAAATTCACATAACAGTAAGATAACAAATATTCTGTTTAACACTTTTCCCAGAATAACATGGGGTTTTTGCACACTTGCCGGCTCCCGCCCCTACACTTTCCTCTACTTTACATCCTTTGCGGAAATCCACGAGTTCAAAAATAACTCCACATGTAAACAACTTAAAAGTGCACTCGGTTATTGCCACTAGCGCGACGATCAACCTTGAACGTGATTCTGCAGGATCTGCACCAAGGACACAACGACCGACGCATAACACCCACGAGATGACATCCAGCCAGGGAATCCCCGTGGAAGTTTCTAGTGCTTTCTGGGACTCTCCACGGGGAATCCCCGTGGAAGTTTCTAGTGCTTTCTGGGACTCTCCGCGGGGAATCCTCGCGTAGTTTTTCAAATTAATTTTGTGATTTGTCGGCTATATTAGTGATTAGTCGCTGCAGGTTAGGGTCCTCACTTTACGTCCAACAGTCCCAGCACCAGCAAGAAGACCTTCGGAGTTCGGAGTACTATTTTTAACTTAAAATTGGAAAAATACTTTGAGACTTAGAATAATTTCAGCCAAAAAATATTAATTTTCTTACTCAGGACTTTGAAAATTTCAGAGTTGTCCTTAACACGTAAATAATGACTTACCAACTTAACTAATAACTTATGACTTAAGTACTTAGCTCTGAAGATGAAAGGGAATAGTTATTTTAAAAAATTTCATTTTTTTAATAAAATATCGTTAACTTTTGATATTTACAAAATTGTTTAGTTAATTTTGATTTTGAAAATTTTACTTTACTACTTTTTTACTTTTTGGACTTTTGAACTGTTATAACATGTTATTGGACTTAGGATTTTTTAGTTTCTTACAAAAACACTGTGGGGAGTGGAGGCACCGGGGATGCAGAGCGGTAAAGGGATGCTAAAAGGCAATTTTCGAAAATCGCTTATATCTCGGAAACGGTAAGAGATATCGAAAAAATAACAAAATTGTTAAAGACTTTGAAGAAATGAGTTTGGGGGGTTCCTCACTCATTCCAGGTTTCAAAAAAAATCAAATTACTGTTTAATTCGTGATTTTGATAAGTTAATGAATTAAGAAATATTATTGCAAGTTCTGTGTGCAACATTTTTACACTAAAGATATATTGGAACGTCACATAACATATTATAAAAACTTTTATGCTCAACGAGTGGAAATGTCTAAAAAGATACATTAGAATTTACAAATTATAAATATAAACTTAAAGCCCCATTTGTGATTTATGCAGATTTTGAATGTTTTATAAACCCCGGCACAGACACCCCATCTGACTTCGCATATTGTATCGTAAGAGATGAAATAATAGTTAGTGAAGAGCTGTATAGCGGTGAAGATGTAATGGATGTGTATTTTGAAACATTATTTAAAAGTTATGACTTTATTAAAATACAAATGGAAGTTTATATTCCCCTTGTAATGACTCCAGAGCAAGAGGCATCTTTCCAAAACCCTACATACTGCCACATATGCTGCCATTCGTTGCTGTGTGATAAAGTCCGTGACTACTGTCACTTAACAGGTAGGTTTAGAGATGCCGCCCATAATGAATGTAATTTAAACTATAAAGAAACTAAGACAATTCCAGCATTTTTCACAATCTTAAAAACTGTGATGGTGATTTAATCATACCCAAAAACACAAAGTGTTGACGGGTTGCCAAGTCCTAAAATTATATGATATCAAAATGTATTCCAAGTCAAAGATAGCACCTTTGATCTGACATTGTTTATCATCACAAATTACTTAAATATGTTAAAATATCAATGCTCGAAAGATTGTTGGTTATTTTCTATCTGTTATTGGCCAGCAGATAATAAATTTTTATAATATTCAATTATAATTTTTAATTATACTTTATTTAGATTTTTAAATTTCAAAATAAAGATTTTGCATCAGTGAAGCTGCTGGCCAAGAACAGATAGAAAATAACCAACAATCTTTCGAGCATTGTTATTTTAACATATTTAAGTAATTTGTGATGATAAACAATGTGAGATCAAAGGTGCTATCTTTGACTTGGAATACATTTTGATATCATATAATTTTAGGACTTGGCAACCCGTCAACACTTTGCGTTTTTGGGTATGATATCATTTGTTTTTTATATAATTGTTTATTAAAAATTGTTATAGATGAGATTTCAAGTTGAAATAAAACAAAATATATATCAAGGATAAAATATTATAATATATTGAACATTAATTAAGATTAATCTACCTTAATTTTACCAAGATAGTTTTAGAATTTTCTGGCAGTTTTTTAAACATTATAATATACATTTTTTTGCACCATATGGGCATTTCTTGACGTTGACTTTCTCATCAACTGCATCTATCCACTTATTTTTGTTTTGAATGTAAGCCCTGATGCTGAACTGTTTCCTAAATGGAACACCGCATTTTTTAATTTGTATAGAACTCCAATAATTTTGATTTTTGCAATTTGTAGACTGGGTATTATTAGACTTGAAATTTTGTTATCATGTGTTTGCCAAAGTTGTTGTTATGAAGTTACTTGTAACTGAGATGGATGTTTTTGATTAGTACCTGGGGACCAAGCTTTGCTCGGGGAAGGCCAGTCAGATTGTTTAGATGACTTGGAATAATATTTCAACACTATCCCCTGCTGATAATAGGATTTTTTTTAAACTCATTTGCCTCTTTCTGCATTTTTTAGATCCCTCCAGTTGTTATTTATAGCTCAATGCCTATTTGTTTTATTTTAATACTCTATATAGGTAATCTTCACTCAACTTAATCACTGCTCTCAGGAAACTGCATGTTAATAATCATAAACAACGTGAGTATTACTTTGACAGTTCACTGATTGATTATAAACAGCTGTTACAATTCTTTTGTTTTGATTTTAAACTCCATAAGCCCAATGTTAATTTTTGTAATTCCCATTTTTGTTTAGTGAATTTACCCTATAGGGAAGAAAGCTATTACCGTAGGTGGCATGGTAAGACTTAAGCCTAAGACCATGATAACTTTTCATTAGAGGTCCCCAGATGCCAAAAACACCATTCGGTAAAATTTGTATATGTGTGTGTGTGTGTGTGTGTGCGCGCGCGCGCGCGCGCGTGTGTGTGTGTGTCCGTAAGCACGATAACTCGTAAAAAAGGTCTGATCTTAATGAAATTTGGCACAAATGTGTAAAGTACCATTTATTTGAGTAAGTTCGAAAACCAGACGAATCGCACCATCCGAAGGGGGGTTTTGGGGTTTTCACATTTAATTTTCATTTTAATCAAATTTTAATTTTTACTATTGAATCCAGCAAAAACATACAATTTGGTACTTTGATTATTTCTCTAAGTCAATTGGTTACCGAAATATTGTGTCCAATGTTAATCTTATGGAGGATAAGCAAAATTTTATATATCGCTTATTAATGAGCATATATTAATGAAACTCGGTATGTGGCTTCATATGGTTGGGATTTACTGATATTTGCATATAAAACCCATTTTTGTCCCCATGGCAGCAAACTTGCGTACTCAGTAGCTATAATGTTATTCTTATGGAGAATAAGAAACATGGTATATCTTGCTTGTTTATGAATATAAATTGGTAAAACTTGGTATGTTGCTTCATCTAGTGGTGATCCAATGGTATTTGCATAAAAACCATATTTTCTTGGTCCTTGATGCAGCAAACCTGCATACTCAGTCCTAATTATTTTCTTATGGAGAATAAATACAATGCCATATCTCGCTTATTTACGCTTAATACGCTTTGATGAAAGTTGGTAAGTGGCTTCATGACATAGTGAAGTACCATTTTAAAATCGCTGAGTATGCAGGTTTGCTGCAACGGGTTTATTTTTACATTATTTGATTTTTCCTGGAGATGAGACCTGTCTAGAACTTATTTTTATCCCAGAAATTAATTATTACCAACATTTGAAGGAAATCGTTGGTGCCACTATTGAGATCAGTGTCGCAAGCAAACACGGACGCACGCACGCAAACCTTACTCATATTAGAGTGTAGGATAGTAGGATATAATTTTCACAAGTTGTGCATATAGTCAGCAAGAGGGAACCAGGCGATAAATTGACTGTGGAGTAGTTAATCGAAATTGGCTTTTCTTTTAAGATGATTAGGATGAAAATTTGGAATATAAATATACTGTCGTAACTGGTTGTGCTGTGGTTACAGTTTGAACATTTGTCGTTAATTTTATTGAGTGCCTGAATTGAAATTCCAGGGGTTGATGATTCGAAATAAGACAATTTAAAAATTTCGCACAGTCTTGTTGTTCAATTGTGTTAAATGGTGGTCCCAGTTGATTTATAATATCTATAGAATTTAAAATCTGGCAATTTCTTCAGTAGGATATTATCATTTTTTAGTGGAGCATTGGTGTCGTAATTGTTTGTTAACGTCACGGTTGGTGGGTAGTTGGAAATACATTGTAAAACTAATTTTGCATAGCATGACATGCCATAAACCTTTTTGAAACCGAGATTTCCCAGTTCGTCTATATTGTTAGTAATGTCTTGAATGGCTCCTAATTTTGTATTATGAGTTTGCCAGATTTGACCAGGGATTTTTTCTTGAGATTTTATTCCAATTTTTAATTGTGGTCGGTACTCACTCCTTAGACTGTTATTTTTGGATATAGCTGATGCTTGTGCCTTAACATTTTGAGGGTCAAAGTTTAGAATTAATAGACCAGAGAGTGAAGTCACGCGAGATAAAGGCTACATATGTTTGGCCACATGAAAATACTGTATAACCAGCATCAACAATACAACCGTTAAGCGTTAATCCCTGACTTTTGTGAATCGTAATTGCATATTATGCTACTGCAATAGGAAACTGCTTTCGGAAAACGAATGCTCCAGGAATTACTTCAAATTTTGTGGACGATCTTTGAATTTCAATATCTCTGTCTTTAAAAGTTATAATAATGTTTTCAATTGCATCGTGAGCATCTTTAGTAAAGTCTTTTACAACACCCACTGAACCATTAATAACAAGACCCTGACTTATTTATTAAAAATTAAGCCAATTTTGGTGACAAGTCTATTTATGCGAAACTATTATGTATTATATTATCGTTTGTGTGTTATTTGAAAACCCTTAACGACTAGATGTGACTTTTGTGGTTTTTGAAAACGTCCTCCTTCAGGTTTTAGCCTCCTAAGCTCTCAAAGTTACAATATTAAAATTATGGCAAAATTAAAATAAATTTAAATTGAACATATAACAGCTGTTAATACTGACAAAACACAGTAAAGAAGCAAGAACACAGTTTTTAAGTTAACCTCTAGAACGGACTTTTAAATTATTGCAAATGTGCTTATTGAGTAATTTTATTTAGAGAGAATATGCTCGTTCATTTTGAAGATGAGCTAGTTCGCTTGGCTCACTCGCCTCCAGGTTGAGCACGTTCGCTGCACTCACTCGCCTATTTATACATAGTTATATATATATATATATAATATATATATATATATATATAAAACTAACTTCGGCATCGACAAAAGAAGTTGAGATGCCATTCAAGTATATTTAGCATTTCCATAATGAACATATGTTTATGCCTTTTAAGTATGTTTAGAATCTATATAACAGCTGTTTGGTGTAACTAACTTATATAACTAAATAACATACTAACCCGACTTTGTTTTAGATTTCATATTATGTTTATTGCATATTATGTTGTGTTCGATGTATTATAGTATGTATAGCTTAAACGAATTAAAATATTTTCATTACCTCTATACCCTTTTGTTTGGTTAAATTCACTCAATGATTTAATTTGAATTTACAAGCCAGCTGATCAGATTTGATTTGGAATACATGCGATACTTGGATTTTTGTTTACGAAGTAAATGTAAACAAAGCAGACATCAAATTCAGTAACAATTTTGAAAGTGGAATTTAATATCATTTGTTTTAAAATATTGCGTTTGCAAACTTACAATTTAGTGTCAAAAGTGAAATATGTGAGTAAAAACAGAAGTCTGTGCGAAATTTCGTTCAAGTTTGATGAGAAATAAAGTTCTTAGGCTTAATGAACAAAATGAAGTGGACAATTTGTGAAAAGTGCCAAAACTACAAGATTTAGGCTACTTTCATACGTTAATTTCTCGCTTCTCAGACCTTTCTTAAACCAATTGTTTTGATTTTTCGTGTTTAGTGAAAGGGTTTAGCATATAAATGCACTGCCAGATTCACTTAAGGCTGTAATACGCTAATTTGAGAAGTGAAAAATCGTTTCATTCTGCTTCGTGTTAGTATAGCACGGGTCGTGTGGTGGACTTGGCGACGTGACACGACCGTGCCACTAGATAATGCAACACTTAGGAAAATTTAATCGCAAATTGAATTGCATAGCCAAAGATATGGAAAAGTATATTTCATTCTCAGTTGACGATTCAGTATTTTTGGATTCATACAACTTTCTGTCCCTTCCATTAAACAAATTAGCTTCCAATTTAAACAGTTTTAAATTTATACAAGAGCCTCTATTACAATGTAAGGGCGAATTTCCGTATGAATACATGACAGGACTAGAGAAGTTTTTAGAGCCTCTCCCACCCATAGAGGCATTTTACAGTAGTCTAACTAAAGAATGCATATCTCCTGCACAATATGAACATGCTTAAAACGTATGGACTCATTTTAATATAAAGAATTTAAAATAATATTACAATTTATATCTTAAAACATATGTGTTGCTATTGGCTGGTGTGTTTGAGACATTAAGGAACTTATGTTTGAAAGATTATAAACTTGACCCTGTTCATATGCATTCACTCCCTGGACTAACATGCGAGGCATGTCTTAGAATGGCCGGCATAAAATTACAACTATTTCGTGATATTGACATGCATTTGCTTATAGAAATTCCATTAGAGGCGATGTAAGCATGATTTCCACATGCTACGCTAAAGAAAATAATAAATACATGGGCGAATATTACGACCCAAATTAAGAGAGTGTTTATTTAATATATTTAGACTGTAACTCGCTATACTCTACAGCAATGTGTGAGTCGTTGCCCATCGATGGATTTCGTTGGACAAATGAGAAAGATTATAAATATGAAACTTGATGAAAACTTTGGACTTATTTTGGAAGTTGGTTTAAGATACGATAAAAGTTTACACGATTTGCATAATGACTACCCGCTAGCACTAGAAAAAATGAACGGATAATTAATACCAAATTTAAATGACGAAACTCAATATATTTTACATCATAAAGCACTAAAAAAATACGAAGAACTGGGATTGGTAGTTACAAAATACCACAGAATTTTAAAATGTAGACAGTCGAAGTGGCTTGCACCTTATATTGATTTTAATATTGAAAAGCGTAAACAGCCTAAACACGATTTTGAAAAAGACATTTACAAACTGTTAATAGTCTCTTTGGTCGATCAATTATGAACCAACGTAAGTTTCGTGTATACATCTTGTAGATGAGCCTAAGTTATAAAGTACGTTACAATTCCAAGGTTTGATTGTAGCAACAAGTTCTATAACAATTTGCATGCTGTACATTTAAATAAATTAATTGTAAATGTTGATAAACCAATATATTTAGGAATGACCATTTTGGATATAAGTAAAGTAATAATGTATGATTTCCACTATAATTATATGTCAAAATTTTTGAATAAAAAGTTACTCATGACAGATACAGATTCTCTAATGTATTCTATAGTTACAGAGGACTTTAAAAGGAAATACAATTTGACTTGGACTTTTTCGACACCTCTGCATATAGTAAAGATCATTTATTATATTCTGATAAAAATAAAAAAAGTGACGGGCAAGGTTAGAGACGAATTAAATGGTAAAGTCTTTTATGAATATTGTGGTTTAAGGCCAAAATTATACTCTTTCATTCCTTTACAATGGCTGTACGAAAAATAAAAGCAAAATGAGCTAGAGGTTAAAAAGGCAAAAGGGGCTGACAATGCTACAGTTAAACATCTCTTAAGACACCAACATTACTTATACTGTCTTGCGACCGGGGAAGATTACTATGAGAATGTTATAAGAATTAAATCCACAAACCACCATCTTCAAACATTAACGATGAATAAAAAGGTACTCTCTTTTGATGATGACATGAGGTTTATTCTGGATGGCAATAGCACTCTTGCCCTTGGTCATTATAAAATTGGTCAAAAATAAATCTGTATTTTCCATTATTCTTTGGCCTTTCCTTGTCTATTACGAAAAAGCTATATTTAGACCTATCCCAGCATTGATGGCAGAGATTTCTAAATTGGTTAAATGAAAAGTCATTCCCCACATGATTGTTATACACATGTTTTAAATTTAAATCGTCTTGTTTAAATAGTATAAGAAAATTAACATTATCACGTAAGTGTTTGTGTACTTTACTGTAAGATTGACACAAGTAAAAACTGTTAATATTTTTGTGCCTGCCCATTGAGAGAAATGGTGTGATATTTGGTCTATTTATGTCCTCAAATACAACAACTGAGTGTGATTCTACATCATTTGGTGTGATTTCACAGTCACTATATTTGTGTAAATTTAACTTCATCACACAGACGAAATTTTTCAATTATTTTTTTTATTTTTCTTGTTCTTAAGATTTGGATATCATATATAAATTTGTAAACTTTAATCCTTCCTTTTTTAAATTAAATTAAAAATTACAACGGTCTTCCCGAACCGCCAGGCCCAATTATAAGACAACAAATATTATTAGGAAATGGACCCAACTTCTTTGGTGTATTTTCCTTATGTGCTATTTTAAATTTGGTCTTTTTTTGAATAAATGACATTTTTTATTTACTGAAAATGGCAAACAGAAAGTTTAAAATGATCCAAGGTAAGGGATTATTTTTAAAACCATATAGAGGCCGTGGCTTGTTAAATACCTTATAAACAACCTTCCCTCCCCCCTCCACATACCATCATATTCTTATTGTGGACCTGGGACTGAGGTTCGTGAAAATGTAGCCAGAAATGTACCTCCAAAAAATAAGCTATACTCTTATTGTAAAGAGCACGACATATTCTACATGAACAATCCCGATACCGCCGCTCGAAACAAGGCAGATATGAGATTAGCGGACCAGGCTTGGACTAGTGTTACTGCAAAAGATGTCAATCTGGCCAAAAATCAACTGCTTACGCAGTGACAAATTTAATGAAAGCTAAAGCAAAAATTGGAATGGGATTAAAATTTAATAAAAAAGATGGACAACTTTCAGGTTAGAGGCCGCAAGAGACGTGCCTCACTTTCGAGGAGTGTACCTAAAAAACGAGCTAAAACATCTAAGACCAAAAGTAAGAGATTGCGGAATGATTAATTTAGACAGTTACAAAGGCACACATTGGACAGTATATCATAAAAATAAAGATATTGCAATTTATTTTGACCCATTTGGAATACAACCTCAAAAAGAATTAATTTAATATTTTGTACCGTCTAAAATGTACCATACAATTGATCAAATACAAGATTTAAACCGTTCCATTTGTGGAATTTTATGTTTATTATTTCTGAAAACTTTAGTTTATAAAAATAGATTCATTTACTATAGCATTTTCGGGTAGAGAGCCAGAGTTAAATTTGGGGTTCTTTCCTCCCATATAATTAAATGGTGATTATGTAATTGGGTTGGTAGATTTTAAAAATTATAATCCTATATTTAATGTTAAAAACCTCTAAATCCTTTGACATATTACAAAATGCACAAAATTACAACACCAAAAGGGGAGGTTACAATTGACGAACTAAACCGGGAATTAGATGGTAAAGTTGAAGTTATTATACAAAATAATCAAGTATTAAATAATACTAAAATCAAACTTATATTTTATAAATGGATAATTCCAAAATTAAATAAACTTAGACACAAAATTAACTATAGTCGAGGGTGAGGATGTTTATTATTACGATCACAAAGCTCCAAATGTAATTGAAATTACTGATGGGACTTACGAAGTGTTTGAGCTTGCGAAGGAAATTAAAAAGCAACCCCCAGAGCTTTTAATTATAGCCGACAATAAAAATATGAAAGCCACATTACATTCTGGCCATGTGTTTGATTTTGCAAAACCGTGTTTAGGGTCTGTATTATTGGGATTTAAAGGATTTTCTACTCCAGATGTTTCGTTTAAATCCGTAAATAATATAAACATAATTAATGTAAATGTAATTAGAGTAAAATGTAATATTGCGAATGGGTCTTATTTAAATGGTGATAAATCACACACCATACACAGTTTTTATCCGGAAGCTACTCCTGGCTAAACAATTATTGAGGTACCAAGAAGTATTATATACCTCCCTGTATATAAGAGAAGTTTAGATGTTCTTAGCATTACATTTGCAGATCAACACGACAGACCGATTGATTTTAATGGAGAATAAACTACAATTACTTGTCATAAAAAAGATATGAGAATTTACAAGAACGGACTGAGTGTGCAGAATGCCAGATTTCTGCGACCAATTGGACTGAAGTTGAAATGTTATATTAATAAAAATGGAAGATTTTCTAGACGTTACAGGGAAATTCCAATTCGCCGCTAGTGTGGTTGAAATTACAAATCACACCTATGTTCCCCACAACACTTTGGCAATAAATAATTCCGATGAATTTAGAATATGTATAAATAATCAAGATATACTAACACTCCCATGTAGGATTTATCCGTATATTAAGGAGAAATAGAAAATCACGATAAAGGACATTTTATAAATAATGCATTTGCATTCTTATTTGACGAAATTAGATACGAAGTTGCTGGTAAAGAAATAGACACTGTAAGAAATCCATGAATTTCCAATCTTATGAAAATATTGTGCTCTTTCAATAAAACAACTAAATTGTCAAATGTAGCATTTGATTCTGACATAAATTTAAAGAAGTTCCATAAAAGTGGCAAGTTTAGTACTTGTGTCCCATTTGAGCTGTTAATGGGTGTGTTTGAGGATTTTAATAAGGTTTTAGTAAATGCTAAACAATAATTGGTGTTGAAAAGATCCAAAAAGTCTTAAATTGCATATTAACAACAGCTAATGCTCCAACTACTGGGATCAATCCTATTCCCAAAATTACACTTAAATCGATCCAGTAGGTGATGCCACATGTGATGTCATCTTATGGGGAGAAGCTACAATTACAAAAGATGTTATTGCAAAATAAAAATTTGCAAATTGCATTTAGAAGTTTTGAGCTACAAGAACTTCCATCATACCCCAAAACCAAGAGACATACTTGGTCAGTTAAGACGTCTTTGAGTTTGGAGAAGCCTAGGTATATTATATTGGGTTTCCAAACAGGTAGGGACAATAGTGCTCGAAAAAGAACTGACGAATTTGATCACTATAAATTGAAAAATCTTAAAGTGTTTTTAAACTCTGAGTATTACAAAACTGCATATTGCTTAATAATACTTGATAAAGTATCTGAGTATAATCCTTTGACTAATGAGATAAATAAAATATAAATAAAATGAAAACAAATTTTCAACAGGAATTGGTTAATCCTTCAAGACAACTAAGAGAGAAATATAGGGCATTAAAACGTGGTAAATTTCTAGAGGCTGAAGAGAGGTTCCAAACATTCCAACCTTTAATAGAGCCTTTGCAAGATTTAACAAATTTAGCCACCAAAACTACAGAGGCCAGTTCTGCCAATGATTTTAGATAAGTCCCCGTCTAGAATACTTAAGAATAACCCAGATGACACAGCACAAAATAGATTTTGGTCTCTTAGCATTAGATGATTTCGGAATTTACCTTAGTAGAAGTAGTATGATAGACTCCACATATGGTATTAGGCAAGAAGAAAATACATTTTTTATTGGGAATCAGGAAATTCAAATTGCCAATGATGATGTTACAGTTGGAGATAAAATTTATAAAGGGACAAAGGGTCTATGGGAATTGTTAACTTTAACAGAACCCGTAAACTATAGTCAGGCTGATTTGCAAAATTATTAAGAGATTTTGGAAGCTACAAATGCACATTTAAATGGTTATAAAGTAGGTGCAGCGATGTCAAGTAATAAAAACACTAAATATCTTAATATAATTAAACCTCTGTTTAAGACTACCGGTGTAGGTTGAAGGCAGGTAACTGGTAATCAAATAGACTATGTTTATTGAAACGATCCTAATGAACTTGTACGAGTAGATAGGTTAAGATTGCTTTGGCTAAGCCACTTGGCTAGGAATTCTGGAGTGGATAATGAGATAGATTATATTATAGAAGAATTGAGAGAAAGTGGAATTGTTTATTAAATAAAGAGATGTTTATAGATACATTTTATCGTGTTTATAATCCATATAGTAAACCTCATAATGTTATAAGTTTTAAAGAAACTACTTTAAATCTAAAAGATGATATTTCGAATGCTTTAAATTATAAAATTAGTAGTGTTAAAGATGGGGAGTTTATTGAAGATGTATCGACTTTGGGCCAGACGTTAACCATAAAATATGGTGCCTTTTTACAAGGTAATACTAAATACGAGTTTTTAGAATCCCAGAGTAATAAGTGGAACGCTAATAAGCGCATAATTACTAATATGGAAAGGGGTGAAAGTTTAGACAATGTACCATCATTAAAGCAGACTTAAATAAGAAAATATGGTGTCTTTGAACAGGGTGATAATAAATATCAATTTTTAGAATTGGAGAAAGGTATTTGGAAAGCCAAAAAGCGAAGGATTGTGAATGTTAAGAATGCCAAAAATTTAGTTGAAATCCACCTTTTACAACATACTTTAATAAAAAAGATGGTGCCTTTGTACAGGGTGATAATAAATATCAATATTTAGAACTAAAAGAAAACAAATGGAATGCTAGTACCATACAATTATTAACCTGGGGGAAGGCGAAGAAAGCAGTGATGCTGTAAATGTTTCTCAAGTACCAACAAGAGTAAAGGATTTTGGGATTTAAGAAATAAAAGATTAGTTCGTGTTAAACCCACTGTCGATGATAATTATTGTGTAACAAAACATCAGAGTATAACATTGGATGTTCTTAAGTTTGATGGTAAAAATAAGCAATTAACAAACATTTTACTGGGAACATTGCGAGATCATGTGGCTGTTGTCAATCAAATTTTAACAAAAGGTGAGAAAAGCATAATAAAACAGGGGGATAAATATTATAATGTATTAACATTAGATAACGATGTGTGGGATGCCGAAGAAAAATTAATAAAGAATGTACCCAAAGGCGAATAGGAGTGATATTTGTTTAATGTCACAGGCTTTGAGGTATGACAATACAAATAAAAAATTTAGACAAGACAATTATATATTTGATATTTGTTTAACACCACAGGCTTTGAGGTTTTTACAATAAAAGTAAGAAATGTATGCAAGACAATAATGAAATCGATTTGATGATGTACAATCCTAAACTGTTTGTTGCAGACCCTACATCTTTAAGCGGATTTAAGACTTAAGATGGAGAGGCATATTTACCAAAAAATTTATATCAAAGAATGAGTGATGGTATGGTAGTTGGTAGCAATGGAGTTATTTTTGAAACGACGGAGGCTGGCAGATACGTTAACATTAAAAATAAAGAATAAAAAATGGAAAAAAAATTGCTTACGAATTTCATAAGCCCGCGAGAAAGAATTTTGTTAGAAGGTCTTTTAAGGTATTGGGTATAAATAAAATTGTTCAAATATATTTAACAGATATGCAGAATTATGTTAGAGAGAATTCTGGGAATAAATACATTTTAAATTTAATAGACACATTTTATAAAAAAGCTTATGTTGCTCCACAAAAGAATAAAACTGGATTAGTAGTCACAGAAGCTATAGAAACTATTCCCCCAAAGGGAGTTGAAAATATTCAATCTGATAACGGAAAATAATGTTTTAATGAAAATTTTACCAAACTAATGAAAAAGCTAAATATTAATCACTACCACACTTTACTCTACAACTAAGGCGGCTATTGTGGAAAGGTTCCAAAGAACTTTAAAGAATTTTTTGTATAGAGTTTAGTGCACAAGGGAGTTACAAGTGGCTGGACAAATGGTTGTATTTACTTCCAAAGTTAAGAAGGATATATAATAATAAAGTACATCGGTCCATAGGGATGAAGCCTAACCAAGTAAGTGCCAAGAACTCTAAAAATTTACACGAAAGGTTAGCATATAAAGTACAAGTTAAAAAGCCAAGATATAAGGTGGGGGATAGTGTAAGGATTTCCAAGTATAAACATGTATTTAGTAAAGGATATACCCCTAGCTGAACAGGGGAGCTTTTTACAAAAGCAGAAGTTACGAAAACAAAGCCTGTGACTTATATTTTGAAAGATGAGAATGGCAATATAATCAAATGAGGATTTTATGAGCAAGAATTGTTAAAATCTAAATATAAAGACATGTATTTAGTTGAGAAGGTAATTAGGAGGAAGGGTGATTTATTATATGTCAAATGGCTTTGGTTCCCAAGTAGCCAGAACTCGTGGATTTCCGCAAAGGATGTAAAGTAGGGGAAAGCGTAGGGGCGGGAGCCGGCAAGTGTGCAAAAACCCCATGTTATCCTGGGAAAAGTGTTAAACAGAATATTTTTTATCTTACTGTTACGTGAATTTTGGAAATGAAGGTAGTGTGTACACACTAGCCTAAAACAATAACATATCAAAATTTTAAACAAATCAGAGCATAAATAAATAAGTTGGCAATTGGCAGTATTTTTCAGTTTTTTTGCCGTTATAGTGAATTTGGGAAATGTAGGTGGTGTGTACGTATACACTAGCCTACAACAATAACATATCCAAATTTAAAACAAAGCGGACCATACACCCCAAAGTTTGTTTTTTAGATTTTGACAATTAATTAAACAAAATACAGGGGACGGATTGGGTTTGGAAAAATGTATTTAATAAAGGCAAGGGTCGGACATTAGTATAGGCCAAAGAGTAAATTTGTATAGGCCGGGATCGGGCAAGTGTCCAAAAACTTATTCCCATGTTATTTTTATGGGGAAAATGGGGTAAAATAGGTCCCTCCCCATTAGTTTGCCACTACTTACATCACTTTAGTAAACATATTTTGAACGTATTAAATAATTTGACTTTAAATTCAATAAGTGGGTGGGTTTGTTGCTACGGGGGCATTTTAAAAGTGATTTAAATTATTAAATTCCTAGCACATTCTTGAATTAACGGTGCTAGGGATTATAGTTGTACTATGCCTTCATGTAAAACCCAGTAACACTGAATATAAACATGCTTAATTTTACTCTCAGTTTGAACCTTGTTGGGGTCACAATAAGGTAAGACACTCGTTATCGAAACGATAAACATAATTTAAACGGAATTTTCTAACTTGAATAGTAAAAAATAACGATTTTAGACGGCGGCGTATCGTTTTCCCCATGATAGTATGCGGGCGGCGAGACACGCGGTAACTCCTCTTGCGGCGTTGCCAATTCTACTACGCCGTGGCCTTCTTTAAAGACGGCTATATCTGCAGCTGGACTTTGGTCCCCATCCCGTCTTGCATGAACAGAATAGAGCTGTTAAAATAGTGTTTGGCGCAGCTGGGTTTGTGGTGTTGATAGCTTCCTGTGTGGATAGGACTGTGGTCCAACCCAGCGTCCTGTGTGAATGGGACCTGGTCCAACCCAGCTCCCTTGTGTGTATGGTTTGTTTTAGCCGCATTTGGAGGCACGTTTTTGTAATCAATTGGCATGATTTTAGTTTAATTCTACAGGTCATACAATTACCTTTAAATTCGATAAAAATTATCTTATTTCAGTGCGAACGCCAAACATTTTAAGTTAGACAAAATTAATTACACACTACTCAACTGTAATCGGTGGTAGTATTTAGTAATTATCTGATGTAATGTGGAATATAATGCGGATAGACACTAAAAACACATATACAAATTTATTTTCAATAAGTATTGTATTATCTTTAGACCAAATTAAGATTTTTTTAAAGTATTGCGGCATTTTATTCCGTGAAAAAAATGAAGTTTGAAATTGGTGGCACAATAGAACCTTTATATTGCTGAAATACTATACAAATTCAATTTAACGGATCCAATGTGATTGCCGAAAATTTTGACTTAATCCAAGTAAAGTAATTACCAGCCTACACTGATTAGTGGTTGATATTTAAACAAAATGTAGAACGAAATAGAGGAGTAATTTAAAATTCACTGTACATTTACTTTTAACGAATTTCCCCTATATAGGGAAGAAGCTATTACCGTAGGACTTAAGCCCGAGACCATGATAACTTTTCATTTTGAGATCCCCAGATGCCAAAAACACCATTCGTTCAAATATATATATATATATGTATATGTGTGTGTCCGTAAGCTAGATAACTCTCGTAAAAGAGGTCCGATCTTAATAAAATTTGTTACACATGTGTAAAGCACCATTTATTTAAACGAGTGCGAAAACCAGACGAATCATACCATCCGAAGGGGGGTTTTTGGGGGGGTTTTATAGCCCAATAATGGGTTTTTTGGGATTTCCACATGTAATTTGTATTTCTAATTTTAAATTTTGCCATTGGATTCAGAATAAAAAAACAATTTGTTATTGTAATCATTGCTCTACGTCAATTGGTTACTGAGCTATTGAAAGTGCTAAACACAGTACGTTGTCAATGTTGTTCTTATGGAGAAAAAAGGAAATTGTATATCTCGCTTATTTATGAACATAAACTGACAACATTTGGTATATGGCTTCATCTGGTTGTGGTTCATTGTTGTTTGCACAAACAATTTTGTTCGCCTATGGTTCCCGTATCAGCAAACCTAGGTACTTGGTCCCCACGTTATTCTTATGGAAAATAATTAAAATGTTATATATCGCTTATTTATGATTGAATATGGATGAAACTTGGTATGTGTCTTCATTAAGATGAGTTCTATTGATATTTGCATAAAAACCCATTATTTTGTGTTCCTTGTTGCAGCAAACCTGCGTACCCATCATCCCCAATGCTATTCTTATGGAGAATAATTAATATTTTAAATATCGCTTGTTTGTGAATATATTTCTTATGAATCCTGTTAAGTGTTTTAATGTGTTATGTTATATATTCATTGGAAATTCGCTGAGTATGCAGGTTTTCTGCGATGGGGGTATTAATATTATAATCCTTCATCTAACAAAAATGTTTTAAATACAAAATGTTTAGAGTATCTTGTATTCTTTCCAACATACTCAAAATTTAACAATAATCTGATAATAAACAACAGAATTATGGCGGTCAGAGTTGGTCTTGAGTGCAGCATGGCGGTCATGATTCAATTGTACTTATGTCCAACGAGATTTGTAGTTATAAGTAGTTATAAGAGTAATAAGTAGAAGATAGTATATTTCTGACAATATTTCTTATTTTCTACTGGTCCTATATACACCACCACCCCGTACGGTGGACAGTGTAAATATTTTGTTGGAGTCTCTTCATAACTGTTTTGAGTCGTTTGCAAAACACAGTCTTAGAGTTTTAGTTGCTGGAGATTTTAATATAGACACTGCCATTGATGATGATTCTTCTCGACAGCTTATCAGTCTTATGTTGAGCTTTGAACTACTGGATACGGTTTTTTCATATACCCGTGAATTCAATAGATCAAAATCACTTATTGACAAAATATTTTTTGTAATATTCCTCTTGCTTTGGCAGATACTGAAGTCGTCGTATCAGGGATCTCTGATGATCATGCTCAGTCAATGAATATAAATTTGTCTGCACATCTCTTAACTTATATTCCAAAATTCATCGTGAAAAGATCCTTTTGTGATGACAATATTCGTATTTTTAAGACTCTTCTTCTAAATGAAAAATGGGATATTGTTTTATCAGCACAAGGCCCTAGTGCCAAGGTTTTATCAGCATGATATATTTGACTCTTTGTTATCCGTTTTTACATACTATTTTTATCTGGCTTTCCCATACAAGAAAACGTCCATCCGCCAGAAAAATCTTTTACTAAGATCAAATTTACTTCTGAACTCCTGTATATGCGAGAAAACCTCCCCCATCTATACTCTTCTACTAAAGATTTGCAGTCAGATCATCCATTAAAAAGTCCTATCTTGTCTTGAAAAGAGGGAACAGGGCTGCTGTTAAGGCAGGCAAATCAGAAAAGGTTCTTTCGCATTTGATTGATTCTGGCAATAGGTCTAAAGCAGTATAGAATATAGTAAATTAAATTATCCTTAACAAGTCGTCCAAACCTTAAAAACACATTCAGATAATGCATGATGGACAACTTACTTCAAGCCCACATATCGTTGCTAGCTCTTTAAACACATTTTCTTGCCAGTGTAGGTAATACCAACGTTTTAGGTGACTCTATTGCTGTGAACCGTTGCTCCCACTTGCCAAGCTGCTGCTCCTCTCTGCTTTTATCTCCTGCTACCCGTGAAGAGGTTATAAGTGTTATTAAGTCACTCAAAAGTAGTAATTCGTCTGGCAAAGATGGCATGTCTTCCAATATTTTAAAGGAGGTAGCTGATATTATCACTTTTCCGCTGACTTGTATATCAAATGTTTTATTTCAGGAGGGTATATTTCCTTCAGCTCTTAAATCTGCAGTAGTGAAACCTTTGCTCAAAAAAGGAAATCCTATTCTTCAAAACAACTATAGACCAATTTCTCTGACTTAAAGTTTTTCCAAAGTTCTTGAAAAGCTTTTCTGAACCGCCTTAATCCATTTTCAATATCCAATAATACCCTCTTTAATTTAGTTTCAGAAAGAATTACTCAACTGTTGATGCTATGTTTACTTTTATCAATAATTTTCCTAAAGCCCTTGACAGAAGGGAAGGCTTTTTTGGAGTTTTTCTAGATCTTAATAAGGGTTTTGGTATGGTGAACCACAAACTTCTTATAGAAAACTTTAGAACTCAAACTGTAGAGATCTCATACATCAAAGAGGGCAGGCTTCTGTGTCAACACCAGTCCACTGAAGTTGTTGTTAAATCTGGGGTGCCCCAAGGTTCCTCGCCTTGGGCCGATCCTCTTTTTGTAATTCATAAACGATATTGCCTGCAGTGTCCCTGGCATCGATCTGAGTTTGTTTGCAGACGAAAATTCTTTTAGTGTATCGAGCAAGTGTAAAAGAACTCTTGAAATTGATCTGTTCATCAAAAGTTGTCAACTGGTACAATGGTTCAACGATAGCAATCTTCGTGTGAGTGCTGAGAAAACACAATTTGTCGATTTCAAGCTAAAGATCCCTGATAATAGACTTGCTCCATCCTGTGCAAATGTTGACGATGTTGAAATTGAATCTTGTCACCAAACTAATTTTTTGGGTCTGGTTATTGATTCACACCTGAATTTTTCCTCACACATTGATAAAGTGTGCAACAAATTAAGTAGCTGTCTTTTCATCCTCCGGAGACTCAAGTTCTTTGCTAACAGAGAAATGTTGTTTTCGGTTTATTATGGATGCTTTCTTCCTCACCTAACATATGGAGTTGCTATTTGGGGTGCCAAAACGGCGAAGCACAAGGAGCTTTTTCGTTTTGCAGAAGAATGCCTTGCGGTTGATCTCCGGTATGAAATGGCCTGACTCATGCAGAGGACTTTTCAGTTCTAATACCTTTTAACTTTCCCCTGATTTTATATCCTAGATTGTTTGACCTTTTTGGCTAAGAATCATCACATGTATCATTACAGAAACTCCAGACAGTACAGTCTTCGAGAAAATTATTTGCTCTCCATTCTATTTCATAGAACCTCAACTTATGAAAAGCAAACATATTTTTATAGAGCTTATTTTTATAGAGTTCTACCTTCACCACAGTAATGTCGTCAATCTCAGAATAGTTGAAAATTGGCAACAACATTTTTAAGTAACTGCTGATAAAAGTGTAAATCATCTCGGGTGTTTCGGTGTTCAGCGAGAGTAAAACAATTCTACTCTAAAACATTAGAGCAGGCAATTTGTACTGTTGTGAAAGCGTGATTTTACTCAAAGTAGATGGGGTTTTATAACAATGCACTTTTGATTGTTTAGTATCGCAATAACGCATTACTAGATGGAAGTTCAGGATCAGCCTGTATATTATAATAAGGGACTTTATTACATTTTAATAATACCCCCGTAGCAGCAAACCTGCGTACACAGCGAATTTACAATGCATACATATGTATCTTAATACCACAATACCAAGTTTCATCAATATACACTTATAAATAAACGATTTATGACATTTTAATTATTCTCCATAAGAATAACATGGCGGCTGAGTATGCAGGTTTGCTGAAGGAAGGGACACAAAAAATGGGGTTTTATACAAATATCAATATAAATCAAGTAGGTAAAGCCGCATACCAAATGTTATTAATTTATGTTCGTAATTAAGGGAGATACCATGTTACTTATTCTCCATAAGAATAACATGAGGGCTGAGGACGCAGGTTTGCTGCTACGGGAACTATAGGCAAAACAATGTTTTTTAGTGCAAATATCAATAGACCACAACGATATGAAGCAATATAGCAAGTTTCATAAGGATAAGTTGATAAATAAGCGAGATATACAATTTGTCTTATGCTCCATAAGAATAACATTGGACAACGTACTGTGTTTAGCACTTTCAATATCTCTGTAACAAATTAACGTAGAGCAATGATCAAAACACCAAATTGTTTGTTTTTTATGCTGAATTTAATGGTATAAACTAAAATTGGATTTACTAAAATATTATATGTAAAAAACTCAAAAAACCCATTTTTGGGGTACAAAATGCCCCCAAAATATCCCTTTGGATAGAGCGATCTGGCTGGTTTTCGAACTTAAACGTCATAAATGATGCTTTACATGTTTGTACCAAATTTAATTAAAATCGGATCATTTTTACAAGAATTATCGCACCCACGGACACACACACACACATATATATTTATAAAGTTTTGAACGAATGGTGTTTTTGGTATCTGGGGACCTCAAAACGAAAAGTTATCATGGTCCCGGGCCTAGGTCTTACCATGCCGACTACGGTAATAGCTTCTTCCCTATAGGGGAAATTCGCTAAAAGTATTCTGCATGCAATTATATAATTAAATTGAATCATTTAACCAGAAACAAATGTATTCCATTCAGATAACATTGATCTCGTTGTATTGCTAGTTTTCAATTAATTATCCTACCATTACCACTGTCATTGATCATAACTGGATTAATTGTTATGAAACGTAGATAAGAGATGGGTGGTAAGAATACAGTATAGTAAGTGGTCCTATGAGGGCGTTTTGGTCGTTTATGCAGAATGCTATTTTAGTTAAAATTAAAAACTTTGATGAAATAAAATTAGATAACTTGCAAGTTGTCACTAAATACACCATTTACACCCAAACCAAGTGAGCAAATCTTTTTCTGTTATAATAAGTTTAATAATAAACACAATTCGAAAATCCTATAAGAAATAGGTGTTGTCTCACTCGTTTCCATTCGATTGCACAACCTGCTTGTACATTTTCCTTGACAATGAGTCAGCCACTCCACGGCCACGTAGCCTGTAGTCTGCAGGTGGCAGCCGTCAGTAATCAAAGGTCTATTAATTACAATCAGTTTTTCTATTCAGCAACCACCTTACGTTACTGCTGGCTATCAGGATAAACTTCCAAGTAAGTGCCTATTTGATGTTTTCATTTAGCTGTTTGGGTTATGCTGAAATGTCCGTAGTATTTTATTGATTTTTGTAATATTTTACTATGTATTACAATAATTATACATTTTTCATAACAGTTCTACACAATCCACAAATTTTAATGTTTGTAAATTCTTGTAATTAAACTTCGGGCTCCGAAATAGTGATTTGTCAAATATATAATGAATTATTTATCTTCTGAGACAAACACTGTAGGCTGAATCCAATGATCCCCAGTTTTACTAAACGAGAAGTTCAAATTTAAATACAATTGTTTACCATTTTACAGAAGTAACGATCATTGATGATATCATTCCTATGCCCTATAATTTACCTTTTGGTCTCGGAGTCAAAAGCCGGTATGCTATCAACTGACTTACAGACTGGAGAGGCTGGGGGTTTCCTGAACTCAACTCGACTTCAAATTCAAACAGAAATGATGTAACTTTCAATAATTGTGGTCAGCGCAAATACTGGGAGGTCCCCTACACTAAATATATTATTTTGGGCGTTTTTATCTACATAATTTTGTTGATGCAATTTTGGACCACTTTCTGTTTACAGAATAGAGCAGTTAGATGAATATTTGGTATACTATAAATACTAATTAATTTAGATGCGTTTTCTGTAAGTAAAGTGCATACTTAATGATGCTTGTTTATTTATGACACATGTTTAATTTAAGCATGCTTCAACCTTAACTATACCCCAACACAGAAACGATTTTGTTAACATTCATATTACAAAACAATAAAACTTGTTCATATCAACCTTCGGAAATAATAGCAGTCAGACGTCAATAGGCTCAAAAGAGAGCTAAGATAGTTTATTACATTTTTAAAAAATAGTACAGAGTACTGGATTTAATAATGCTTGTTTATAATTTCCGTTAATTTGATTTACCATTACAATAGCCTCTTGGTGTTACTGTATAACTACCCTGATAATTGTCCTTGCTGTGTAGATGATGAAAACACGTACTGTATGCACGACACATACTGACTTGAGAGTAGCAAATCATCGTAATTAGGTTTTTAAGATTATATAGGGTGTTGTGTCAATTTATATGAAAACTGGATGTAATTTTAATTGTTTGACAGTTCTAATTAACCTGGTTCTTTTTATATGCAATTATATGATGCAAATTTGTGAATTATAAGACTAGGATGAGTTTTAGTCAGGTGAATTAGGTAAAACTCTCGACGATAAAACTACTATGTTAAGAAAAAAAGCGTTTTCAAATGTTAAATCCCTATTTAGAATTACTCGAATATCTCGGGAAATATTGGTGGTAGAATGCTAATAGAGTGCTTAACATGTTTGGTCTCTTACGTTATATTGTTTAAAATACATTAGTTTACATCTGGGGGATATTTTACCCTTTGGACTTTAAAATTTTAAAAAAGGGTCAGGGGTTTCCGAAAGGTTTGTCCACCCGTTGCCTATGGCGGTCCTGAACTTAAGTATCACCATGATAGTCAAACGAATAGCACTTTTCCATAGGGCATTTGCTAATAAATGTCCTACATTAATTTTAAGACAGGTGTCAAAGATCCATATGTATTTAGGTTTGTGGGACTGGCGTTGTCCTGGACTCGACTCGATTAAAGTCTAGTAAAAAGTGGGTCCATTTTCAGTTTTGGACAGTGAAAATACTGGAAAACACCATACACTAAATGGATGTTATAAGTCTATGCTAGCTACTGATACCTAGCTAGTTTTAGCGAATTTCCCCTATAGGGAAGAAGCTATTACCGTAGTCGGCATGGTAAGACCTAGACCCTGGACCATGATAACTTTTCGTTTTGAGGTCCCCAGACCCCAAAAACACCATTCGTTCGTTCAAAACTGTATATATATATATATATATATATATATATATATATATATATATATGTGTCCGTACGATAACTCTCTTAAAAATTGTAGTACATACGTGCAAAGCAACATTTATGACTTCAAGTTCGAAAACCAGACCGATCGATCTATTCGAAAGGGTATTTGGGGGGGTTTTGTATCTCAAAAATGTTTTTTTTTTGAATTTTTTACATATAATCTTTGAAAAAGACAAATGTTATTTTTTACTATTGGATCCAGATTAAAAAAACACACAATTTCGTGTTTTGATCATTGCTCTACGTCAATTGGTTACGGAGATAATAAAAGTGCAAAACACAGTACGTTGTCTAATGTTATTCTTATGGAGAATAAGAATAATTTTATATCTCGCTTATTTATAAAAGTATACCGACCAAACTTGGTATATGGCTTCATATGGTTGTGGTTTATTGTCATTAGCACAAAAAAATGTTTTACCGATGGTTCCCGTAGCAGCAAACCTGCGTCCTCAGCCCCCATGCTATTCTTATGGAGAAAAAGTAAAATATTATGTCTCCCTTAATTATAAACATAAATCAATAAAACTTGGTATGTGGCTTCACCTAGTTATTTTATATTCATATTTGTATAAAAAACCATTTTTTGTGTTCCTTGGTTCAGCAAACTTGCATACTCAGCCGCCTTGTTATTCTTATGGGGAATAATTAAAATGTCATAAATCGTTTATTTATGAATGTATATTGATGAAATTTGGTATGTGGCTTTATGTGACATTAAGATACATATATATGCATTGGAAATTCGCTTATTACGCAGGTTTGCTGCTACAGGGGTATTTTAATTGACTGAGTCTGTTGATCAGAAGTGGAAATGATATATTAAACTATTGCGACTTATTTATAGTTTTGTTAAATACCTCTTAAAGTTAATTGGTTTCTGGCCAGTTAAGTGTGACATGTCTCGATTTAATCACGTTTATTGCAAGTTTTATTCCAACTGGCTTAAAAATAAATTATAATAGGATTACTTGTAAATTGTTACTAAATTTGCAATTATTATGAGAATTAACATTTAACAATATTTTAAATTACATAATATGTTACATTCAGTAACTTCTGACTGCTACAAAATCAACCACTCAAAATGTTGCATGTGTAAACTAAGTTTTTACTAAAAGTATTTCATAATTTGTTGGTAATTTGGTAACGATGAAGTAGTTTATTATGGTGTTGAGGAAATTATTGGACCTATTACCTTCAGACATAACCTTTGAAATTATATGAAAATATAAATATTTACAAATAATAATTTCGCTACGTTTGACATGTTTAAACATTAAAATCTTATATGTTTCAATATTGAGCAATGTTCCGATTCTGGGACACCTGTAGCGAATGCGTTAATGGTGATTATACAGTATGTTAATAATAAATCCTAGTTTCTCCATTATTTCACCTAGTTCCTGGTTACGTAATGATGTGGTTTTTAAAAACCAATAAAATAACTAATTTTTAAACATCATAACAATAATTTCATTTTTATGTTAAATTTCTGGGTAAAAAAAAGTAAACAAGGTTTTTTTTTACTAAACAATCAAGATATACGAGGCCATTTACAATTGTAAAATCACATTACGGGTGTAGGCTCGCCAAGTGTTGCTTGTAACCTATTCCCATGCCAGATGGAGTACCTTCATAATCTGTTATGAGGACCGGTTCAGGGCAATTCCATTTGTTCCATGTCCAAGCGAGGTAACTGATTCCTTTTTTATCGAGATAAGGCATAAGTTTGTCAATGTAGTTGTGCGTGCATTCCTTTTCACCAATCTCCCCCACAATGACCGGATATCCCGCCTTTTTAATCTTTCCTATACCTCTTTCCCAACAAGCCTCGTCCTTGCATTCGTTGAAGTTGTAGCTGTGCATGGATGCAGCGATGTTTTTGTCTCCCTTGGGTACATGATCCAACCAGCCGTCCAAATCGTTAGCCCACGTTAATCCACCCAACATTAGCAAATTTTTCGACCCTGTCTTTCGAACAGCTTTGACCAAATCTTCCATCCCAGCTACATCGTACGAAAAACCCTTGCAAGATGCGCCACCATTTTTCCAACATTTCCACGCTTCGGCCTTATTACTCATTACCATGTCGGGAAACGGTTCATTGAACAAGTCGAATATCACACCTTTAGCGTCACTTTTGAACGCCTGGGCTACTTCTTTCCAAAACTGAGGAGCATTTTGCTTGTCGGGCATGGGTTTTTGACATCTGGCGGCAACTTCGGTGCAGGGGCCTTGACCATTCCCCGAGTACAGTCCTTCGGTCCAGTGGAGATCCAGAATTACGTACAAGTTGTGAGATCTCAGGCGTTTCACGAATTCCTTGATGGCGTCCTGGTACTTCTTGCCGCCGTACTCCGGCTTTGGAAGATTTTTTCCCAGCCAGCAGTCTTCATTCAAAGGGACGCGGACTGCGTTGATTTTCCATGTTAACATAGCTTTGATAGCATCATCGTCAACTGGTTCGTCTGATAAAATACTGTCACCTTTGATACAGGCGTATTCTGTGCCAGACCGGTTGACTCCGTGCAGTACTGGCCACGTGCCTTGGGCTGCCCCTGCCGCCCCTCCCGCTGCGTGGTGACCTTGTGCCTTGCCCTTTTTGGGGGGATGCTTTTGCTTCTCCTTGGGTTTTGCAGCAGTGACAACCTAAAAAAGAGGAAAAATTCAAACCAATTAGTGATCGTACCTAAATCCTGAAAATTAAATTTGCGGCAGTTTGACGGTTTAATATCACATTTGTTTGATGTTTAATGTATGTACAAGCAAATTGGATCAAAGAATCAGCAATATGTAATCGGAAAAAATAATGACATATTAGGAAAGATTTATTAGGTATTATTCATTTAGAGAGTGATTTAATATATATATATATATATATATATATATATATATATATATATATATATATATATATATATAGTTCCACCAATTTTAAAGACGATCCCAAGTTTGTAACATCCTATTTCCCTGACCTTCACAGAATAAATTCAATAATGAAAACAGGATTTAAACTTTTAAAAAACTCTTCCTTAACCGAAACCATTTTTTCTAGACCACCTAGAATGGTTTTTAAAAGACCTCCAAATTTAAAGAACATGCTTGTAAGGCCCAAGCTTGAAAATAGAAATCTCAATTTGGCCCATGGATGTGAACCATGTAATAAACCGCGTTGTGGTATATGCAAAATTATGTGTAAGGCAGACCGCTTTCGAAGCACAGTAACGGACAAAGTTTACCCGATAGCTGGACACATGGATTGTTCATCCAACCATGCGATTTACCAGCTAACGTGTAAACTTTGTCCTAAGGAATACATTGGACAAACATCCAACTCCTTAGGTGTTCGGATGACAGGACATCGGTTTTCTGTCAACCATAAAGACAAACACAAGCCGGTGGCCTTACACGCTGTTCAACATAATGCTGAGTTTGAAGATTGTTTCCATCTTAAAGCTATACACAAAATCCAAAGTGTTGAAAACAAAGAATTAAATGACATGAATTTGAGAACAGTCGAATTGGCTCACCAGTTAGTTTTAAGAACGAAACAACCACACGGACTCAACATTCGTTAATTTGATAATTTTTGGTTCCTTATTCTTTCTACAGTATCAAAATAGTTTTATTCCACATCATCTGATCTTAACCAAATGTGTAAATAACATATGATCTGTTGTTTTTGTTTGTCATTCATTTTTTGTGCTTGATAAAGAGAATACCTCGAAATATTGCAACAAAATGGTGTTAATTTCTTAAATGTATATATATATATATATATTGCGCTTCATCTAAGCTGAAACCCTTTAGTCTTTCGTGACTGCATTAGATCCAGCGTTTATAAAATAGGTTGATGAAGCCCACTTTGTTATGTTACGCCCTTGGTGTCGCATGTTGCAACTGCATGGCTAGCAATCATTCATTTCTGACCACGGTATTCCTACAGTGACGCATCGCGACGATGAACTATTAAGGCGATAGATCTTTGGAGTTGACTAATCGTCTGTTTTAGTAACTCATAAATGGCTGCTATTAAAGTTTTCTGGACATATATTGCCATTTATGAGAGACGCCAATAGGGTACAGTTAAATGGATATCCTGTATTGTATGTGTGCTATGTGTTGTAGTAAGTCAACTCATAGGTCACTTTTAAAGAACAATCGACAATATTTTGTCGTAATGCTACACGTAACAACTCACATTTAAAGCGCAGAGAAGAACAAGAGTGGTAAGAATGAAGTTGTTCATGATGGTAAGACGTACAAATAACTAAAACGATTCATCTGTCACACTCATCAAGGACTAAGAGTAACCATTTGTTTAAATGGCTGACTTCACCTACTTTTCAATGACTATTAAAAATATGAATTTGGTTTTACAAATGTAGCCGCCATTTTACACCATGGCGGCCAAATTTAAATGTCTAATGGAATATCCCCTTTTTCTTTTCAATATTTGAAGACTTGTTTATTCTTGACAAAAACGTGTTTATACTTATTCGTTTTCGAGCTATGGCATGCAAAATCCTCGTACCTGAGTTGTCGTGCCTCTTCACAGGGCATTAGACCAGTCATTCCTTATAGCTTGTGAAGTGCCATCAGACAATGTCGCCAAATAGCAAAGTTTAGAAATACTATGTTCTGCACATGTTTAAGCACTATCGTTCAAAATAAATTTAATCAAAAGGCAAAATTCCTTTTTTTATAAATGTATATTCACAGGTATACATACGATTAATAATTATTTTTTTATTTGAATATTACATTTAAAACATAATAAAACATACGCAGAACATACAGAATTTTCCAAATTTTTGCATGCCATAGCTGTTAAAAGAACAAGTTTAAACATACTTTGTCAAGAACAAATGTTTAAAATATGGAGTTTTATTTAGTTGTGGCGGTCCATGAGACCCTGTTTAATGTTAGCCACCATATTGTAATATTACTTATGGCTTTTTCATGCCATAGCTCGTATAAACGAGTAAACATATAATCATTTTGTCAAGTATGAAAAAATATTTAAATGTTGTGTTATATAAAAAAATAGAGGAAAAACAGAGTGTTACATAAACCATTTTAAAGTTAAATATTGAAAAATTGTGTCCAAATTTGAAAACAAATCATATTTTTAGTAGTTACTGAAAAGTAGGCGAAACAATAACAACATCTGCATGTTAGGATTTGTTGTTTGTTTATGCCTGTGTAGTTGCATACACAAATAATTGCAGGGAAGATCACTCAGACCCCTCTTTTGAGGGACTGTTTCCGGACTAAAACTACACAATTTACAAACAACTAAAAAGTTGATTTGTTTTAGTGCTTTTCTTAAATATTAATCTTTTCTACCACTTATAACCCAGCAATCAGAAATCATAATCATCATTGCCATCAATCATGTCATTGAAAATACATTGTCAATATTCTTAAACTAAGTAAACATTCAATGGCCTAACTTAACCACACATTAAACAAATTAGCCGATAATCACTTTTGTTGCAAACAATCTTTAAATGCGTGAAATGTTTGTTTGCAACCCCAGAGTAGATCTTATGTAGTCTCAAGCATGTAAAATTAGTGGAACAAATACTATTATAGACCTTACCATAGTACGGAAAAGTATTATAGACCTTACTATAGTACGGAAAAGTATTATAGACCTTACTATAGTACGGAAAAGTGCCTTTAGCTATATTACTGTTTTCGTGTTTCTAACCGCAATATACCACATATATTCTATTATGTAATTTAGTATGTATTGCTTGCAATTAACGATTATATATTTATACAAAACTTGTTTTTTTACTAGACAATTATAAAAAATAAAACGAAAAGGGATCACTGATACATAGACTGACACGTGACTCTGAGTCGTGTGTAGTCAGAGCGAGTCAACAGTTTTCGAAAAGAGAATGCCATATGTTCTGTCAAATTGTTTACTTCTCAATTTATTACAAATTGAAAACTCTGTAAGTCATCCAACTAGGTATAAACACCATAGGCGGGTATAAAAGTAATTAAGAAGCAGTGTAAAGCAAAATAAACTAATTAAAACAATCAGAAGTATTACAAATGTTTGGTCAATAACTTATTAAAGACCAATAGACGTAAATATTAACGTCTTTTAGGCCTAGCTGTTAAGTTTTATATGAATGTAAAAAGAGAAAGAGGTATAAATATTTCTCCAATTTTTGATTACAAAAATACATTGGTAAAACTAATTTAAAAGAAAATTATAGTCATAAAACTAGTACAACTGGTCAATTTAAGTTTAAACTATTTAGGTCAACTTCTTTTCCATGGTCAGAAAGCTGCTATTAGAATAGATGAGCTTAGTGATTGATGACAAATAGGTTATTATTTATTTATAGTCTGGAACAAATCTAAATTAGGAAACAACTTGTTTCTGGTTTTATTCACTGGTGGTGACGTTGTATAGATAACCTGTCGTATATTTGGACGAGTTGCCGAATACTATTTGGAGACATAATATATATGCAATATGTACATCTATTATTGCATTGATTGACATCGACTATACAATATTATACACGTGGTTAACACATTGTGGTTTTCTTTTTGACAAATTGTTAAGAGTTTTTTATTTAACAAAATTTAACACGAAATCTCCAACAAGCTGCTCAAGTAGATCGGAGGTATGCGCACCTACAGGCAGGAGATTCTTGAGCCAGAAACAATGAACGTGACCATGATGAATAGGTGGTTCTTGAGACTCGAACAATGAACGTGACCATGATGAATAGGTGGTTCTTGAGTCTCGAACAATGAACGTGACTATGATGAATAGGTGGTTCTTGAGCCAGAAACAATGAACGTGACCATGATGAATAGGTGGTTCTTGAGACTCGAACAATGAACGTGACCATGATGAATAGGTGGTTCTTGAGACTCGAACAATGAACGTGACCATGATGAATAGGTGGTTCTTGAGTCAGGGCCAATATATGGCATTAAAAAATAGGTGGTTCTTGAGTGAGAAACGATGAACAGACAATCTTGGATTATTCCTCTACATTTGGATCAATTTTAAATTTTTCGGTATTATTTTACCAATTACATTAATTCATAAATTATACATGGGAGTTTGAAATATATTAAAGTAAAGAATTTTAACATTTTTAGTTGGCGATGCCATTCCGATATGACGCCAGGAACTCCAGCAACGCCTTCAGGGACTCCCGCTCCACTCACGTGACCTTCGTGAAGGCGCCTGATGGCAAATGCTACAAGCAAGTGGTAACTAACGACAACGGCAAGAAGCATGTTGAGAACCTAGAGGTAGATTGTGTCGAGGCCGAGAGACAGATGAAGGCGGAGCAGGAGAGGAGACATCATAAGATAAACAAGGAGTTCAGCAAGGTGCACTAGGAGATCATGAACACCCAGAAGAGCATATGGTCCTCACTAAAGCGCAGCTTGGGCAATTTTAATTTAGGCTTTTAAAAGCTCTTCACCCTTTGTGTGGTTTGCAGGAAAATTCTCGACAGAACTAATTACAAATGGTGCGATAAAATTATTTGGAAATAAAAATATACGAAACGAGTTTAGATCATTTTATTTAATTCTATGCAATAAGTATCCAGGAGTTACTGTTTTGTGTATTATCGAATTTATCCTATAAAGGAAAAGCCATTATCGTGGTCGTCATGATAAGACCTTTGGGGCGTAACTCGTTTGGTACGGCGCGCGTCGATTGGGTCAAAGGACAATCATGCGAAGGGGGTACAGTCAGTTTCGGCACTAATGAAATCTCCATTGGGACGGCAAGGTCTGTTACGACTACCGTTGAGGTTCATACCATCCGCACTATAGCATGAAGAATGTTGGAGGATATTCCTTCTAAGGGACCACACAATACGTTGTAGTTGCATGATGCTTTTGATTAAAACAAAATAATTTGTATTCTCAAATATGGGGGCTGTTGTGGAGGTTGGTCTTACTTTTGGAAATAAAAAAAAAATGTGGACTTTGACACTCTGCTAATACCATCATTGACTATAAACATATCCTTGTTCAGTGACCAACAGGCACATATACAATTTACAAAAACAACCTCAATACACATTCTTTGATAAAAAACTCATTTTTTCGGCTTAAGCCTCCATCGGGAGTACAATTTCAAGTAAAATAAACAAAACTATAATTTCTTTTAAATTCAAGAATGTGAATTGAGAATGTGTTTGTTGATCATCATTGACTTAGATACTAAAGTAGACTTCTCATTGTCATTGTATAAAAGCTGTCCCTACTTTTGTGTGAGCCAGGATTCTAAGAGGTCATGGTTACACCACTTGTACTATGTTTTGTGATCACCAACAGATTAAACTTCTGTCAACTATTATTTATTTTCTCAGGAGGGGATAACACAACAGTTGGTGTGTCAGGAAGCAAACATAAGTTGATTACTTGCTTTCTGGGGTGGAAATTGTTTACAAGTTAATGAAAGTAAGTAAAATAAACAGTTTACAGTAGGACACTCTGTCGGTGACTTAATCAAACTACGTACACTTTAAATTCTGGCTAACACTAAAAGAGGGACAGCTGGGATTTATAGATGTGATTTCTCCTTCAGTATCCATAGTCAATGCTTCTATCAAAATTCTGCTCAGTGAAATCGCTATATTTTTTTCTATAAAATTAGCCATAAATAAACAATTTATGATAATGTGTTGGGGAGGGACGGGATTATAAAGTTCTCCCTGGTATTACGGAAGACGCAGATAGAGGGAGACGCAGAAAGAGGGAGACGCAGATAGAGGGAGACGCAGATAGAGGAAGACGCAGATAGAGGGAGACGCAGAGGGAGAAGCAGTTAGAGGGAGACGCAGATAGAGGGAAACGCAGATAGAGGGAGACGCAGATAGAGGGAGACGCAGATAGAGGGAGACGCAGATAGAGGGAAACGCAGATAGAGGGAGACGCAGATAGAGGGAGACGCAGATAGAGGGAGACGCAGATAGAGGGAGACGCAGATAGAGGGAGACGCAGATAGAGGGAGACGCGGATAGAGGGAGACGCAGATAGAGGGAGACGCAGATAGAAGGAGATGCAGATAGAGGGAAACACAGATAAAAGAAGACGCAGATAGAGAGAAACGCAGATAGAGGGAGACGCAGATAGAGGGTGACGCAGATAGAGGGAGACGCAGATAGAGGGAGACGCAGATAGAGGGAGACGTAGATAGAGGGAGACGTAGATAGAGGGTGACGCAGAAAAAGGGAGACGCAGATAGAGGGTGACGCAGATAGAGGGAGATGCAGAAAGAGGGAAACGCAGATAGAGGGAGACGCAGATAGAGGGAGACGCAGATAGAGGCATGTGACTGGAGCCTTGTTCACATTGGTATTACGGGAGATGCGGATAGAGGGAGACGCAGTTAGAGACATATGACTGGAGCCTCGTTCACATTGGTATTACGGGAGACGCAGGTAGAGGCATGTGACTGGAGCCTTTTTCGTCCTTTTATGCCAGCAGACAGTTTTTTCGTTTAACATTGAATCGAAAATAGTATATTTCATTACTAGTTCCGAAAGTGGTCTTTTCTGGTCGTGTTTTCCTTTCGAGGTGATGTAATAGCCGAGCGCGGAAATTTGATCGTGTCGGGAAATCACTTTAGGTACGGTCAGAGTTATGAACGATATTTTTTATCAAACTGTGAATATTAATAATAATAATGAATCTTCTCTTTCAGAAATTTTTTCACGGTTGCTCAGTTATTTCCCACAACATAATGATAACAATAGTGTTTACGTTAACCTAGTAATTAGAGCAATAAGAACAGCTGATTTAGAATGCACACTTCGCATTTTAATTTTTACTGCTAACTAAATGGATAAGAACAGATGATTTCGAATGCAAAACTGCTATTGGTAGTCGCAACAAGCTACTATCGCTCACCAGCTGTTTTACGGCTCAAGGGTAGAAAAGTAATACTTTCGGTACTCAAATTTGATATCGAAAATAGCTACTTTTGGCACTTTGAGATGAAAAGTAATTGCATATTGAAATAAGCCATTAACCAAGGATTTTGGGTAATCTGTGGAAGAACTAGGGAAGTTAACATTTCATCTTTCATAACTGAAGACCTCTATAGCTTTACAGAACGAATAATTGGTAACAGTTTAGAACGACTTATTCTAATGCCTCTGAGTGACCTATTTATTCTGTTTACCTACAAAGGCAATGCTAATCCTATAAATCTCATTAAAAGCGCATAAAAGAGCCATAATTATACGTACATTCCTCTCCTGTAAAATAAGTTGAGAATGAAAAAAGCAATTTTAAAAATATGTTTTGTATCGGACTTTTTATAAAGCGTATATTTGTGCTTGAGTTGTACTGATTTATATCTGATTTATACAATCTGCACAATAAATATTCACTCATAACATGTGATTATATATATTGTGGATGTATGAGAAATGTTAGTATACGGTAATACTATTTCTAAGATTAAGAGTCAATACTCTTAAACGAAAATTAAATTTTCTAGCCAATAACATACTTGTACGAGAAGACAAACGTACGAAGAATACTAAAACAATTTATCTTTCGATTTGATTAATCGTCTGCTTTAGTAACTCATAAATGTCTACCATTGTTTAACCAAATGGTTACTCTTAGTCCTTGATGAGTGTGACAGATGAATCGTTTTAGTTGTTTGTACATCGTACCATCATGAACAACTTCACTATTGCAGCGCTCGTTCTTCTAAGCACTTTAAATGTGAGTATAGCATAATCTCAGAGTTTATTAATTTACTATAATATATAGCGGAAATCATCTATTTATATTCCATAGCATTGTAAAGCCACTAATTAAAACTGTACAAAATAAAACACTAGGGAGATGTTATAACTGAATCTTATATTTATAAGATTTTTAGTGTGATCCTCCACGGTTCAATATCTACGATATCCAAACGGCAGTGTATTTACCACTTTGAATTAACCGTAGCAATATGATAACACATAAATTAAAAGCTATACTGTTATCATCGACAGTTATATCACCTCACCGTAAAAAGGCTTTTCGCATTAAAAATCTATCACTTCTCTATTTTTTAGATGCAGTTAATTTACTATAATAATTGCCTGATTGTTGGTGAGTATTTACTGTTATTAACTGAATTATATTATTATTTTATTTATATGAAAATAAAATCACTTAAATTGCAATGATACTGGTTATATAATCTTTCTATTCTTTAGTTGCACACTCTTTAAACCAACCTCTTCAACTACTTTAATTTTTAGAGTTGCTAATTAAAAGGTGACTTTAGAATTTATTAAGAAGAAAAGACAATATTACTTTTCTCATAAACTTACCATGCTCATAAACTTTCACAAAATAAACAATTTTACCGTACTACATACATACCTTAAAAGAAAGAAATTTTAAGTGACTCAAAGAAACAAGATTCAACAAGTTTATTATCAAATACATTAACAGCAAATTACTACGTCAAAGATCCAATAATATAAACGTTTCCACATAAAATAATTTTGTTTTATTATTCATACCAACGAATTTGCAAAGTGCTGCATGCTCACAAACTGTTTGCTCAAAAAACTTAACACCACGTCCGTAACAGGAAACATAAACTCGGAGAATTCTTCAAAATATAATTTAATTTAATTTTAACTTTTGAATCTAATAAAAATAATCCAGAATGAACATGTTGTAATAAGAAAACTTTATTTTACCATTTTTTATATATTTTTTGATTTTCCAAAACAGGTGACAAGCAACTAATAAGTAAATATAAATATGTATAATTTCAATTAATTTTGGTGTATGTATGATAAAACCTGTGTTATTAAGTGTTACGTTTTAAAGTGTGTTATAAAAATATGTTTATAAATAAATGTAATAAAGTTATTCTTTATAAAAATAGCATTTACCTGGTTACCCATTTGTGTTACTATTTTAAATAAAAATGGCATAGTACGTGAGTGATGTCTGGCAATCCGATTTAATCTATGGAGTTCAGTTATATTTATAAAATAACGATTAAGCTTAAACTTTGTCAGAAGATCAATTACATTCAATCCTAGCATAAATAAATCACACTATTCTGTATCAAGTCCGTATATTATTAACATGTTATCAATAAATTAACCGTATTACATTAAAGGCCTTTTTTTTGTGAAATATTCCAATTCATTTTTGAGATAGTATTTTATGTTGTGTGTTTCTAATTTTATACGAGTTATTCTAATAGGTAGGTTTGAGTTGGCCATGTATTATATTACTCCTACCGTATAATTCACACTAATACAAAGGAAACCAATTTAAAACACATTCGCTTGCGGCTTGCTGATGGGAGGAGAAATTCATATTTGTCATATTTTCATATTTAAACCTTAAACCAATTAAATATGGCGTTGAAACAAACACATGTGTTATTTTTGTGAAAATTAGAAAATTTTATATATTTTTTGTCTATCTAATGCATTTAGTTTTATTTGCCTACGGTGGTAACATGGTAATTTTGCGCAATAAGAGGTCAGGAGGAGGCCGAGTCCGGTGTAATAGAAGGTCAAGACTATTTTAAACACAGTCTGGGGATGATAAAACTACTTAAAAGTTACGTAAAACATATTTACCCAATGTTGATTTACGATTTATTTAATATATTTGAAAATTGTTATGCTAGAATGATTGGAACAAGTTTTTTTATCTTTATGTTTTACTGTTTTACAAATATTAAATTAAGGACAGGTGCATATTCGACTCTTTGACCTAAAAAGCACAACATCGGAATTTTTAAAAATTAATAAAAAGGGATTAGATTTCCAACTGTTTTCTCAACGTACTCCTACAAAATTTGAATTAAATTTGACCACAAACTGTGACCATAAGATTACTAACTCAAATATACAAATACAATGTTTTCAGTGACTTCCCAAAACTTGTTCAGGGGTCTCGATGAATATGGATGTCCCGGGCTTAGTCTCCGTACGGAACATCCTCTAATTTTAATAGGGAATTCGCTAATAAAAGTAAGAGGCCGAAACTACTCACCAAAACTACTCTACTCTACTCATTTGCTTTATAAAAAGGATAATCTGTTACTCTGTGCAAAAATATTAGGTCTTGAATTTATTTTATTTCCGTGTTAGGCAAATTTAACGTTCCCTCCCATACTACTCTACTCTACTCATTTGCTTTATAAAAAGGATAATCTGTTACTCTGTGCAAAAATATTAGGTCTTGAATTTATTTTATTTCCGTGTTAGGCAAATTTAACGTTCCCTCCCATTTTTCGACAGCTCTGTTGTCATCGCTGATGGTTCTTTCTGAAGTCTTGATTATTGGACTAATTAATCATTTGTTGCCGCAGCCCATTTTGGAGATTAGTCTCCTATAGGCGTTACTCATCCCATAGTGATGGTGTAATAATAGTAGTGCTTACTCAGACCAAGTTTCGTGACCGGGAGAAAAGTAACGCGTAATACGTTCTGAAATTTAACATAATTTTTATGTGACTAAGTTCCAAGATGATTTTGGCAGTTCCGTTGATGAAGCTTTTGAAGTAGGAGCTGAGCTTCAAATGTTCATTCGCTCTGTTTTTACACCCAGCAAATTCTCTTTCCTCCGTCGCATATCCATTCGTTGGCCACGATTTGAGTTGCCTTTGCTATTCTCATTTGATTAATATTCGAGGTTCGTGACTTCACTGCGATTGTCAACTCCTCTCTACCGTGCGAGGAAACTCACTTCGTTTATTTTATGTTGAAGTGTTTTGAGTTCTTCTGAGTTTAAACCCATTCAAATAATTTGTATCTTTAGAAAAAATCGAAACTTGGTTTACAAACATGGATGGGGGGGTTGTTTATTCGACCCCAAGAGACAGTATTTTATTTGTTGTTTTCTTCTTAACAGCTTTTACTACTTCCTAGTTAAGTTCTTTTGTTATTTATATTAGCTGTGCCTAGATTTTTCACTAATCTTTTTGTTATTATTTAGGTCAAACCTTTGCACCTGAAAACGGATCAGGTTCCAGATCCCAAAATATCATGAAACGTGCTTTATTATCAGAGATAGAAATTATAACATATTAAATCTATAATCCTACGGGAAAGAATTATATTATAATAAAGTATTGTTGCAAAAAAATAGGATGATTCGAAGTAACCATTAAAAAAACTATATAATTGCATTAATTGTTCAAAGTTATATTTATGATAATTTTTAAATTTTAAGCTATTTTTTAATCATAAAGTTATATAAAATATTGTGGGTAAAACTTAATATTATGTCATTAATTTATGCTTTGTTATTTTATACGTTTACAGATGCAACTGTTGGATTAATAATTGATTAATATATTCTTCGTATTCGGCGATCAAAGTATGTGAAGAGTGCTCTTGTACTCTTTGATGGCGGTGCTGATTGTAGTACAGTTCAGTCCTCAGAGAGCGCAGCACTGCTTGGTTGCAACTAAAAACCCCTATGTGGTTGACTAGATTTGAATTTTAGGGGAAAAGGAAATGGAGTTTGTGACATTAAAACCATTGACCTGTGATAACTTCCCTGTGTTTTTCAATTAGAGTTTAAATTAGTTAAGACATTCCAAATGACATAGGAAACAATCGAATCGTATACCGTGCATAAAATCCACTAACTTATTAACTACGAAATTATTAATTGATGTGCCACAATGTTCGGCAATAACTGATGATTGTTATAATCGGTTGTGTTGGATACACGTTTAATCGCTTGTAAGTATGACAACTTTGTTATAAACGCAACTTGCTGATTGGTATACAAACTGTCTGCTTATGATCTGCTAATCTAATATCCGAACTACTTTAAACCCAATTATTTATCCTGGCTGACTTATTTAGGAACACAAAATTCTCGATCAAAACAAACAACAATACAAAATCATCTCTGTTTGTTATAAAAGCTCAATCTTGTTATGTCAGATAGAATTTAAAAAATCACAATAAAATATTTTCAATGAACCTAGAATGTTTTCTGGTTTATTCCCTGTTGTAACGAAACTACGAAAATAGTCAACAAAATATTTAGAATTCATTCAACAACAAATCGAAGTCCTATCTCATTCCGTTTTCTGTCTGTTAGTCTGTTTTTTTTTACAAATACCTTAATATCTTTGAAACGGTTTAAGATCAAAATCATAAAAATTGGTGTGAGTGTTATTGTAGGCAGTTGACAAATTACATAACAATGTCGTAAATTTCATACAACTTTCCGTTTCAAGCAAAGTTAACTATGTAATAATATACACATTTTATTAAAGCACGATTTTAAGGCAAATAAAATGGTGTCTCATATGTAAAATAGATTGATGATCAACAGAGAAATATCAAATTCAGTGTTAAAAAGTAGGGAGATAATCGTAGTCAGCAGCGAAAAAGGTTAACTTTTGAAAAGTAAATTTGAGTTTTCTCCGCTATCTTAACATTTGTCAATAACATTTGTAGTTTATTAGATACATAACTTTGAAAACTTTGAACTGTTGTCATCTTGAAACGGAAAATTGTCTGAAAACAAGATTGTTATGGAATTTGTCAACTGCCTACAGTACCACTCATACCAATTTTCATGATTTTATCTTAAACAGTTTCAAGGATATTAAGGTTTTTATAAAACATATATACAGGCCGACAGGCAGAAACCGGGGTGAGATAGGACAAATGTTATACTACATAACTTGTATGTTTTTGTCATGTTAAATAACATGGTAAATTTTGTTCAAATGGTTGGTATATTTAAGTAAAGAACGGCTATCCTTTTCAGATGGTGATGCCATTGTTTTATGACGCCAGGGACTCCAGCAACGCCTTCAGAGACTCCCGCTCCTCTCACGTGACCTTCGTGAAGGCACCTGATGGCAAATGCTACAGGCGAGTGGTAACTAATGACAACGGCAAGCAGAAAGTTGTGAACGAGAGGGTAGACTGTGATGAGGCCGAGAGGCAGATGAAGGCGGAGCAGGAGAGAACACAGCACAAGATAAACAAGGAGTTCAGCAAGGTGCACGAGGACATCCAGAAAACTCAGAAGAGCATCGAGGACCAAATAAAGAGAAGCATGAGCAGCTTCGATCTGGGGTTTTAGAAGCTCAGCAGCCTGGGGTGGTGATGACAAAATGAATTGAATATAGTGCGATGACATGATTTCAAAATAAAAACATACGACACCAGTTTAGATCCTTTTCCTAATTTATCCGATATGTAATACAATCAGGCTGTACTATTAGCGAATTTCCCCGATAGGGAAGAAGCTATTACCGTAGGTCTCATGGTAAGACTTAAGCCCGAGACCATGATAACTTTTCATTTTGAGGTCCCCAGATGCCAAAAACACCATTCGTTCAAATTTTTATATATGTATATATATATATATATATATTTATATATATATATATATATATATGTGTCCGTAAGCACGATAACTCTCGTAAAAAAGGTCCGATCTTAATGAAATTTGGTACAAATGTGCAAAGTCCCATTTATTTAAACGAGTTCGAAAACCAGATGAATCGCACCATCCGAAGGGGGGTTTTTGGGGGGTTTTGTACCCCAAAAATGTGTTTTTTGGGGTTTTCACATTTAATTTTAATATAAATCAAATTTTAATTTATACCATTGAATTCAGCTTTAAAAAACAAACAATTTGGTATTTTGATCATTGCTCTACGTCAATTGGTTACCGAGATATTGAAAGTGCTAAACACAGTACGTTGTCTAATGTTATTCTTATGGAGAAAAAGGAAAATTGTATATCTCGCTTATTTATGAACATAAACTGGCGAAATTTGGTATATGGCTTGATCTGGTTATGGTTTATTGTTGTTTGCACAAAAAAACAATTTTTCGCCTATGGCTCCTGTAGCAGCAAACCTAGGTACTCGGTCCCCAGTTATTCTTATGGAAAATACTTAAAATGTTATATATCGCTTATTTATGAATGTATATGGATGAAACTTGGTATGTGACTTCACTAAGATGAGTTCTATTGATATTTGCATAAAAACCCATTATTTTGTGTGCCTTGTTGCAGCAAACCTGCGTACTCATCCCCAATGTTATTCTTATGGAGAATAATTAATATTTTAAATATCGCTTGTTTGTGAATACATTTCTTATGAATCCTGTTAAGTGTTATAATGTGTTATGTTATATATTCATTGGAAATTCGCTGAGTATGCAGGTTTGCTGCGACGGGGGTATTTGGTTATTTTATGTTTACACTAATTAAAAGACAGACATTAACTGATTTCTTTTTATATGAAATTTACTTTTTTTAAATTTTAACAAAAACTGTACTGATAATTTGTTTCGGGTAACTAGATTAATAATTTATTTATACTACCGCTTTTCAAGTGTACGATTAAAGTTGTTTGCTTGATTTTAATTAAATATTTGTGCTTTACGTTTCCTCACAGTGTATTATACTATGAATAATAATAATAATAAAAGAGGCTAGCTAAAAATGTACTATTATCTAATTAGTGTTTGAAATATTTTCGATGTGTCATTACAATGGAGTGTAATTGAGTAGAGTATATTTAATGGTATATTGCAGTACCCCGTACACATTCTGTACACATAGCTAGCTGATTAGTAACATGTTGGATATATGTGTTATTCAAGAGATTATTGCGAACATTTTTCATCACTTTTTGATAATTAGCGATGGAAAATGTCTGCAATAATTTATTGTATAACTTAATCTTACAATCACCAATAATGAATTTTAAACAACAAATGTTGAATTTAAATATCATCACATAATATTACGTTAACATCAACAGGACGTTTAGTCCAGTCAAAAAATACACCCGTGCATGCCAAAGGTCATGTCGTTCTAATTTGTTAGTATGTTGTTAGGACCTATATCGCAAGTAAGAGACCAAGTTTACAGCTTCGAAAGACCTGTGCTACTGGCGTAGTAGCCAAAAAACAGTAAAACTTTTACATTTTTTTCAGTTTTTGCTAAAAATCTCCGGAAGTATGTCTCTGACAGAATATGTTGCGTCATCCTTTCTTAATCTAGATAAGATATGCTAAAGTATAAGACGCTAACGATTTCAGTAAATCATTTACTAAGATACAATACATTAAAAACTTCATAAAATTCCAACAAAATTAAACATTTTCGTTATGTTCTAATTTTTGTGAAATATTGTCGAAAAAAGAAAAATTGCATATCTCGCTTATTTATAAACATATACTGACGAAACTTAGTAAATGACTTCATCTGGTTGTAGTTTATTGATTTTTTCCAAAAAAATAATTAATTTCCAAAGGTCCTTGTAGCAGCAAACCTGGACACTCAACACCCATTAATTATTCTACATAAGAATAACATTGGGGCTGAGTACGCAGGTTTGCTGCAACCAGGAATACAACAAATGGATTTGTATGCAAATATCAATAGAACTTATCTAGGTGAAGCCACATACCAAGTTTTATTAATTTTTCTTCATAATTAAGGGCGACATAGCATTGTGATTAATCTCCAAAAGAATAACATGGGGGTTGAGTGCACAGATTTTCTGCTAAGAGAACCATTAAACAATTGGGTTTTTGTGCAAAAAAAGAATACACTACAACCAGATGAAGCCATATACTAAGTTTCGTCAGTATATGTTTATAAATAACCGAGATATACAATTTTTATTTTTTTACAATACGTTAAACAAAACCATAACCATAACGAAAATCATTATTTTTTATTTTATCAGGTATTGTATCTTACTAATTAATTGACGTACTGAAGTCATTAGTCTCATACTTAAGAAAATGTTATTCAGTTTAAGAAAGTATTGGGCAACATATTCTCTCAGGGGCATACTTTCGGAGACATTTAGCAAAAACTGAAAAAAGTGCAACAATTTGACTGTTTTTCTGCTACTTCGCCAGTCTTTCTGCAGAACACGTTTTTCGAAGCTGCAAACTTGGTTTCTTACTTGTGGTATAGGTCCTAACAACATACTAAAAAATTAGAACTACATGACCTTTTGCATGCAATGACCCTTTTTAATGTCTAACTTGACTGGACTAGTCATTTATCAGATCAGAATATTCAAATATTCGGCATAATATGGCCAATGTAAAATGCCCTACGTATAATAGTAAATCTGAACGAGAAAAACCCCCTCGTTGTAGGAACTTTTAAGAAGACAAACATAATTTTACAATATCGTAGTGTTTATGTGAGATTAAAATATTGAACCCACCTTACAATGTTTTGTAACATACATATCCAAGCTAAGGATAAATAGAAGTTTGATAATTAAAGCTGACATCAGTATTAAAATACTGTAAATGTAAAATAAAATGTTCCATCTAAATTTAATTTAATAGCTTTTGGGAATGGCTCATATTTTATTATTAAACTTTATAAAATATATTGAGAATTAACGTGAACTTAGAACTAACACATAAATGCTGGATGCCTGATAGTGGTGCTGAGATTGAATTGCCTCTAAGTTGAGTGAGCCGTAAATCGACAGTTCCACAGCTAACACTGTGCAGATTGGTATCTAACTAAACTCTTTGTAAATATCTGTGTGATTTTCAGTAGGGTAAAAATGAGTGAACAAAGTTGGCTTCAAGTTTGTATAGTATACAAACATGAGGTAAATTACCTCAAGTAAAGAGGTATTTTAATATATAAATCCACATTTTAAAAAGTCGGCCGAAGTCGTCTTTGTCTTACTGTATTGAAATTGAAATACAACACAGGTCAGCAGTATACTTTGAATAGTTCATCTCACATTTCTACTGGACTTATTTATTTGCGGCTCTCTTCGAATGAAAGGTAAGTGGCCTTGAATATGATATGGGTAGTACAAAATTCCTTCAAAAAAATTCATAATCACATCGTACATTATATTTGCTAACACCGAATAAAACATTTTGTTATTTCACTCCTGCTTTCAAATGATTGGTAAACAAATATTTATTCATGTTTAAATTATAGCATATAGTTGATAACTGAACAATGGAATGCAACTATTGTAATTGTATTTATATTTTCAATTTAAAAAACACTTATTGAGAATTTTAAAACAATATTATTTTTTGTTTACTGCTTCTATGTTGGACACACGGCGATGAGCGCAAAAGTAAATGTAATCTTATTTTTAGTGTTTAAATATTGGAGTTAAAAGACAACTACTCAATAAAATACTTTGTTATGCGATTCAATGAACGTCAATAGTTTGGTTACGCTGTCAGTATTACAGAAGTAGATAACAGATCAGACACGAACCAAATAAATGATAATCATTATCTCACCCATTAAAAGCCAAGATATATTCTTAATAAATTAACTGACATCCCATAGGTTGGACTAAAAAAGCAAATTGTACATTATAACGTTTCTATAGTATAGAGTAGTGACTTAAAGTATCAATCGCCCGTCTTGAAATATGTGACTTTGTTTCAAATGCATGTAATGTGTGTTTTATGGTATTGCTAGATTTATTACTTAAATAATTTTCTATCAAAGAAATTTAGTAACAAGTGGAATATCTATAACCGATGGCAAAAGATGTAGGCAAATGTTGTAAAGTAATTATAATTAGATTGCAGGTAACGTTTTATAATTTAACTGCATAACCAAAAGCTGGATAATCTTCATACAAAATGTGATAATTGATGTACGAAATGATTTTAAAGGGCAACGACAGAGAAACTTGCTAATGTGTTATACAAGTGATACGGTGAATAAAGTTGAAAATTCATGCTTTGGCAATTCATCACAGAGTTTCAAAAATGTTTATATTATTAAATAGTTGTAAGGTGATACAGCTAGGAATGAAATGTAAATGGCTAATTTAATACATTTTAACTAGTTCCGCCCAAATATGTGATAAAGTGATTTACCCAATTATCTGGTCAAGGGCAGACTAATTAACCAATGACTACCAAACGTTCTTATTACTTACTGGTATCCAAACGTTCTTATAACTTACTGGTATCCGTACTTGAGTTGAAGTGCTGTTCAAGATATTTGATTATGTGCACAGCACTGAAGTTGTAAGAATTTACATTTTCAAATAACCTTTTAAATTACGAAAATAAAATGCCCTAATTTGTTGGCTACCCAGCTCCCAAAAGGAATTGCATATACAATTTAAATCATACCATTTTAGTTATAAATCTTTTAGAAATTTGCTCGGAAACAAAATTAGCAAAATAGTTAACCATAAGTTTACAAACGTTCAAGCTATATGTATTCAAAATTATGCATTTATTTAGCTGTACTATGCTAACTACTTGACCCTGAGTAAAATACCGATAGAGTAAACGGTCATAACATTAGTGAATTTCCTTTGGAAAGTGAACTATTAGCATGACCCGCACGGTGAAACTTAAGCCCGGGACCACCATAGAAGTTCCTAACGTGACCCCCTGAACACGTTTTGGGGGTCGTTCAAAATTGTATATATATATATATATATATATATATGTGTGTGTGTGTGTGTGTGTGTGTGTGTGTGTTTGCACTCTAGCGGTCGCATTTTTTGTCCGATTTACTTACAATTTGGTAGAGACGTTCCTTTCTGTAATCAGTTGGACAAGTTCGTTGGGCAAAACAATCGGAAAACTCTAAACCGCCTTTTTTGGGGATTAATCTTTCAAATTTCGAGTTGTTGGGCCCAAAAAGGGTCAGAAAGGCCCCAGATGTAAAATAAATGCATGTTTAAAGATGGGAATTAAAAAGTTGAAAGTTTTAAGCCCTCTCTCGTCATTCTAGCATAAATATTTACCGAGTTATTAAAGAAAATGTGTATCGACTAAACACAGTACGTTGTCTTACGGGGGTTTTATACTATAAATGCCTGTTATTCCTTTGTTAGAGTACTTTTATCATCCCCAGCAACCTCACGCCTACTTTTAAGCCTGTCTGGAGCTTCTCTTACCTTATAATGCGCAAAATTTTATTCCCAGCTTTGCAAGTAAATGAAACCAGTAAGAAGTAAGATGAGTATCAGAACAGCCAAAAAATCAATGTTTTCAGATTTCAATAAGAATTGGACAAATGTAAGTTTTCACACTGATTTTTAGTTTTAAAAGTTGTTATGTGGAAATTCACTTACCTCATGTCAGCGTGCTACGTGCGAACTCGTTTTTTTAAAATTATATTGAGCGCGCAGTAATCACTATAGGCTGAAGTTTTAATACTTAAAAGTGGTGTATACGGTAAAGTAAACCACTTAGTAAAGATAAACCTCTAATTATTATACGGTAATCCGGAGGCTAAAATCTATCAATAAAACGAAATTTAAGTTTGACGTCTGAGTCAGAAATTGGAATCAAAGCATGTCCCTTGTTTAGGCTTTACTTACTATAGGTTACATTGGTTTCTATAGTTATATAGTTACACAATCACATTGAAATAATACAGACAGGTTTACTAACTCTCTTTTAATGCCACTACTTTTGAAAATAAATGTATTATATTTTATTGGGAACAATAAAATATTTCATAATTGTAAATATGAGCCTAGTATCAACAGTAACTAAACATTCAACAGATTTTATGCAATGCATTTCCGATGCAGCTTATACTATTACCTTAAGCAATAATAAACTTGTATTAAGTAGAATTTTCAAGAAGAAACACTAACGAAATGTGCAGATTTGTACTGGTTTACAATGCATTAAAATAAATATTCAATATTGTTGTGGGAGGTCAGTGAAGACGTGCTGTATAAAACGCACACCACTATAGAAAAACTGTCCGATGGAAGTTGCATTAAAAAATTACGGAAAAAAGAAATGAAAAACTGAAGTAAAAGAAGAAAAGGTTGATTGTGAGGCCGCACTTCAAGATGCACGAGGAACAGAAGGCAAAGAGGAGGTAGTATTCAAGGAAGGAAATGATGAATTCGATAAGAAAATGAAAGAAAAATTGAACGTGATGAAAGTTTTTCTAAACAAAATAAACCAACCTTGATAACCAAGGAAAAAAACGTACACAAATGGAACAAACAAGAAAGTGAAAGTTACCCGCGAAAGTAACTCTATAGAAGAAACAAAGAAAACTGAGAAAATACCTGATGGGACCAAAAGGTCTTTAAAAATAACTCGAGAAAGTTTTCTCGAAGAAACAAAGGAAAGTGTTAGGCCAGATACGTTATTACCTAAATAAATAGAAGAAAGTGTAAAAATGTTGGATGAAAGTTTTAATGAGGAAGCAAAAGAAAAGTCCGAAAGCACAGGTATTGAAAAAGGTGAATCTGATAGACCGGAAGATACCTTGCGTACGATGCAAAAGAGACGGAACAGTCGAAGGATGAAAAGAAAGTAACTTTCCGAGAAATCGATGAATCAGAAGATGATCAAGTGAGTGATGAGAGGTTACCAGGCGAAAACATGTAATTAGCAGAAGCTGCTGATAACATGCTGAAAAGATTTGTGAAAGCAGTGTTTAAAATATTATTTTATCCCCTAAACGCATTAAATATTATGTAAACCTTTTTGAAATTTCAACGAAATGACATTTTCATTTAACATGTAAGTATACTTTTAAGTAAAAGGGCTATCTTACAAGTCTATTAGTGTTTGTGGATTACAACAATTTGTAAATATTAATACAAAAACATTCTTAAACTTTCAGTCCTGTTTATTATTTTGAATATTTTACAAATAAGGAACAAAATATTATGAAAGTGAATTTTTTTATTTTGTTTTACATTTATAAGAATCTAGAAGAAAAATGATTTAAAATACTGTATGATTTATATGTTAAAATACAGCAATGAAACCTTAATTTTTATTAGTCTACATTAGGCATGAAGTACATATTTGTTCTATATTATTTTTCAACCATTCTGAAGAAATAAAAATTTTCATCTATCTCCGTTTATTTTACTTCTAGCCAGCAAGAAAACGACAGAAATAATCTACATTCTATCAGAGAGCAATAGACAATTAGGTTTAGTTTAGCTCAAATTCCAAACTCATCGTCGAAATTCACTTCGGTTCACTTGACTAGGTGTGCGTCTCTGACCACGGGGGGGGGGGTTAGGTTTTGATATCTCAATGGTAACTACACTCATAAGACACTTTAGATTAAAAGGAAATGCACTTAGAAGAATGGATCGCTTGAAATAGCCAATCATGTCTAGTTAAAGGTACAATTGTTTAGGACAACCAATTAAATAGTTAATAAAAAGATAGTAGAATGTTTAGTTTAACACTTCACTCTAGTTATTAAACTATATTGTTTAAAAATACTATTCAATAATGATAGTTTCAATAATAGCAATGGTAATTTTAACACGATTTATTTGTTGTTTTAAACAATATATCTAGTAGCAAACATCGCTGGTCCAACGCTGGATTATCGTCGGCATTGTAGGATATGGGAGGGGCTTTACTTTCCAAATTTGTTAGCTGCCCCCAAAATACCCCATTTTGGGGACATAGTTATAGTTAAAAAAATTGTATTCCTTTTAAAGGTCAAATCAAATTATAAATTCCCTCTAAATGAGTCATACTTAATTTTAATTTAATAACAGAGCTATTGATGCCTACATTATAAGTGGGTTCTTTAAAACTGATAAAAATTTCAAATGACCGCCGTTTTGTACTGGGTTGAGATAAAACCTCTAGTTTTCACATTTCTTCTTTTTTTGTAAAGGCATTTAAAATGATGTACCACTCAATGGGGTGCATTTAACATTTTTGAGCTGCCCGCAAAAACCCCTATTTGGGGCCACGGACAAAGTTGTTATACTGCCCAAAAAGTGCGCTTTTATTTTCTATGAAGGTGTGCTAAATTTAGTTTTCTTGGTGTGACCCGTTAAAAAGTCATGAGGGGGTATCCACACATTTGCCTAACCCTGAATAAATTGGTTTATCAAGCCAACATTTATAATATTTTCCTATCTAATTTGTTTCAGTTAAAGCTGGTGATTGGTAAATCTAAATAATTCAGATTGTTTCAGTTAAAATTAGTGCCTGGTAAATCCAAACAATTCAGAGCCTGATTGTTTGAATTTACCAATGTTTATATTGTTAAAACTGAACAATTAAGTTTTAACTTAAACCAATAATTATATTTGAAATCAGCAACATTTTTTCACAAATTAAAATGATTAAAATAAACAATCAAATTGGTTTTTACAAGTAGCAACCAATTAGATTGTTTGTTTTAAATCTTTTTAGTAATTTCAACAACTCATTTTTCTCTGTGTGGTTATACATTTCATACCCTACACTATATATATAGTGTATTTATGTTTAAGTTGTAAAACTAATATATTGAGAGTACGTTGTAGATTTAAGATAACTAATTATAACTTACAACAATTGTCACAGCCAACAGGAAGACAAGAGCTAACTTCATGGTTGTAGAGGATTTCACAGTTTCCGGTCCGGCGGCTGTTCCTTTTATACCTCTCCTAGAGGCATGCCGGTGCAGAATGCAAGTGACATAACCATCTGGCCTGTCAATGTTTCCGATGCACTCTTGACGTCTCACATCCGATCACAAGACACATCAAACAGCTTACACTTGTTTCATCATAACATATTGAAATCAGTAGTGTTTATTTATTTACATTTTTCTGTTCTGGTCGTCAGCAAGTTGACAACATGAAACGTCCCGGATATATATGTATCCTATCAACCCAAAAATAATATGACTCACAATATTTGTTTAGAGATCAAATGTATTCAATCTTACTTGTACTGTACCAAAGGGGGATGCTGTTGACCGGTTACACGATCCTTACTGTGGTCCCTTACTGAAGGAAGTTTGGTGTTACGTAACTTTGTTATGTCCATTTATAATATAAATGCCACCATTCAAAACGTTTGTTTTGTCAACACGACTGACTGTATTAATTATGTAATATACTCGTATGTGGTTTTTACTTAACGAACATTAGCCTTACCACACCTATTTATAAATTTGACCAAAATACAATAAGAGAAAATCGCAATAGAAAATTCATAACGTTTTGTTACTGTCGACAAAAAAACAAAACCATGTTATGGACTTAAATCGACAAATAATAAATTTTGGTTCAAGTTGTAAAACTACTAATAGTTTTTGAAACTATCGGTTAAATTTATCAACGGGTTTAAAACATTAATATCTACAATCTCATGTATCCAAGACATTTTCAACAGAAAAATTAACTTTGTAAAGCGTAATTTAGGATAATTGTCTTTATCATATATTGAAATAACTGTTAAATGGTATTCTTGCCACTTTTAAATGCCCACAAACTCGTTTATTGATATAATTCACTGTACGATCAAATTGTTTCCATTCAACTATTTGTTTTTTACTTAAATGTTTATATTAATTAAAACAATATAACAACACACAATACAGCAATCAGAACCAATTGAATTAAATTAATTCGCTTTACTTTTTCGATATTTATACATTAGTTTTATGAAAATCACTGACAGAATTACACATTCTGTTTAAGGCAAAGGTTAGGTAAAAAAAATTAGAGAAATAATTGGTAATTTAGTAATTTGGCAGCACATTCTGGAAGTTTTAATTCATTTCTTATGGTATGTAATTAAACAGCATGTATGAGAACTGTTGTGGAGGTTACTTAATTAGTTTATTATACAGGGTGTCACAAAAGTGCGTAGAAAGCTATGCAGAACCGGATTCTACATACAAAATCAAGTCAAATATACAATGTAACATTTTTTCGATTTTGGCTTAGTTTAGCCGAAATCCGCCATTTTGTATTATTTTGTAAATAATTGATAATTTAATAACCCTTGGAGATATTTGTACGAAACTTGGTATAAACTTTAAGTGTTACGTTATTACAATTTTCCAAAAACATTTGTTGTCAAACTTATCAAATTTCAAAATGGCGGCCATTTAAAGACTTAAAAGTCAAATTCCATGAAAGCTAGCAGCTAAAACAAAATTTTACATGGCATCAAATTTAAGGCTCTTTTTAATCCAAATCCAATGACATTTTGACTATAAAAATCAATTAATAAATAATAAACAAGTTATGGCAATTTTTAGTAATCAATTTCAAAATGGCGGTCATTTAAAAAGTTTCAAAGTCAAATTTCATGAAAACTAGCAACTAAAACAAAATTTTACAAGACATAAAATTTAAAGCACAAGTAATTAGATGGTTAAGTACATGGGGGAATTTGACTTTACAATTTTTTATGGCCGCCATTTTGAAATTTATTATTAAACATTGCCATAACTTGTTTATTTATTAATAGGTTTTATAATCAAAGTGTCATTGGATTTGGATTAAAAAGAGCCTTAAATTTGATGTCATGTAAAATTTTGTTTTAGCTGCTAGTTTTCATGGAATTTGACTTTGAAATTTTTAAATGGCCGCCATTTTGAAATTTGATAAGTTTGACACAATATGTTTTTGGAAAATTGTAATAACATAAAACTCAAAGTTTATACCAAATTTCGTACAAATATCTCCAAGAGTTTTTGAATTATTAACTATTTTCAAAATAATAAAAAATGGCGGATTACGGCTAAACTAAGCCAAAATAAAAAAAAAGTTACATTGCATTTTCAACTTGTATGTAGAATCCGGTTCTGCATAGCACGCTACGCATTTTTGTGACACTCTGTATAAGTCGTTATTATCTAATGGCGAGGCCTTGATAAAAACAATATACAACACACAAAACAGCAATCAGAACCAAATGAATTAAATTAATTCGCTTTATTTGTTCGATACTTATGCTTTAGTTTTATGAAAATCACAGACAGAATTACATATTCTGTTCAAGGGAAAGGATAGGTAAAAATATTAGAGAGCTAAAAAGTAAATAATTTATTTTAATTCCTCTTAGAACAAAACATATCATAAAACGTTATAAATCAGTACTAGTACTCATTAATATAATAAATCACTAAAATAGTAACATAAATACATATATACATACCTACTATGTAATGAACCGATTCTTAACCACCCTTAACGATAACAATATGAAAAAATAAATGGCTATTTACAATTATCGGTTTTAATTACAAGTTAGAGTTTGGAAGAATGCTATTCTACTTATAGATGAGATTGAATCATTAACTGGATAAAGATAAAGAGTCCTAATTCTAGTAGAGCAAAGTTTCTAACCTATTAATATTATTTATAATACTATTTGGTCACTGTCTTGAAATGGGTTTCTTTAATTAGAACTAGCGAACATTTACGAAGGCTCGCCAAATCAAACTAGTAAAAACGGGTAAGTACCTCTGTTTGAACTTTCGGCCTTATATAATAAAATAAATTAATGACCGAGAACACTCACTCTATTGTGAGCTTTGTGTTATTCCGAGGCGCGATTAAGGTTTTCCAAAGAAAAGACACAGCCATTAGGAGACAAGTCAGATTGGAATGTATCTGCAAGCCACAACCTTCGTGACAATCGTGAGATGTTCAGCTAGGCATGACGTATTTTTGCATGATACACCCGAAACTTACAGAAAAACGTGACACCAACCTTGCAAACGTTACACTAAACTGAAAATGCTAAACTGAGTCAAAGATACACCGTCATGTTCAATAACCCGGTATTAATTTGTCATGCACAACTCTTTAAACGTCTTTGGCTATCCTCGCAAGGAAAACAGCTTCTATCTTAGGGGTTTGTTAATTCTTTGAATTTTTGTTTATGTCGTTTGACTAGTAAAGATTATTTTAACTAGTCAAGCAATGTTAAAGCATTTCTTAACCAATAAGACTATTTCCCTTATTTTATGGTTTTAAATACAGTCAGCAACATAACGGTAGTAATAATACAAATTATGAAGCTAATTTATTTGAGTTAAATCTGGAGTGATTAGGTTAAACACGTACAATGTTTATTAAAACCACGGATTGAATTATTATATGATGTTAAAACTACTTATCTCTAAATGTACGTTAAGTGGCCAGCATTAAAGTTTATAATGGCATTTATTTTTACCTGGAAAATATAACATACCAGGCTTGCACTATCTTACAAAGCTGCCGCATTCTTTCTGATATGTCAGGATTAACCCAATATTTTACGTAAAATAAAAACATCCTATAAATTTTAAATTTAATTAATAAATAATTCTATTATTTTACTTAGACCCATATTGAATACAAATACGAAATAAAATAGTTTAAGTTCAACCGGTCTTCCTTAAAATCCGTTAATTTCGTCGATTTTATTACACTTTCGTAAGTATACTCCTTAATACGTATGAATGTCTCCTTGGAGTAGGGTATCGTCTGAAAGGCGATGATAAACAGTTGAAATAGAACTGTTGGATAGCGAGTACCATCCGCTATTTCCGCATAGTGATTTATAATTAGCGTATTAGAATTCTCATGAAATTAATACACAATTAGTAATTTCCTGTTTCGTGTTCAGTTCGTGCAGTAAAAATGTAAATAAAAAGTTATTGTTACAAATATTGTGTTACTGTACAGATGAATTGAAACATTTCTCTTGCAAATACTATACTTTCTGTCTCAATAAATTTAATCTTTCCACGGAAATGCCATTATTGGTCCTTGAACTGCACAGTTGCCTGCAACGAGTCAATTGTCTTTTTTCATTCCAACACCAACTGCATGTTTTTAAGTATTACCGTAATCTCATTTAAAGGAAAGTGGTTCAAACTCTGCAGATTTTTGTGGACACCCCCGAGAATCAACCCCGTAATTCCTTAACCCAAAGTCCAAGAAGCTAACCGACGGGCTGGCGGGATGCCCACAATACAATGTCTTTATGTATCCAAGGTACTGATTGCGTGGTTGCCTAGTGTGGCAGCTATCTTTTTAACAGTGGCATTCACTAACGTCACACCGTTAATAATAAGGAAGATGGTTTAATATCTGATTGGATTTGATTATAAAGGGTGTTACAATGTTCTGGATAGTATTAAATTATCTTAACCCTATACATTTGTGCATACAGTTTTTACTCATAGCCACCCAATGCCAACAGGTAGTATGCATTCTTATAATAATAATAATAATAAAAATAATTCTTTAAAACGAGAACTGAGTTAATAGAGCTTCAGTGAAAATTAAATAAATATATTTAATAACACATGCTCATAACATAAAAGAACAATCTTCCATCCAAATATAGAAGAAACTTTGTTAAACAATTGTTATGTCTCTATTCACTTTTCATATACTTCACTATGTGACTGTATTACATATTATTTCGCAATGACTTCTCAACGTCACTGGTATGGTGAGAAGTAAGGGAATTCATCTGATTATGTATAAAACAATAGTCAACATCTACTATCACTATAAACATTACAACAAAATATATATTATTCTATTTATTCATTTAGTTATTATTTACATGAGTTATATAAACCAAATAAAGATTGTATCAAAATGTGATGAAAAGTAATAAACCTTACAACTACGATGTATAAGTGACAGTAATGTGCCAGGTATTACGTTTGATTTCAAGGCAAATTGAGAAAACAAATTAAGAATTCAAATTTAAAATGAAAGATCTTATTATATTTTAGTTCAAAATTTATTTAAGACTTACATTGTCTTTTAACAGTGAACTTTCAATGGTTAGATTCACAAAATTCTTGTTGTTAAAATGTCAATATAAAAAATAATTTAAACACAATAAACAAAACATTAACCTTTTGTATAAAATATAACCGCAGTTCACAGTTCTACGTTATATCTTCGTCTGATAATGTTATACAAAATCAGAAAACGAATGTAAATAGCTATATGTTCTACCACAATTAGGTTGAGATGGATTGTAGATGAAATATATCATTTTCTTATATTAATTTAACAAACACACTGACGTTTTTGTTAAAAATTATAGTGTTTAACGTAGCCTAACGCAAATAGCAATGTCTTAAAAATGTATTAGTATTCTAAATCTGTATTACTATAAACATTTTACCGTACACAACAAAATTTAATGTCACAAATATACATAACTACTTTAATTACAAAACGTATCCTCAAAAATACGTTTCAATCAACATGTCAATAGCAAAAACATGAAACACATAGTAGTATAATTATCCAAAAATCAACAAGTTGAGTTTAAGGCATACAAGGTATGCCATGGAGACAGGAAAGGCAAGGTTATTGCATAGTAGAATTAGGTTTAGAATGGGTCGTTGTTAAATTGTTCGTTTTAACAATTATTTAAAAATTACTTTAACATATTGGATTGTTTTAAACATTAAATTCACTTTGAAACGAAATCAAAATAAATAAATAAGTACAATTGCTTTGTTAAATGTTGTTCACGTACCACTTATGTGTCCAAAATAAACGGTGCAGAAAAACTAATTCGGATAAGTGTCCCGATGGTATCATGGTTCTATTTATCAGTAAAAACGAGTGAGAATAAAAATAATGTTATATTTATAATCAAAGGAATTTGTCCCCACTTTATCAAGAATCTTTTTACACTATAGGGGAATCCTAAGAGCCAAAAAGAAAATAATAATATTTAAATTTGTAACCTTATCAATTAGGAATAACATTATTTTAAAAATATATTAAGTTTCGCAATCATTTGTTATTTTATTTGTTATTTTACCTGTTTATAGTTTTGGTTTAGTTTGCATCTCTATGCTTTAGCTGTCCTTAAACATTGTATTAATGTCAAGTCTAGAAGAGTTGTAGTATTGAACTTTATGTGACTTAAGAAATGCATGCATGAAGAGAGAAAAAGTACTATAATCACAACTTTCGTTAAAGCTCTTAAAAAGGGAAAGGATTTATTTACAGTAAGAATAATAACAGGGTATATTCAAAATGTATACATTTTTGTATTTAATTTGAAAATGTGTGAAATTTTATTAGAACTGCTAACGTCTTTTACAATACCAAATTTATCCACGTCACAATCGTAATACAACTACCTAGTCCTTTCAATGCTAGATTAAACTCTTCTTCATTCACGTAATTTGTATTTTAAAGAAGTTATATGATATATGATTAGAATATTGAACATTTACAATAATAAGATCAATTCTGCCCGTAATAGAATTATTACATTCAAACAACGACCCAACTTAGTTTCTAACTACATACAGGAGTATTGATCATCATGCATGTGTAGGCGCAAATTCAAATACTCAAACATCCAAAAATAAAACATATTTTAAAGTAAAGTAAAAGTTTAAAATTGGTGTTAGTCTTTTAATTAACTTTTACCAATCGACAAATGACGCGGATCACTTTTAAACATATGGTATAACCACTTGCAAGGTCCAAATCGGCTTGTTCACATAGAGAGATCGGCGTGAAGATCACAAGACCGTGTCCAACGTTTCCAGGGACTGGAGGATTTGTTCGTCTCGCGAGCACCACTCCACCAACTCGTCTATCGTCACCACGCCGTCCTTGTTGGTGTCTATCAACTGAAATCCATATGTTGTATTAGTCATTGCAAGTAACAATTTGTTAATGACCATACCGATTTTGCCCAGCGTTACTAGCACTGGGGTAGAAGACTTATTCGGCACAGGGCACCAGTATCCCAACTTATTTTGTTGACATTCGCAAAATCCATGGTATGGGTTGGTCATTGCGCACAAAACTTGTAGGTGACAATAATAAGACTATTTTTTAGCGTTTTTGAGGTATAAAAATAATCTGATCCTCCTCATGGAAACACCATTCTATCAATCCATCTAACATCAAATCACTGTAATTGCTAATGAGAGTAATTAGCAGTTTATAGAATCAAGAATGCTTTATTGTTATATACTATTTACATAGCATGAATAATATTCAGAAATTCAAAGTACAATAAGAAAATATAATCCTAGGGGTTAATATGGCTAAGCTGTTGGTAGTTTTTGGTTAAAACCTTATCTGAAGCGCAACAGAAACAATTACCACAATATAACCACATTTATGCAAATAAAGAAAAAGAAGCTTAAAAAACAGTAAACTAAACAGACCTATAAAAAGAACAGGGCGTTCTACCTAGGTCTCAACAAGTTTTGCTGGTCAGAATGGAGCGAGCTCTGAATAAGGTTATTAATATTCTCCAAGTTACCATCTAAAAGTGAGCAAAGTTACCTAAAAAATTTAGCACAAACGTGTTTTTAAAGACGTGCTATCAAAAGATTCCTGAACACGTGTGGAAGACATAACATATACCACCACCTCCGGCATGACTTACATGGAAGATTTTCTCGACGTGTTCCTTGGCCGAGTTCTCCTCGACCATGGGTTCCGTGGACCGGCCGAGCATCTCGTAGATGGAAGTCACGACGTCCAACATCTCCTTCTTGGTAATGAGGCCGTCGCCGTTCTGGTCGTACAACCCGAAGATCCATTGTAGCTTCTCCTGCACACTGCCGCGCGACACCTTGGACAAGATGCCGAGGAAGTCCTGCAAACAGATACAACCGTTACAAACACATGCTAACTAAATGCACACACCAGACAAATTAATATTTTTCGGAAATCAAAATAAACCAATCCATGACTGCATTTAATTTTTTCCGGGTACTCTATCTCTTATATTTATAATCTAATGATGTAAGCCAATTTCACGTGAATTGCTTGGAAAGCAATATTGTTTTAGTTGAACAACTCTATTTTAAAGCTTATTTAGACAAATTGAGTATGTCGAGAAAAATAAAACGATTAGATGAAACAGAATGGATTTGCTAGGACCTGTTTCAACATCAAACAGTAGTAGTACTAGTAGTACACTTTCGTTTTACGTCAGATCGTCAGAAGATTTTTGACTAACCTGTGTTCCATTTTAGTAACGTGGAATTGTAACAAAATATACAGAAAGTTTTTTTGAAAGCGGGATGTTACTTTTAGGTTGAACTCAAATATAAGTTACATTCTTTGTTTTGTTTTCACAATTAACTCTTTAAATGTTCAAATGCAATCATTTCGGTTTCAGAAGTGTGATTTAGACAATTTCCATAGCTAGGAAAAATAAAAAATAAAACATTTTCGACATTAGGGGTTTGTGGAGTTTCAAATCAAAACAAATGAATCATAAAAGCTAGTCACAAACAACCAGTAAATTGTAAAGTAACCCTCATACGGTAAAGTCTAAATATGTTAATTTATTATGATTAATTAACATCGAGAAATGTAAAATTCATGAAAAACTGCCTTGCCTTCCCCGAGAAAATCTTGGTCCCCAGGTACTTTATAATAATTTTAATTTTTTTAGTATACAATTAAAATGCCAGGAATAAAGACAAACTACTTGGAAAGCAAAAAACTAAGGATATATCTTAAAATATACTTTAAGATATGTTAAAAGAATATGTCAATCGAAATACTGTTGACTTTTTTAGCCAATACTCACATACTTTATTTCTTAAAAGAAGCAGTGTTGAATAAATAGTTTGATTAAGATTACTAAATAAGGACTAGAGACTTTAATTGGGGTGAAATATTGCAAGTGGAGTTGTTGAAACACATCAAGCGAGGCTGTGAGCGCTCCCCACCACCTGTTGCTGTGAATAACAAGCGCACGTGGTAATGATCGATGGAGAACCCTCTCACCACCCTCACTCCTCCGCCCTCTCCATACCGCGGGACCGGTGTGACCTTTACAACTGCAGCGCGCCTCTGACGTCACTGGATGCGATATAATTCGCTAAGACTTGATCCAATAATGTTTAACTCTTTTACGTTTTTAATTTAACATATGTGACTACAAACTTGCTTTACCATTCCTGAAACACCGACAGCTGTTTTGGAATTTCGACGAAAAGATTTATAGTTGCATAATTCATTACAATTTCATGTTGAAACGACACCTTCCCCCTTTGTTAGAATCCAGCAGCTATTGCCAGGGCTAAGTGTGGTTTGTATTATACTTCACTCATCATATATATATGTTTGTATTTATTTGCTAACCAAGCACTGAATTAAAAATACTTAGTTAAAAACCACTTTTGACCGTTTAGCAAGATGAAACATATCACAAATGTAACAATCCCAGTTCAACCGTTTGAGTACATTAATTACCTTTTTTAAATGGACCTAAAATAGTTTTAAGTAAAACTTGAAAATGGGATGAAAAGTTTTGAATCTGAATATTAATTATACATTGAAAAAGGTATTAACTATTCTAAATGTATCGTATTCAAATAGATTGTATTTTTCAATTAAGTCGAATATCTTATTTTAGTTCTTATCGAACTGAATATATACATTAGAATTGCATACTTGTCGACTCCGATCCATGGAGACTGGGTTACAAAACTGTAGAACAGAAACTCGGCACCCTCTCTCCACCTTCCATCATAGATGGTACTACCATACAAATTATCGTCACCGCTTTTTTTCCTAAACATCCGCTACGGATCCAAACCAACTTCGGACGATAAAGAACGTCGCACTCTTTGGTAATGAAAAGCTGGAGACGGCAGATCTCTATCTTGAACTCCAACAAACCTCCTGGACAAGACGGGATCCCCAGAGAGACATATAAGAAAGTATTTTTGAGTAATCATCAGTTACTGCTGAGAAAGTTCAACGCCTGCCTGTCTGAGGTGGCGTTTCCCTCTCGGTAGAAAACAGCCAGGCGTGCATTCATTTTTAGCAAAGGGACAGGCCTCTTTGCATGTTGGACACGGCAGAACAAGCTCTTATTAAGAAGTCGATGCTCTTCAACCTGACTTTAACTGTGGAATCTACTAAGGATTTGTAGCCTCTCAGCACGGTTTCAGAAAGGGGCATTTAAAGTACATATAAAGGCGCAACCGGAAAATACAAAAAGCAGTGGAAAGAGCAGGGCGTTCTACCTAGGTCTCAAAAATTTTTTCTGGTCAGAATGGAGCGAGCTCTGAAGATGTACGCCTAAAGTAGCGTGAAGCCATGTGATAAACAGTACTAAGGTTAGGGAACGAAAAAGTAGAGGAGGTTTTTTAGTAGATAGACGAAGTTTTGTGTGAGTCCCACACTACAGACTGGCTTCCTGTGTATGTAAATCATCTTTCCCCCTCTCCTTAAAAATATCTTTTAAAAGAATAATGCATTTTATCACAGTGTTTTAAAACAAATGTTATAAATGTTTCTAACATATTAAATTTGAATTCTGAGTTATTTCATCTTTATTGTTCAAATAAGATCACTTAAAGAAGTATACTATGTTCTTAAAGCAGTTCGTTTAACTTCAGAACACCTAAACTAATTAATAATTAGTTTACTTAGTTAATTAGTTTAATTAATTACTTAAGTTGTCTTTTATGTTTGTATGACACTTTTAGTCGGTAAGTCATTTTATTTAAGCGAATTTCCCCTATAGGGAAGAAGCTATTACCGTAGGTGGCATGGTACTCCCGAGACCATGTTAACTTTTTGTTTTTAGATCCCCAGATGCCAAAAACGCTATTCGTTCAAATTTGTATATCTATCTGACATATACAGCCGCATGTGTAACTCACTCACTCAGGTATACGAATTATAACCCACTACTAGATTAAGCTAGGAGCTTGAAATTTGGTATGCACGTAGCTTAATGTATGAAACAGCTAGGGAAATTCCCAAATCTTCCAATTTATTATTATAAACACCTTAAAAATCAATAAAAATGATGTTAGTTCTCGTTTTTGAGGTTAACTTATGTCAGTAATGCAGTATGCAGTCCAATTGTTATGTTTTACTGGTTGTATTACGAATTACGAATTTATATATTTTTGTTATTAAACTTTGTGGGAAAACCCTACATAAATTACGTTAAATATGTTACAGATGAATTCAATTCGCTACAAACATAATGTGTTAATTTTGTAACGTTTACTGATGGTAGTATAATTCATTTACAAATACAAGTTGTCAAATAAGGGTAATATTTTAGTAATTTCTTCTGGATTTTAATTTATTTAACGCACATATATATATTACCTGATGAAATAGTAATTAAGACACTATATTTCCATACCAAGGCCTCTTTCTTTAAACTATATCTGAATTCTTAAAATTTGGACTCCGATATCTGAAAACTATGAACTTTATAAAGCAATCATCAAATAAACAATTTAAAATGTTTTAACCCCCTCAAACAAAATCTTAATGTTTGTAAATTGTGCTCCTGTGGAAAATAAGCCTGTTGGACTAATAAACCTGTTATTCATTCCTCCCAATACTTACCAAACATCAAAACCATAATTTTAGGTTCTCGCTGGTAAGAAACTTCCTTGTTTTAAGCAAACCCTTTGATGATACGGTTGACTTTCTACAACTTTCTTCACTTGAACCTTATGATGACGTGCATGGCTAATTATGCTACAGCTCTGGCTAGGCATGCCCAAGGCCGGGGGAGGGTTTTGAGTATCTGCAGTTGACGAGATTATCATAAATGGCGATCAGTTGCATACGAGGTCATGGTGTAACTGACTTAGGTATACGAATTCTAACCCACTTCTAGATGAACTAGGGATGTGAAATTAACCATGCCTATGCCTTAGTAACATCCGGATGAGCTAGGAACGTGAATTGTCCATGCAATGTAGCTCGTAACTAGAAACCATCGGGGAAATTGCCAAATCACATAATTTTGTAAACCTTAAAGTTGTTATAATGTTAAAGTTTTTTGTTAAAGTCTTTAACTTATATCGTTTTAAAAAATTATTTAAAAAAATCGATGAGTTAAGTAAACTACGTCATAACATAAGGTTATTCATGGTAGTTATATTTCCTAAGAATATTAAAATATCGTATTTAAATTACTGTAGCTAACAATTCTTTTACGACTTTCATTATTCACAAGCACTTAGTAATGTAAGGGGTGGTCTATTCCATAAAAAAGACACGTCTGCATGCTAGGTCCAACAGTAGTCACATGAATAGTTTATTTATTAAAAAACCACATGAAATTAAAATCTCTGAATTATTTTAGATATTTTTTGATGATGGGTTCTCATAGCAGGTGTGAAAAGCCCTACATGAATTAGGTTATATTTGTTACAGATTACTTTGAGTCACCACGTGCATAATATTTTATGTTTTTATAGTGGTTTTATAACTTCCTAGTGGCGTAAAAAATGTCATACGAAATATCCTTAAACTACATCAGGAGTCTCACATTTTGGTATCCGATTTCTCAATACGATGACATATACGAAACAACAGTCAAATCAACAATTTAAATCTTTTCAACCCCTCAAAACGAAATGCTTCATATTGGTGAAACATTGTTTCACGTTTGTAAGTTATGATCCTATTAAAAAATTAGCCAATCTTTGCAATGCTTCAAGTCTTCTGAAATAAATATAGCATGATTAAGACGGTTTTTAACATTCGGTTGATCACAATGTGCAAAACATACCAAAAAATAAATATACAAATATGTGTCAGTTTAAAGTTTAAGATTTTGTTGGCTATTTAAATTATCAAAACTGGGTGTATGACTGCAGATACATATTTAGTATGATGTAGACATAATGTGTGTCAGATAGTATGCCGCTAAGAACTATATATACTAGGACGAGAAACAATTCAAACAACGAAGAGACACCTTATGCAAAGCTCGAGCTACTGCTATTGTTCGTTTAAAGTCGAATTTGTGGCACTGTATTGTATAGGTAACGCTACATTTTCTAAATTAAAGCTATTTGTGAAGGTCTCTTCGTGGTTTTGAATTGTTTGTCACCCTAATATAGTTATAATGTGTGACTTTCAAATGTGTTTTTCCGAAACCTGTGTTTTTTTAGTTTAGGTACATATATTACAAAAACTATTCGAGATACATAAATGAATTCGGCATACAGCTACAGTACAACAGTATGAGATTCCTCTAACAGATTTATTAAGGTATATTAACAAATAAATTTGTTACCATGGATACAATAATATATAATAATATATATATATATTTATATATATATATATATTTATATATATATATATATTTGTTAAATCTAATGAAATTAAAAAGTGGTTGGATTTTTGGTATTGATATCTCATATGGTTTAGGAGATAATGGTACCTAAAGTTGAACTTGACGTTCCATTTAATTAACATTGAATAAATGAAACGTGCCGACTCCCCTTAATAATACCACAACAAATTCAAGAAACAAATGACGTATGAAATTGTAAGGCGTCAGACTGTTGTAATATATCACCCTATGTACTTTTCCATACAATATTTATTATCAAACCATATAAAATATTGTAAATAATTATGGCTGGTCATAAAATAATTACATGTAACATTAATTAAGTTTGACATTTAACCTATACATTAGTTTCATAAAATTATGTAAATACTGCTTCAAAATGACAAAATTATTTAATTTAAATTAGCCCAAGAGAGATCCTTGAGAGACTCCATATTTAATTTATTAGTTATTAACTGTCATATTTTTTATAATGGGATTACATACAGGTATATTTCCAGGGGCTTCATAGTATGAGTAGTAGTAATATATTGGTTTTGGGCCACTTGATATGACACTACTTCTACTTGAGCTAGGAACGTGAGATTTGGCATCGTTAACCTGAGGCCATACAGCAACCTGGGGGCGAAGCCCCCCACAGCGAGCGAAGCGAGTCTATAAATACATATGTGTGTGTGTGTGTGTGTGTGTGTGTGTGTGTGTGTGTGTGTGTGTGTGTGTGTGTGTGTGTCCGTTAACACGATAACTTGAGTAAAAAACGTCTGATTTTGATGAAATTTCGCTCAAATGTGTAAAGTGACAATCATGACTTTAAGTTCGAAAACCAGAAAAATCGGACCATGGGAAAAGGGGGGTTTACGGTTTATGGTTTAATCTCCCATGTTAATCTTATGGGAAAAAGGTTTTTAGCTTTTACTCAGTTCATTTTAATGCAAACCTCACATTTGCTTTTACCAATCAGTTCAGCTCTACAAAAAAACCATTTTGGTGTTTAATTTGTGATTTTACGTCCAACCATTGCAGAGATATTGAAAGTGATAAACACAGTACGTTGTCCAATGGTATCCTTACGGAGAATAATTAAAATTTGATATCTCGATTATTTATGAATGTATGTTGATGAAACTTGGCATGTGGCTTTACTGGTATATTGGTATATTCACAAAAAGTTGTTTGCCGATTTTCCCCGCAGCTGTAAACCTGCATACTCAGCCCCCATATTATTCTTATGGAGAAAAAGTAAAATGTAATATCTCCCTTAATTATGAACATAAATTAATAAAACTTGGTATGTAGCTTCGATTGGTTAAGTTATATTGATAATTGTATAAAAACATATATTTTGTGTTCCTTGTTGCAGCAAACCTGAGTCCTCATCTTTCAATGTTATTCTTATGGAGAATACATAAAATTTTTATGAAGCTTGCTGAGTGGCTTTATGTGATAGTGAGAAACATAAATTCAATATCCCTTAAATTCAATATAATAAGAAATATATTGTCTTAAAAATATAGCTCGTTTTTTTCACTCTGTACTCTTCCCCGTATAAGCTTTTATCCACGTAAAAGCAAGTTATATAACTCGGTTGATTATAGAAGCACGTTTTATAACCGTACAAATAATGCAAACCTTTTGTCAGTTATTGTTGTTTAAGCCTTCAAATTAATTTCATAGTTGGTTCATATTGTTCGTTGATACAACTAAATTTATCACAGTTTTACTAATTACAATTTTGTATGTTTATAATATGGGGTCATTGTTATTTCGTTTTTCAAATATAGTTTTTTTGCTATCTTGTAATTACTTATAGGTAGAATAAAACTCACGGCACAACGCCGACCACCACGCCGGCCGTCCAATAAACCATAAGCCCCATTTCCATTAACTATTAGTGCTTAGCCTGTATGCTCTTTTTCTTTAGTTCTAGTATTTAGCCTATTTCGTGTTTGTGTCTGATTTCATAATGATGTATTGCTATGAACAATGTAATTGCTATATTTATTAAAACCTCATAATATTTACCGAAATAAATATATATCACATGCAATTTGTGAGGTTTCCAACAAAGGTGTTACTGTTGTCCTAACCATAAACCGGTTGTCCGGATAAGTGAAGCCTCCTTTGTTATGAGTACGATAAGAACTCACCTCGAAGCTTATCTTGCCGGTCTGGGTGTGTTTCATGGTGTTGAACACGTAGTGCGCGTACTGACTCGCATCTGCAAGATACAATCCTTGCACATTAATCTGATCGGACTCTATGACGCAATGGATCGTGTCCTATATGCCAGAACTAACCACAAAGCGACCAGTAGCCGAACAGGCCTTTGTCATTCTAACCGCAATAGGTATTATCGTCCTTGCACCACAAATGTAATACATAAAATTGTAGTCCAGTGCAATGGCGTTTTTCTTACTAGTTTTCCTGGCCAAGGCTATTATATAGTGTAAAGCTTACGTATGTACTCTTATTTTCATGAATCCTCACTGTTTTTAAAGGAAGTTTATTACTACCGGCAGTTTTAGTGACGACAAAAACTAATACAATTTATAACAAGGTTTGTGATTTATCTTAGTACTACAATACAGCTTTTATTTAATCTGTCTGGGATTGATTTACTCTAAAGCAAGATTTGAATTTTTAAACAGAAGTTATTTAAAACTAGCGAGTCAAATAACTACTGTTAGGAAAAATCTAAGTGACGAAATTCAGGGCAAAATAAGAGAACTATCACACATAACGAACTAACCATTCGCTTTGGGTTCAAAAGTGTCATAACAAAAATGTTTTAGGTTAAAATTGAAGTAATAGATAGGATAATATGAGTCATAACGAGAGTCGCTCTATTTTATTAAAAACAAATTTGTCTCTTAGAATGTTATTCTCGTGATAGTTTATCCAACATTAATAGATAACATCAGTTAATCAAAGAGAGTGTGTATAACTTAATAAATCGGAACCATAAGTGAGAGAGAAATGTCCTTAATTGACTGTTCATAAAATCACTTTATATACGTAGTTATACAAAAATATCACCTACCTCCTTGAGGGAAGAACTGTGAAAAAATATGCTTAAACGACTCCTCGTCCACCATTCCTGTCGGGCATTCCTGCAGAAACAAAATAACTGAAGGTCACTTTTTCGTACACATTACGGTAAATGAGCAATTTAAACCAAATAATGTACATGAAATTAAGTTACCTAAGAAACAATAAATATATTAAAGATATTTATTAAATGGTTAGTATATTTGAGAAATATAAGATCAGATTGAAATATGTCATAACATTACAAATGTTTAAACGTTTTATAAACCCATTTTCTTCGAGCCAAAGGAGTGTTGGCAAGAAGTTTGGTGGGTGGAAGACCTACATATTGATCAAGTTTGAAAGAACGTTCAGAACGTGTTTTCTTTACACCAACTGAGTGTAACAACATCGGTTTATACATGAACTACAACTCTTGAAAAAGAGCTAAATGCTATCAACTAAACAGTAATTCCCAACCATTTTCTAGCATTGAAGAATCAGCTGTTTGTTTCTATTTAATTAGGGGTGTTTCCTAGTTTTGGAATAAAAAAAAGAAACCACAAAACAGTTTTAAGATTATCAATTACGAGCTAACTTGAAGAGCGAGACGAGTTAACTGAAACAGTGGATTCAATAATTTGAATGTGAATTATTAAAAACTCTTATACACTTAAATAATATAAATATTAAATAGAGTAATAAATAGATGAAACAATCTCATAAATATCGATAACTTTTCAATCTCTTTAAAGTAAAATAATAAAGACAAACGTTTAAACGTGAAGATTATCTGCCGACAGTCTAGTAAAAGTGATTCGGGTGAGTGGAGGTATGCCCCTCTCGAACCAATCAGAGAAGTATAATGTCATAAATTAGATCTATGATTAGGTACTCATTAAAATTACGAACCTGTTTGAAGCCCCTGTAGATGAGCTGAATCTCCTTCCTGGTGAACTTGGTTGTCTTGGTGAGCTTGTTGAGTTCCTCGGGCCGGTAGCGAGCTACGTGGATATTGAACTGGTCTAACTCTTCCTCTGTAACAAATGTAACTCTGCGTCACTTAAAAGTCATACCGTAGATGAGCTATACACATATTCATACACAATGTGAACTATGAGCTTGTTGAGTTCCTCGGGCCGGTAGCGAGCTACGTGGACATTGAACTGGTCTAACTCTTCCTCTGTAACAGATGTAACTCTGCGTCACTTAAAAGTCATACCGTAGATGAGCTATACACATATTCATACACAATGTGAACTATGAGCTTTTTGAGTTCCTCGGGCCGGTAGCGAGCTACGTGGATATTGAACTGGTCTAACTCTTCCTCTGTAACAGATGTAACTCTGCGTCACTTAAAAGTCATACCGTAGGTGAGCTATACACATATTCATACACAATGTGAACTATGAGCTTGTTGAGTTCCACGGGCCGGTAGCGGGCTACGTGGATGTTAAACTGGTCTAACTCTTCCTCTGTAACAGATGTAACTCTGCGTCACTTAAAAGTCATACCGTAGGTGAGCTATACACATATTCATACACAATGTGAACTATGAGCTTGTTGAGTTCCACGGGCCGGTAGCGGGCTACGTGGATGTTAAACTGGTCTAACTCTTCCTCTGTAACAGATGTAACTCTGCGTCACTTAAAAGTCATACCGTAGATGAGCTATACACATATTCATACACAATGTGAACTATGAGCTTGTTGAGTTCCTCGGGCCGGTAGCGAGCTACGTGGATATTGAACTGGTCTAACTCTTCCTCTGTAACAGATATAACTCTGCGTCACTTAAAAGTCATACCGTAGATGAGCTATACAAATATTCATACACAATGCGAACTATGAGCTTGTTGAGTTCCTCGGGCCGGTAGCGAGCTAAGTGGATATTGAACTGGTCTAACTCTTCCTCTGTAACAGATATAACTCTGCGTCACTTAAAAGTCATACCGTAGATGAGCTATACACATATTCATACACAATGTGAACTATGAGCTTGTTGAGTTCCTTGGGCCGGTAGCGAGCTACGTGGATATTTAACTGGTCTAACTCTTCCTCTGTAACAGATGTAACTCTGCGTCACTTAAAAGTCATACCGTAGATGAGCTATACACATATTCATACACAATGTGAACTATGAGCTTGTTGAGTTCCTCGGGCCGGTAGCGAGCTACGTGGATATTGAACTGGTCTAACTCTTCCTCTGTAACAGATGTAACTCTGCGTCACTTAAAAGCCATACCGTAGATGAGCTATACACATATTCATACACAATGTGAACTATGAGCTTGTTGAGTTCCTCGGGCCGGTAGCGAGCTACGTGGATATTGAACTGGTCTAACTCTTCCTCTGTAACAGGTGTAACTCTGCGTCACTTAAAAGTCATACCGTAGGTGAGCTATACACATATTCATACACAATGTGAACTATGAGCTTGTTGAGTTCCTCGGGCCGGTAGCGAGCTACGTGGATATTGAACTGGTCTAACACTTCCTCTGTAACAGATGTAACTCTGCGTCACTTAAAAGTCATACCGTAGATGAGCTATACACATATTCATACACAATGTGAACTATGAGCTTGTTGAGTTCCTCGGGCCGGTAGCGAGCTACGTGGATATTGAACTGGTCTAACTCTTCCTCTGTAACAGATGTAACTCTGCGTCACTTAAAAGTCATACCGTAGATGAGCTATACACATATTCATACACAATGTGAACTATGAGCTTGTTGAGTTCCTCGGGCCGGTAGCGAGCTACGTGGATATTGAACAGGTCTAACTCTTCCTCTGTAACAGATGTAACTCTGCGTCACTTAAAAGTCATACACGTAGATGAACTATACACATATTCATACACAATGTGAACTTTGAGCTTGTTGAGTTCCCCGGGCCAGTGACGTGAATATTGAACTGGTCTAACACTTCCTCTGGAACAAATATATAAAACCGCGTTACTAAATAATAATCATACACAAATTGCTACTACAGGTGAGCTTTGAGCTTGTTGAGTGCCTCGTATCAGTACCAAGCCTCGTAATGTCGACTCATCTTATGCTGCTTAGGATGTGCTTATTTATTTATGAGAAATAATAAATCTTTTTGGGTTGTGAAAATAAGTTGAATATTTATAAACGTCCATCTAACCCAACCGATCCTCCGTAAAATGAGTACTCTGAATCTTAAAAACAACCTCAATAGCCATAGTGTTGACTAAATGTTATCGTTATTTAATGTTTAAAAAGTTATGTTTGAAATAATAATAAGACAGATAAATGTGATATTTATAAGAACTGAGAAAGAAGATCTACTATTTGTTAAACATAAATGTGTAAAGAGAAATACTTTGCAAGAAAGAAGTTTGTCAATCGGTCTCCTGAGCTCCATACACGTTAAAACGGTTTTCTAGCCCCAGATGATACATTATGTTTCGTAATACAACATCTGGAACTTGTAGTGACTATGTGTAACGAAACGCAGTGTAACACCATGAATGAGTTATTACTTTTACATGTTCTGTTTGAGTACCCAAACCTATAATACATCATAGGTAATAAAGATCTGTAGGGTATGATTTATATTTCAGATGCGTTACATTAAATATTACATGCCTCGGTACCTTATCAGTTGGTGCCTTCTTATTTTAAACAAGAAGTCACGGGGTTGACTTCAGGGTTGCCCATATTGAACAAGTTTTGGCGGATTGGTTCCCCTCCAGACATTTGGTAGTTATGACACAGTTAGTAGTAAAATGAAAATTCGTTTTTTGTTTACTTAAGATTTAATTTTTCGTCATACATGTGAATATATTCAATTAAAAGTCATCACAATCACATTCTCTTACCATTTTTTATTTTTATTATTTCTATACCACCTTCACCAATATACTTTCTAATCGATAATATTCACTTACAAATTTAAAGCACATAAAAACAAAAATATAATGAGAAAATATCTGAAAAGGCTATTTACTTTTTTAAGATTTTCTTCAGCCATTGGCCAAAAAGATATCATTAGAGTTATGCGCAGATTAATGTAATACCAGCCCCAGTGTTTTTAAATAAAAATATATTAATAACAAAGCTGACAGTTTAGAATAACCATTTTAAATTACGTTTAATTAAGATTTGCAAAATGAAATAAACTTGTAAAAATTATGACTCAGTGTTAGAATTGAAATACACATATTGGACCGGTGAGAGTAAAAGAGGAGGAGGTGTAAATCAAGTTTTGGTGAAATTGAGTTAAGTTAATATTTGAATTCTCCGTAAACAATTCCACCTTATGGCAAACATTTGTAAGTCTTAAGTCCTCTTTGTTGCCGATAGATTGCAGAAATTTACTGTGCCTCAAAGCAAAACAATGACATGTGTTAACGCCAGTGTGGTGTAAGTCTGACATACACCACTGTACCTGAAACCATGTTGATCGTCGTCCTGTCAGCTGAGTGGGTTAAGAGTAGTAACTTACACCACTTTGCCTGTAACCATATTGTTGAATCAGTTGTTTGACTGTAACCCACAAACTCACTGTTTGTTTAGTAAAGTTATGCAAGTTTATAATAGCGGACAATTAAGTTGACAGTTGGGCTGTAGCCAATAGCATGGTCACTGCATGGTCACTGTTGCCTTTTTTCCATGGAAAAATATCATTCGAATGTTATTCCGATCAGCTGGTGTAGTTTTATTTTAGAACTGTAATTCAGTAATAAAAGATAACATTTATACTTTTTTAATTTTGAACTAACAAACTTAAGTATATAATTTGTAAAATTCTATTACTTTTTCTATCCGAACATTAATTAATTTGATTTAAGTCAAAGTGATTTAAGCCACATTACATAATATCTTGGTTCATTTTGCCAGCTACAATCGTTTACAATACACTTTAATGCAAAGTGGTTTAAGTCATAATTTAAGTAAAAGTGGTGTAAGTCTGACTTACACCACTATTCCACTATTGGTTGCAATGTAAGTTAATTTTTTAAAGTGGAAATCTGCTTTAAGGTAAAGTGGTGTATCTTCTTTAAAGCCCTTATAATTTATTAGTAAAACTATATTTTGGTTCATAATTATGGTACAGTGTTACAATGTAAGGTCTTAAATCTGATTCAATTATCACAAATGTTATTTAGTCACAACCGTCCACCTTAATACTAAATCTTTACAAAAACCCATTTTTCTCAAAATTACAGTGGACTTGCACTACTTTGACATTCATCGGTCCATATATTTCTAATATGTCGTATTATTAGTGAATTTCCTTTGGAAAGTGAACTATTAGAATGGCCCGCACGGTGAAACTTAATCCCGGGACCACCATAGAAGTTCCTAACGTGACCCCCTGAACACGTTTTGGGGGATCGTTCAAAATGTTATATATATATATATATATATTTATTGGATTGAGTGAAAGGAAATCCTTATACATAACTTTACTGCTTGGACTGGTAAGAGAATCAACTCGAACTGGCGTGTCTGTGACCTAAATAACTCAAAAACGCCTCTACTTCCACTTCCACTTTAAACTTTAGAGATAGATTCTATAGTACAAAATCTCGGTCGAGTTCGTTATTGGGAATATTTGGTTAAGTAATAATAAAATAATCTTTAAAACAAATCTATTTTTTATCCCATAAGATTAACATTGGGAGCCATTTTAGTGGTACTTAAATCGTTGATATTTAGCCAACGTCTATGTTTTAACTATAGAGTAACGTAAGTATTGCTATAGATTCACTAGAGAACTGTAGTTATTCATGTTCATGTTGACTAGGAAAAAAACCTCTTCTCGTAACTTGAAACACAAAAACTAAGGTTTAAATATCATTAGCTTTTAAAAATTGTATGACTATTTTATTTTATACTAATTAAAAGATGCATTATTATTTTAATACTATTATAATAAATAGCTTTATTGGTACCGTACTCTATGTAAACAAATTCAAGTCGAGCGCTGGACTTAGACCTCTCTGACCTCTTGACTCCAGACTCCAGACGACAAAATGACTGAAAGGAAAGATGTCAACAAGGAAAGTACCTCCTTCTTACGTGATTAAAGTGATTAAACGCTAATAAATGTAATTATTCACAGTATAATTTCCACTCATTAACAGGAGAAAGTCTTAGTTTGTTCAAAAAATTATTATCTCACTAATAAAACGGACGGTAAGTTACCAAATAAAATTAGATGTTTTGGTTATTTATTTGACGGCTATCACCAATGCAACTTTACAATATAGGTAACAGTAATTAACATTTGTAAGAACAGAAAAAAGAACAAACTATAGCTACCTATACATCGTACTTTTAACTATGACAATATGTTATTAAAACTTAATGTGCCACATTAGTTGTCACCATATTCTGGGTCTAGCCTATTTTCTTTTTGTATGATTGAAAACTGAAGTTTAATATAAATTTATTTTCCTAAAAAAATGTTAATTGCATTACCAGAACTACCCTAGACCTCGTGCGGATCTTCGTGAAGCCTGGGTGTTATTGGTAAAAGTGGTTTGAAACGGTTTTTTACGTTTTTTTATGGAAACGGTTTGTTCGGGCGTATTCGCGAGAAGTGCGGGACAGCATTTATCGATTAGGCCTAACACAAATCATTTTCATTTGCCTTCAACCTAGCGGGTTCACTGCTGCGTCCATATGTTTAGACATTAGTTCGATAGGAAAAATATTAAAATTACAAATAAACAATCAGCAACAGCAATAAACTTTTTTAAGACTAAAAACCAGCTTATCGTACAAGAACTATACTGCCTACACCAGGGGAACAGTTCAACGGCTTGTGTTGACTATTCCATATAAAAAAAAACTCAAGAAGCCTAATGTAATCATTTACAATTTGTTAAGACATAATTTAAAATACAACACTCAATAACATAAAGAGTGTACTGTCAATTATGGTTTAAATACCATACTCGTTTTTATCAAGACTCATAAAATCTTAAATACTATACGTTCACCCAGTAAAATATATTTAATATTACACAGCCAAATTTTTTCCGCAGGAATAGTATTACGACATATGGTATTGTGATCTTCCCCTCCAACGCTGATCCCCCCCACTATTCTGCTGGCACCCCCTACTCAGACTTCACGAAGATCCGCACGAGGTCTACATAAGTGTTTATTCAAACTCAATAAGGCAATAAGGCAAACTCAATAAGTTTGGTCCTTTTTGGGGGTTAATATTTGTAAGGTATGCCTATCGACTTTAATTTTCTAGGCATAATTTATGATGTCCATACACCACTGTTTTAATCAAATTTTTGTCTAAATTCCTTCATTTTTATCCAAAATAAACATTTTATAAAATTGTTCCGTAAGGTCAAACTTAGTCTCTGGATAATTGTGGCTTTTGGCACAAATTCATTCTAGGCCTACTTTTTGATTGAAAATGATCAATTTCATTGAACTAACCTCATATAAATTTACCTCTAGAGTTTGGAAATCACATTTGTTTTTTCCAGAAACAAGGGTAAAGTGATACAAATTTTAAATCCAAAATAGGCTATTACTTTTGTTTAACTTACATTTAATTTACCCAGGCGAATCCAATATGGTTTCGATCTTACTCGGCTCGGGTATACTTTCATTAGTGGAACAAAATAAAGAACCAAATGAAATTGTTCGATAGGCTACGGTATATTAATTAGGTTGATATTTTTAACACTGATTAATATTTAATAGCTTGTATGTTTGTAATTAGGTACCGTATCTACGTCATGTTTGTTTAGTTTAGTTTGTTATTCAATTTAACTTAAAATAAAAATGAAATAAACAAACATAACATGATAATGTTATTCCTGACAATGCATGTTTAAAGTAATATTGGAACCGACATTTGTTATCTGGACAAATTTCAAGACACCTAAACTGAAACATAACATACCGTATCGTAAAACCGGCTAGACCCGGACAGGGGGTCTTGACCTGGACACATACATATTTGTAAACATAAATATTTCTAAACTAACCTGCAAACTTGAGCAGTCGTTTGTTATAGGTAGGCCTACATTTGTTTAGAGCAGAACATGCTCTAAACAGAGCGCGGCATTGTTCCAAAAATGCATAGCTCCGAAAGGCACTACTCCGAAATAAATAGGTATTTTCGAAGGCATTAGTCCGAAATGCATTACCCCGAAAATCACTACTCTGAAATCAGTGTTCCGAAAAGCATTGTTCCGAAACAAAAATTTGGAGTAGTGCATTTCGGAGTAATGGTTTCGGAACAGTGCACTTCGGAGTACTGCATTTCGGAGTTAGGCATTTGTGGTTCAATTTAATTTGGAGGGGACAAAGGGGTTAGAGGAGGATTTGAGATGGCAGTATTAGCCAATGAATAGACTAACTCGCCCTACCCACGAATGTACGCCGTGATGCCGCGTTTACACGCAGGCTCTTCGTAATATCCGCAAAGAGGCCTGAATTTCCAGTGCATTTCGGAGTTGTAAAATAAAGTGCGTGGCTTTGTTCCGCAAATTCACAACTCCGAAAGGCAGACCTTCGAACAAATACCAAGTTTAAAAGGCATTAGTCCGAAATGCGTAGCTACGAAAATCAGAACTCCGAAAATGCACTACTCCTAAAGCAGTGTTCCGAAATGCACTTTTCCGAAAATATTTGTGGAGTAGTGTCTTTCGGAGCTACGAATTTTCAGAGCAGTGCATGGATCCCTGCTCTAAACGAGGCATGCTCTAATCGTTTATAACTCACGTCTTTTCACAGAAATAAAATATTATGTCTAACTAACACATGTAATTTTTTACGTTTTTCCGATTGTTTTCGTGAATAAGGCATAATTTTATTTGAATTTTAAGCGTGCATAAGAGAGTAGTTTATACGTTATAACGTTAGTTAGGTGGATGTCCGGTTCAAGACCGTTTGTGGAGGTTAACCCGGACACTTTTATTTATTTTTAGCGAATTTCCCCAATAGGGAAGAAGCTATTACCGTAGTCGGCATGGTAAGACCTAGGCCCGGGACCATGATAACTTTTCACTTTGAGGTCCCCAGATGCCAAAAAACACCATTCGTTCAAAACTGTATATATATATATATATATATATATATTTGTCCGTGAGCACGATAACTCTCGTAAAAATAGTCCGATTGTGTCGAAATTTGGTATAATGGTTTAAATCTGCATTTATGACTTTAAGTTCGAAAACCAGACAGATCGACCTATCCGAAGGGGTTTTTTCGGGGGGGGGGTTTGTACCCTAAAAATAAGTTTTTTTAGTTTTTTTCAAATAATCGTTGAAAAGTCAAATTTTAGTTTTTCCCATTGGAACCAGCTTAAAAATACGCACAATTTGGTGTTTTGATCATTGCTCTACGTCAAATGGTTACAGAGATATTGAAAGTGCTAAAGACAGTACATTGCCCGATGTTATTCTTATGGAGATTAAGAAAAATTGTATATCTCGCTTATTTATGAACTTTCCTGATGAAACTTGGTATATTGCTTCATATCGTTGTGGTATATTGATATTTGCACTAAGAATCATTTTTCGGCCGATAGTTCCCGTAGCAGCAAACCTACATACTCAGCTCCCATGTTATTCTTATGGAGAATAAGTAACGTGTTATCTCCCTTAATTATGAACATAAATTAATAAAATTTGTTATGTGGCTTTACCTTCTTGAGTTATATTGATATTTGTATAAAACTCCATTTTTTTGTGTTCCTTGCTTCAGCAACCCTGCATACTCAGCCGCCATGTTATTCTTATGGAGAATAATTAAAATGTCATAAATCGTTTATTTATTAATGTATATTGATGAAACTTGGTATTTGGCTTTATGTGGTATTAAGATACATATATATATATATATATATATATATATATATATATATATATATATATATTTATGCATTGGAAATTCTCTGAGTACGCAGGTTGGCTGCTACGGGGGTATTTATCTTTGTTATAATAACATCCAACATAATAATATATAAGTTAGGCTAAAGGTAAATGGATACTGTGAATAGGACACACAGTTTAAAATAGTCTGGTTTTTATGGTGACATGTTAATGGGAAGGCACTATAACCTAAAAATAGTAAAAAAGTGTCCGGGTCAAGCCTGTTTTACGGTAGGCCTAACTGAAACTAAATAACCAAAACCTTAATAGGCCTAACTGAAACCATAACCGAATAACCTAAATAATCGTTATACCCTATCGAACAATTTCATTCAGTTTTTTATATCGTTCCAATTATGAAAGTCTACCCTGGTTTCGGTTTTTTAGATTTCAATTATATTCGATCTCAAAAGATATTGTCTTTTAATTTGTCCAGCTAACAAATGTTGATTCCACTAATCTTGTTTTTCATCTTAAACATGTTTTGCCGGGAACAACCATTGTAAGGGATTTATGGAAATCACACTAAGCACTGATAAGAATATCCAGTCTTTTAGTCCCCCAACAATGTGTTAAGGTTGGAGCAAGTTTGAGGAGCCGTTAGAACAAAACATTTTCTCAATAAGAATAACATGGCGGCTTTTTATGCCACTGGGGCAGAGTCCTGAGGTCTTGAGGAAAAACAAAAAAGTACCTATCTGCAATTTGTTGATCCTCTACAACATTATGGTCCGGAGCAGTTTTGAGTAGGCGTTTTCAAAATCCCCTGGGACATACACGCAAATGCACAACCATTACATTATAAGTATAGATTTTTCTCAATACAAAATACTTTTACCTCCCGAAACAGCCCGATTAACATTTTTTTTTTAATTCTTTACGTAAATCTATTAGCAAAACTACGGTGCCAATTTTAACTGTTTTAGTATTAAATTAAAGGTTTTGGCCTGCAGTTTGTCATAATTACATTTATTTTCTCTTTAGGTGTTTTTTAACGCACAATGTTTGCGTTTATTATTCCCATAAAAATATTGTTCAACTTTCAATAAATCACTTACGGTACATTACTAGCAAAATCTATTAAATATAATACTTATATAGGTTATAATAGCTTAACCTATATAACTTATAATAGGTTTTGACATACACTAATGTCATCAATATCTTTGTTTAGTTTAGATGTGTTGTTTCTAATAATAAATTAATTTTAATTTTTGGCTCTCATAAGAGCACATGTTCAAATATCAGCAACATTCCTTTTGTAAATCCACTGACAAAAACTAAAGGACCGATTTAAATAGTTTTGATCTGAAATTGAAGCTCCTGTCCTATAGAGATTGGTACCGGTACTTTTATTTCCAGAAAACATGTTTTTCTCAGTGAAAAATTACTTTTCATGTTTAACAAGTAAAATAGATGCTCCTGTTTAACATTTTGATCAAATTTAGTTGAAATATTTACCAGGAATTGGAATTATATATGTGTTAATGGACTGTGCAGGACTTGTCCTTCCAGGCCGATTATGAAATTTGTTTACTACGTTTTCTCTAACTTTTTGCGTATGTGTGAACTATTACAATACATTTTAAAAATGGAAGGAAACGTCGTTCCTATCTTGTATAATAAATTTTGTTTCCCCCCACCTACTTAGTAAAGCCAAATTTTACTCCTTGTATTGAAGGAGTATAGTGCTACTTTGTCTCCCGGAACAGAATCAGCTGACATTTCGCTGCAATCATTAATGCTGCAGCTATAAGGGAATCGGATCAGCTGATTGATATTTTGGAGTTGGTAAATTGAAAAGTACATTCTAAGGTAAAAGTAGGGCCGTCTATAAATTTTTTGTTTGCCATTTCTGTGGATATTATATTTCCCACCAAAGATTGTCAGGTAACTAGAACCATCTAAGGATGCATACGAATCTCCACCAATAAAAGAACTTATAAAAACAGTCAAAAGAGAAAGCTTTTGGGGCATTGGAATTGGAGTACTTTAAAACCTCTTGGTTTGATTTAGCGACTCTCATGAATATTTTAATATTTAATAATTGTATTGGGCTTCGTTAATATATCTGATTCATACTGTTTGTATAATTAATCTGAACAATGCACTTATTCCCATAAAAATCCGAAAATTACACACTTACAATTTCAGAAGTTACTTATTCCTTTGGGGCCGCGACTAGTTGTCACCGTCAAGTTGTCCCCCGTCAAGTTGTCCCCCCGTCAAGTTGTCCCCTTTTGAGATAGGTTACAAATTGTCGTGGTGACAACTTGACGCTGGCGTGAAAGGGGACAAACTTGTCGGTAGCGTACCCTTTAAATTGTCACCTTTGAGTTTTGAAGGTGACAACTTGACGGGGGGACAACTTGATGCGGACGTAAAAGGTGACGATCTGTCGATAGCGTACACGACAGACTGCCACCTCTAGCTTGCTCGGCCGCGTCAAGTTGTAACCCCGTCAAGTTGTCACCCCGTCAAGTTGTCACCTCCTACAAGCGGATACTGAATGAGGACGGTTAATAACATAATGCATTATATATTATACAATTAAAATTATACCTGTTTCAAGGAAGAGTGTTTTAAGAATGTAAATGCTCAAATTTTATACTGACAAAAAGGGATATTTTGGTAATGTGTCTGTAATCTCTCCATTGTATTGTGTGACGACGCCAAATATAAACATAACAATTATTTAATAAGTCCTAAAGCTTATAAATAAAAACCCGCTGTTTGTCTGCTATGATCCCTAAAATAACATAATTTTGCTTAGAGACTAATTAAGAAGCCTGTTTTTTTATGTACAATTAAATTATTCACCTAACTTGATTTATAACATATTGAGTGTTAGCAACCTAAACAAACGTTTATATAGATCTATAACCGCTTGAAATCTGAATTAGGTTACGATAGTTTTATCTTAGTAATTGTAGCTGCGGGAATGTTCGTGGCGTTTTTTTTTAACTCGTACCATAATTAGTGGTCATAAATGAAAACAATTTGATTTGTAATGATTCTTTCGCAGACTATGTGTATTAATTTAATTCTTTGTAAAGTTTACTACTTTCCTACTGTTTACATACTACGATGGATTTTGCAGTTAAAATCTATACGAGGTACCATTCTGTTAAAAATTCAATTTCTAAAGAAAAAAATTATTTTTCATAGCAATGTACTAATGATCGTAAAACTGAAATAAATGGTAAGTTCTATGTAGTCGGTTCAAAATTTGATAAGGAAAGTAAAAAATAGAAATGATTATTTGCTCAGTTATTGGCAAGAAATCCTAATATTTATTTTTATTTTAGAAATCAAAAACGGTACAGTTGTTTGATATCCGCCCAAAACCAACATGCACCAATATGTTGTTGTGTCTTTCAACGCCTGTGGCATTTTTAATTTTTTTATAGGAACGGTCCAAACCTTGGTTTTGTCACTATCCAAGTTCGAACTGGTCTTGGAAAACATCATTAACTAATGACAAATGGCATCTGGGTCCAGTTTAAAACCATCGCAACAATTTGCTAGATTTTTGCTCAGGGTCGACCCTGGTGACCTTCAGATTATGAAGTGAGCACTAATATGTATTTTACTTCTACCCCAGTTTCTCAAGGCTTCTCAAAGTAGTGGCGAAAGGGGACTTCTGGCTCACTTGATTGACAGCTTCCGGTCACGTGACCGGAAGCGCTGCGTCATGAAATACGTCATCTGAGGCTGAGCCAGTGACGTAGGCGGTTTTGTGACGTAATGAGGGAAAGTTTAAAGGTCAAGGTCACGGGGAGGTAATTTAAAAAAAGTACTACCTCGCACGCGTAAAATCCGATTGTGATTCGATAGTTTTAATTCGATAAAAATATCGAATGAAAAAATCAAATAAAGCAATCGAATGATACGAGTGCGAGGTAGTACTATTTAATTTAGTACTTTATTTTATTTACAATAATCCATGTTTACAATAGTTCCCCGTTGTTCGTTGTCATCGATGTTGTTGATCCGGACGAGTTGCGGCCATCACTTCGCTTTCTGATGAAAGACGGTAGATACTTCGATTCCTGCGCAGAGTCCATGTTGTTTTTTGATGCGTAAAGTTCCAAAGATAAATCGTAGCCGTACGCAATGAGAAGTCTTAACTCTTCATTAAAAACCTCGAGGTCTTGGAAAGTCGCCAGATGAATAGAGTCATAATGAATACACCTAATTTTGATGGACATTTCAACAGAGAGCTCGATGTACAATGGTCAAGAGCCGGAGGTGTACTGACTATTCGCTAGCTAGCGTTTTGGTATCAAACAAAATGGTGGGGGTAAAAGTGTGGTGGGGCGAAGCAGATGGCGGACGGCAGATGGCAGGCGGCAGGTGGCAGCTGGTGCGAGGCAGATGGTTGCTACTACATCCACCATCATTAGTCAAACCCTATTAGGGATAATATTATTGCTTCTGCATCAGAAGATATTGTGCTAGAAACTTCATGTACTTGTATTTCATCATTTGTATTGTCAGCTTGCTCAATATTAAAAGAAGAACATGTGGAAGAAACAGTAGTGCCTTGTATTTGCGAATCCATGTGAACTATGCAAGAGCCGCAGGTATACTGAAGTGATACAAGCATGTAGGATAGACACTCGCCTTTACCCCCCACCACACCAGTTTCCCCCACCAAGTTTTCACATCGCACAATAACTACGGGACATGCATTAGTTAGGGTCTAGCTCTGACTCTGTGAAGATCGGAGCTCCGTAACTGAAAAAATTAACAATTCTTGCTCGACACTGTTTTTGCGCAATCATAACAGTCACTGTGATCTAATTTATTGCATGTACTCATATGATACATCTTGCGTAGCAGACAACTTGCTAAGAATGTTTCAGCCTGGAGTATTCTACGGCGAAATCACTCACAATCCACTAACAGCGTAGACCTTCTATCTTCACAGTCGGAGAAGTAGAAGGTGGTGGCAGGCGGACTGTTGAAGGACACCTTCGTCATATTTCTGTAAAACTGTGACATCTTTAGAATAACACAAACTCTATAGGTAGATGTTAATCCTGCAAGAGCTGAAAGTATAATGATATAGCGCTAGCATGTATGATACCCACCCGACCTACCCGCACCACAACGTTACCTCGGTATACTTTAAACTATAAATAACTTGTCGTAGTTTAATCCATAAACAAAGTATTTATATATGTCAGGCCTTGAAAGTGTTGTTTTCGCGCTATTTCTTCCCTACTCTCAGTCGGATCTGAATTCTATTCGCACCATCTTGTTCGTCTAATTAACCCGCGTAATTTGAGTACCCACTCGCTATACTTTAACTCAATAATAAAGAAGTTATTAATATGTAACCTCGAAAACATTGTTTTTTTTCGCTATTTCTGTTATACCGTTGGTAGGATCTGAATTTGGTTTGCACCATCTTGTTCGTCTGATTATTCCGCGTAATTTGAGTACCCACTCGCTGTACTTTAACCCAATAATAAAGAAGTTATTAGTATGTAACCTTGAAAACATTGGTTTGTTCGCTATTTCTTCTACACCGTTGATCGGATCTGAATTCTGCTTGCGCCATCTTGTTTGTCTGATCAATTCGCGTAATTTGAGTACCCACATGACATACTTTGGACAAACTTTGTACTTTTTTCGCTTCTGCTGCTATACCCTTGGGTTGATCAAAATTTTGTTTGCACCTCCTTGTTCGTCTGATCAATTTGCGTAATTTGAGTACCCACATGACATACTTTGGAAAAACTTTGTACCCCCCCAACATGGGTCATGTTCAAGGTCAAGGTCAAGTTCAAGGACCTTGGGACTTAGAAATTTTCACAAAGTGGACTGTACACAAACCGGAGACTAACACAATCTCCTGCCTATGTACAGGCCAAGTCCCTAACTTGAAATGCTTAGGGTGGTCCTGAAAAGGACCGTTTGTGGAGGGAGGGTGGGATGGTAAGGGATTTTACTTTACAGTCCACTTCACTCTACTCACTTCTTTTACCAAGGACAAGGTCTGCTTGTATGACACTTCTGGTGGTGCCGGAATTGATCGTGGCAATTCCACCTCAAAGAGAACTTCACCGGCAGTTAAGTAGTAGGTGCTTCCGTTCTTCAGCACCGCTCTGTACGGGAAGTTTCTTCTCAAATGTTTGAATTTTGTTTTGGTAACTTCAATGGGAGATACCAATTCGTCTTCGGTCAAGGTCTCCATCTTCTGCAACACGTCCAGATGATCCCGTGTGGCAGAGTGTCGTTCCGTTGTTGATGAAGAAGTCGAACCAGAAGAACCTTGTTTGTAGTAAAGAGGGTGGTTTTTAAAATCCCTCTTTAGCCTCATTCTGAGGGAAGAAGGTTGTTTAAATCCGCTTGTCTTTGGAGCCGTCTTCTTCAAGGATTCCTTAATCCTTTTCAGCTTCTCGTTGGTTATCGGCGAAGTCATTTTGTAAGAAGAGAGAGAGCGAGAGCTGTGAAGTGTACCAGTCAATGGTTGAAGCTGGAATGAGGTGGCGGAAGGAGTAAATCGAGTCGCGTTAGAAAGCTGAGTCTCCTTCAAACGTTGCAGTTTCTCGGGTGTGATGGGAGAAGACATAGCGCAGAGGTGTATACAGTTCGCAAGGCAAAGCTGGAATGAGGTACCAGACGGAGCAAAGCGGGTCGCCAAGTGTAACCGTGACATTTCCATATACGGGTAGAAAGCTAAAGACCGGTCTACATCCTGTTCCCCTTCCACCGTGACGACACAACCCCCCCCCCCGACGTCACGGGGCGGAGCCCCCCCCCGGACGTCACGGGGCGGAGCCCCCCCCTGACGAACCCCCCCCGATTTGGGTCATGTTCAAGGTCACCCCCCCTTCGACCTCCCCCCTTCCGCTTCGGTGACGTCACTCTGCCTTTATAAGCGGGAGCAGTCCGCAGTCTCGTCGCAGTAGCTTGCCGCCCGTTGTTTGGATATACGTCCCAGTGGGTTGCACTCTGCTGCAGCGTAGGTCTGTTAAGTGTGCGTTGGGCCCGACGCGCAATTAAGAGATCCTCGCCCTTGCATGTTTAGTTAGTTTGTTTAACCATGCTAGATAACGCTTGTAGTTTGCTGCTAGGTAATGTAGTTAGTCTAATATATATGTTAGTGTGTGGTATCGGTTTGAAGTGTTTTATTTACTAATAACATATGTACTCCCGGCCCTACAGGTCCCTCAACAACCTTGGTCAAAAATTGGGTTCGCAGCAGCCTGACGCCGGGTGTTTGGGTCTACGTCCCACCGGGTTTCAGTGATACTGTTGACCTTTGCAAAACCGACCTCGGCTGTTCTTGTAAAAGTAACGTTAACTGATTAATTTTGTTTAAATAGTTGTTGGTAAAGTCTTTATTTTAAAAGTAATGTAACTTGTTTCTCATCCTTTTCCTAACCCCTTACAAAAAGGTATGGCGCGCAAACCGACCTTATGTCATTACGGCGCGCAAACCGGTTGACACCACCTATCTCACCCATGAGAAACGTTTGTGAAATATAAAATCAGTCTCTTGTTTAAAATCAGTCTCTTGTTTGTTGTCTTTTGTCCCCTTCCCCAATACAGAGCGGGGAATAGAGCAGTATGTTATGCTCTATTCCCCGCTTTGGCATTATGTCAGATGACCTTGACCTACTGACGGGACTTAGAAAAACTTTCGTTTTGATCAAATATTGGAAGAAATATACTTTTAAAATAACCTTTCTCAATCACCTCCACTCCCACCACTTACATTGGGTATAAAAGAGGTTCCCTATCACTGTAAAAAATTCTGCTGTTTGTGTTTAACCATGGCGCATGTCGAAACAATAGTGTAACCCCCCCCTCAATTTACCTCCCACCACGGATCGTCGGCTATAAAAGCGGGGGCTGACCGCAGAGGTCTCACAGTCTCAGGCTGACAGCCTAGCTAGCTGTTCGCCTTAGCTGTCTGTAATAGCATCTTTAGTATATAGGTGGTACCCCTGTATACTAAAGATTCTACCTTAGCATGTTTGTATGTTATGCATGTTAGTTTGTTTGTTAGATTATAGCTTGTAGTTTGCTGCTAGAAAATGTAGTTAGTGTTGGTGTTTGTAATTATTTGTGGTGTTGGTCTTTGAAGTGTTTTATTTACTAATGAAATATGTACTTTTCTTTCACGCTTTAAAACTGATCTTGGTCAAAACTTTGGTTCGCAGTTGCCTGGCGCCCGTTACTGACCAACGTCCGACTGGGTTTCAGGATGTTGTAGACCTTTGTAAAACCGACCTTGGTTGGTATGTCCTTTTCTTACACGCTATAACTAACCTTGGTCAAAACTTTGGTTCACAGTTGCCTGGCGCCCGTTACTGACCAACGTCCGACTGGGTTTCAGGATGCTGTTGACCTTTGTAAAACCGACCTTGGTTGGTCTTTGTAAAATTAACTTTAACTGATCAGTATGTTTCTCATCCTTTTCCTAACCCCTTACAAAAAGGTATGGCACGAAAACCTACCTTTGTCAATATGGCACGAAAACCGATTGACATTACCCATCTTACCTTCGAGAAACTTTTGAAAATACTCCCTGCAAACCATTTGTAACTTCCTTTTGTTTGGATAAATTAATAAAAGGTTCTGTTATCAGGTTTATTGCCTATAACTGTGACCTTTCTTCAAAATTCACTTCCCTAATACAGAGCGGGGAATAGAGCAGTTTGTGGTCCAAGTGGGAATCACTTACTGCTCTATTCCCCGTTTTGGCAACATGTTCAGATGACCTTGACCCACTTCGGGACTTAGAAAATCTTTGTTTGGTAAGATATTGGAAGATGTATTTATTTCTTACAACAAAACACCCCCCCCCCCTACTCAAGGTCAGAACCATTTGGGTGGGGGCTCAACTGGTTTGGCTGACTCGGGTATAAAAGAAGTTCCCCATCACTGGTAAAATCATTCTGCTGATTGTGCTTGCTCATACAGGATCATGGCGCATATCAGAAAACAGACCAAACCGATGAAATTTAACGTGAAGAAAACGCCGCTGGTTTTACCCACTACCTCTTCAGCACCAACTTCTTCTGCCCCGTCTATACTCCGCCAGGTTTTATCATCGCCTCCTTCTACATCATCCTTCGGCCCTTCAGATATACTCCGCCAGTCATTATTATTATCTTTAATTCTTCCGGAGAAGATGACTGATTCACCGCACGATTCTACATCAAAGTATTCGCAGTCTTCTCTATCAAAGTTTTCGCCATCTTCTCCATCAAAGTCTTCGCCATCTTCCCCATCACCAAGGTCAAGGTCTTCTTCTTCATCGAGTTCGAGGTCATCTTGTTCATCACCAAGGTCAAGATCTTCTTCATCTTCATCTTCATCGATTTCGAGGTCATCTTGTTCATCATCAAGCTCAGGGTCTTCTTCGACATCGAGCTCAAAGATATCTACAACACCCACCAAGCCTTTAACTACTGGACCAAAAATCATTTCTCCAATCGTCACTCCACCTTCTACAAGTCTTCGTCCTTCAGTAATTTGCACAAGTATTAACCGTCCTTCAGAAAGATTTAATGAGCTAAAATCGTTGAGGAGGAAGTGTATGCTTCCTGCACAACAATGTGGTTATGTATTTAAAAAAGGTGCAAAGAAAGGTCAACGTTGTGCTAAATCCTGTGTCTTAAATGAGGAAGTGTGCGGTTCTCATTTAAAACACAATGCTAACGTTTCACTTTCTTCACCACACCTAACAGTGAAACCATCCAAGATTCGGATTAATAGGCTTATTAAAAATAAACAATACTACTTTGTTAAAACAATGGGCTTTGCAAAAGTACTTTTAAAGTGTGGAGATCAACGCTACATTTTAAAATTACCTAGAGGCATGTTTCATTCTCCACGCCCAACCAAAAAAGACTTTAATCCGAGTTGATTCGGGGACCACTGTGTGGAAAACATTACAGTAAAAAAAAAAAAAACAAGTTCAAACAGTTTTTCTAAATTAAAAATTAAAGTTTTTTCCAAATTAAAAAAAGTGTGGACAACCTATTTACATTTTGTAGCATATGCTGCAGAGTGTAAATAGATTGTCCACACTTTTTTTACAATGATACAACGACCTTGACCTAGATAACAGACTTAGAAATATTACACTAAGTCAAAGATAAAACTTAAAAGAAAAAAGGAGAAATATTATACTAAAGACATTATTCAACAGTAAAGAGGGGAGGGGGTAAGTGGGTATTTAAGCGAGCGATTCGGAATATAATTATTAGTTGCATCATCATGAGCGTCAACAGCAACACATGGGAAAAGGAGATTAGCGAAGAGGAGTTGTACGCGATTGCTGTGGCTGCTGAGGTGACTGAGGTTGCGGAGAATGATGCCCAGTCACAACCGCAACAAACTACATTATTGATGGAGCCTACAACGCAGCAACCAAGACCCTATCATGTTATACTGGAGGAGTATAATGAGGCGATTGAGTACGCCTTCAGAAAGTGGTGTGGACAGCCGCGTTCTCCTGAACAATGGGAGGAGCACGATGCAGATTTTCGCTTGGTTGCAGACTTAGAACTTGAGCTTCAAAGAGCAAAGGCTGCTCAATAGTGACAAGACTTAGTGTTTACTTTTAAAATACAGAGCGGGGAATAGATCAGTTTGCGGTCAAAGTGAAACCGCTTACTGCTCTATTCCCCGTTTTGGCAATATGTTCAAGTGACCGTGACCCACTGACGAGACTTGGAAAAAATTTGCGGATAGTAATTGTTAAATAACATATCCTTTCCCTATCACTAACATCCCCCACCATATAAATCCTTTGACTTTAATAGTGGGGGTAAACATATATAAGACGTACAGCTTCAGATTATAGTTATTCAGCTACGAATAGCCCAGCAGAGTTGATGCAGCCTACAACATCGACGCAGCCTACAACATCGATGCAGCCTACAACAAATCACAAGGAAAAGAATGATGAAGCGGGAAGAAGGAATGCTAGAGAAAGAGGAAGGATTAAAAAATAAATCAAACATATAAGTTATTACAATCAAAATTACCGTTTATGGATACAAAAAGTTCAAGGCAAGCCATTTTGATACAGGCGATAAAATACATTAATGTGTTAGAAACGTTGTTAGAAGGTGCATCACTTCAACAAGATCTTCCTGAAGGCAATGTTGACCATCGAATATGTTAAAGATGAATCTACAACTGAAGATCCCTATTGTTTTATGACATTTTTAGTTGATCAAGATGCAATGTGTACAATCCGATTTCACATCCGAGTTTAAAATATATTAAATTTTCCTGTTGGAGAAAATTGTCCTTGTTAAATACAAAGCGGGGAATAGATCAGTTTATGGTTTAAAATGAAATCATTTACTGCTCTATTCCCCGTTTTGGCAAATATGTTCAATGACCTTGACCTAAATACAGAACTTTGTAGCCTCCAGCTACAATAGTAAATATAAAATGTAAAAAATAGTAAACTTAACGTAATACGTACCCCCACCACTTTTGCTAGGGTATAAATACAGGGGCATTTGCAGTGTTTTTCATTATTGCGTTGACCCTTGTGGAGAAAGCACCTACATTATGCATCACTGCGATATTTGTAAGTCTTCATTTAAGGATGAATTTCTTTTAATGATTCATAAAGAACTAAAACATAACAACAACCAAGATGAAGAATATGAAGAAGAAGAATTGAAAGAAATAGATCGAATGTTAGCTCAACACCAACATTCCAGACCAAGTGTTATTCAATATGCACCATCAACATCGACTTCTACCTCTGCTCTGTCTACACTTCACCGTCCTTCAACATCGTCATCTGCATCGACTTCTACGCCTGCTCTGTCTACACTTCACCGTCCTTCAACATCAACAGCTGCATCGTCTTCTACGCCTGCTCTGTCCACACGTCATCCTCCTTCAACAACAACAGTAGATGTGGAGCTACACGCTCAAGCACTACCTGGTAAAGTAGTAACACATTTTAAAATTGACAACGCAAAATTACAACTTGAAAACTTTCTACATAACGCCAAAGAATTAGTAACCAAAACACTAAAGAATGAACAAAAAAGATTAAACTTTATCAAATTTGGACTGTTGCTAGATGCTATATTCACTAACATTCAAAACGAAACATCGCCAAGAGGTTTTATGACAAAAAACCGAACCATCATGGCTGCGTCAGATATTGAAAAGATTGTAACAGAATGTTTTGAGGAACTTTTGACGAAAATACAAGAGCATGAAGGAAGAGGATCTGGATGGACTTTTATTAAGTATAACAAGTCTGGATGTTAGAGTTCATAAACACGGTTATGGAATGAGAGGAAGTAGTTACATTCCTCTTCCGAAAAAAGTAAGTGATACCAAATCCTGTATTAATGTACAAAATGAAGATAACGAATGTTTTAAATATGCCATGTTGACCAAATATGTAACAGACAATCCGATAAGACCAAGTCACAAATATGAAGAAGTACAACATAAGTATAATTTCCAGGGAATGACTTACCCTGTTGCAATTACTGATGTATCAAAATTTGAAAAGCAAAATCCGTCAGCTTCTGTCAACATTTTCGGCTTAGATTCGTCAAACAATGCATACCCCTTGCGCATAACACCTATTGAGCGCAGAGATCATACGGATTTGCTATTGATCACTAAAGGGGTCATATCCCACTATGTCTACATAAAAAACTTTGGAGCTCTTGTTTCTAAACAAATATCAAAAAAACACGGAGAGAAAACCATTTGTAAAAGATGTTTTTGTCATGTAGGCAAACCATTAAGAAGGGGAGGTTCAGAATGGTTAGTAGAACATCAAAGGTTATGTAGTGGAAACTATGAGGTTAGAATTAAATTACCACATCCCAGCAGAGCGCAGATAAAATTTGATAAAGTAAATCACCAATACCCTGTTCCATTTGTTGTGTACGCGGATTTCGAAGCATCCTTACTTCCAATTGAACAACAAGAAGAGGATATCACAAAAAGAAGCAAATATCAAAAACACGCACCAAACAGTTATTCTATACTAACAAAATCCACGCTGTCTGAAGAACACCTTCAAGAATTTGGACTATCATCTGCTCCGAAGATTTATCGCGGTGAACAAGCAGCGAAACACTGTGTAGATGATCTGTATGACATTGCCTCCAAGGTGGAAGAAATCTACAAAATTAAAATACCGATGCAACCTATGGAAGAACATCAACTTCAACATCACAATTTGGTAACAACATGTTATCTGTGTAATAACCTATTTACACAAGATAACGTTAAAGTGCGTGACCACGACGATCTTACTGGAGCCTACAGAGGTGCAGCCTGTAATGCTTGCAACTTAAATTACAAAGTTCCATCTTTTATACCTGTTGTTCTACATAACCTTAGTGGATATGACTCTCATTTCATAATCCCGGAGTTAGGAAGAGATGATGGAGCAATAGATGTTTTGGCAACAACAATGGAAAAATTTATAAGCTTCTCTAAAAAGGTTGGCAAAATAAAACTTAGGTTTATTGATTCGTTTAGATTTATGCCTTCTAGCCTAATGAAATTAACTGAGAATTTAAAAAGAGAAGATCTGATAGAAACAAGCAAAATTGTAGCCAGTAGTAAAATGGATCTGGTTCTTAGAAAAGGAGTCTTCCCCTACGATTACATCGATGGACTGCATAGATTTAATGAAACATCACTTCCTCCACCAGAACAATTTAACAACAAACTCAATGAATCGGAAATTTCACTTGAAGACTATCAACATGCATGTCGAGTATGGAACGAGTTGGATATGAAGACTTTGGGAGAATACTCAGACTTTTATGTAAAACTTGACGTGACTCTTCTCTGCGATGTTATGGAAGAATTCCGAAGAACCTGTTTTGCAGCATACGGTTTGGACCCTCTACATTCGTATACATCTCCAGGACTAGCTTGGCAAGCAATGCTAAAAGAAACAAAATGTAAACTCCAGCTGTTAACAGATATAGATATGGTTTTAATGGTTGAGTCGGGTGTTAGAGGTGGATTAACTCAAAGCGTGACGAGACATGTTAAAGCCAACAACAAATATCTACCTGACCATGATCAAGAGAAACCTTCAATGTACTTGGGATATTTCGACGCAAATAATCTGTATGGATGGGCCATGTCGAACCCACTTCCATTTGACAACTTTAAATGGGTTGATCCCGACTGTATTGGCGATATTTCACAAATTCCAAAACATGGAGATACCGGATATATTTTGGATTGTGACTTTGAATATCCAGAACATTTACACGATCTTCATTATGACCTTCCACTCCTTGCAAGAACAGAAACTTCACCAACTGGAAAACACCCCAATTTAATGATGACCCTTAACAATAAACAACGATACGTAGCTCATTATTGGGTTGTTCAACAAGCTATCGAATTAGGTTTACGTCTTACTAAAATTAATAGAGCTGTGGAATTCTCCCAATCGTGCTGGTTGAAACCGTACATAGACTCGAATACTACCAGAAGAGCAGCCGCTACATCAGCCTTTCAAAAAGACTTTTTTAAATTAATGAACAATGCGATATTCGGTAAAACATTAGAAAACAAAAGAAGACATAAAAACGTTAAACTTGTTACAGATCCGAACAAACTACAGAAACTCGTACAACAGCCGAACTTTAATACATCTATAATTATTAATGAAAATCTTGTAGCTGTATCTATGAAGAAAACAAGTGTGAAGATGGATCGTCCTTTGTTTATAGGAATGTCAATCCTGGATATCTCCAAGACTCATATGTACGATTTTCATTACAAAAAGATGGTCACCTTTTATGGACGGGAAAACATCGGCATCTCCTACATGGATACAGACGCTTTTATATATTGGATAATTACTAACGATATGTATGAAGATCTTCGGACATTTGATTACAAAAACGACTTTGACTTTTCCGACTATCCAAAAGATCATCCAAACTACGACAATGACAGAAACAAAAAAGTGCTTGGCAAATTTAAAGATGAAGCCAATGGTGTTATACTTCAAGAAATTGTTGCACTAATGTCAAAATTACATTCTTTACAACTAAATGAAAACCAAGTCATTAAGAAAGCTAAAGGAGTAAAAAGTTTGTATTTAAAGAAGAATGTGCATTTTAATCACTATAAGAAATGTTTATTTGAAGATCAAGATGTAACAGCAAAATTCAACACAATCAGAAGTTTCAACCATCAGCTGTACAGCGTGACGGAAGTAAAAAAAGCTCTCTCTTCAAATGATGATAAACGACACATCCTTGCAGACAACATCCACACTCTACCATTCGGCCACTATTCCCTCAACCCTATTGATGAGTAACCCTTTCATCGTCCTACATCCCTTTTCCTTTTCCTTTCCGTATAAAAGGGGGAACACAGCAGTATTTTGCTGTGTTCCCCCTTTTATACATTAGTTTAGAATGACCTTGACCTATATAAGCAGATTTATACCAAAGAATATTTAATATCATATCAGCTGTCTTCGTGAAACCATCATGTCAGACCTGAAGGAGAAGATTATTAATGAACTACACAAACCTGCAAGAATAAAGTTTCCAAGAAGAAATACTGTTATAAAAGGGATAAATGATCTATATCAAGCGGATTTAATTGAAATGCGACCGCATAGCAGAATAAACAAAGGATTTAAATATATACTCACAATTATTAATTGTTTTACAAAAGTTGCAGACGCTTTAGCCTCTAAAGGACAAGACTGGTAAAAGCGTAACAGAAGCCATGGAAATAGCCATAAAAAGAGATAAAAACAAAATTAAACATTTACAAACTGATGATGGAACAGGATACTTTAATACAAACTTTGCACAGTTGATGAATAAATATAAAATAAATCATTATTCTACAAATTCAGAGAAAAAAGCAGCTATTGTAGAAAGATTCAATAGAACCTTAAAAAGAGCACTGTATAAACAATTTTCAAAAAGAGGTTCTTACGTATGGTATGATGTTTTACCACAATTAATAAATGATTATAACAACAGGTTTCATAGAACTATCGGTATGAAACCTAACAAAGTAAATAGAAGAAATGCAAAAGATGTATTAAAACGCACAAAGAAAAATACAAAGCCTAAAGTAGAAAAAATGCAGCAAAGAAAATTTAATGTAAGTGATAAAGTACGGATTAGTAAATATAAGGGAGTGTTTACCAAGAAATACCTTCCCAATTGGACGAATGAAGTTTTTACAGTGTATAAAGTGCAACCGACTGTACCTGAAACGTATATCTTAAAAGATAACAAAGGAGATTTGTTGCAAGGTGCATTTTATGGACATGAAATGTTAAAGTCAACAGTAGGTGATGTATATCTTGTTGAAAAAGTGTTACAAAGAAAAAAGGACGCAGTTAAAGTGCGGTGGTTAGGGTTTAACAAAACTGAGGATTCATGGATACCTATAAAGGACTTGGTGTAATGCAAGCAACTCATTTCATCGTTAACCTTTGAGCAGGATGGAGATTATTCACCATAAAGATCGATTCAATATTAATAACATAGATGATTTAACTGTGGATAACGTTAAAATCAACAATGGTAAACACGGTAGTTTACTTCCAAACACTGTTCGATGTATAGTAAGTGGCCCCTCAAACTGTGGAAAGACCAATGTCGTCTTTAATTTGATCACTAATCCGCAGGGATTAAGGTTTAATAACCTATATATTTTTTCAAAGTCTCTACATCAACCAAAGTATAAATTGCTGGATAAAATCCTATCTGATGTGTCTGATGTTAGTTTTTACAAATTTAACGCTAGTGATAGCATTATGCAACCAAACGAAGCGAAACCGTATTCTGTATTTATATTTGACGATGTATCTTGTGAAAATCAGGATACTATTAGAAACTACTTTGCCATGGGAAGACATAATAACATCGACAGCATATATATAGGACAAACTTATAGCAAAATCCCAAAACAACTTATCAGAGATAATGCAAATATTCTAATTGTATTCAAACAAGATGATACTAACCTAAAACATATATATAACGATCATGTGAATGCGGATATGCCATTTGAAAAGTTTAAAGAGCTTTGCGGAAAAGCATGGGCGGAAAATTATGGATTTTTGGTTATTATGAAAGATCAAGCTATAAAAGATGGTCGTTATAGAATAGGTTTTGATAAATTTGTTTTAATACACTGATTAGCGGTATTACTGTACAAGTCGTCAAGGTGTGAAGATGGTTAACCAGGAAAAGCTATTAAAGGAAATAAAATCACTTAGTGATTCTATTAGACAAAAAAACCTGTTACTGAACCTTTAAAGCGATTAGCACAAAATATGGAAAAACCTTCATTTCGCTTCGAAGGAGACAAAATGCTACCAATTTCCAAATATGAAGAAGAATTTCAGAATGATGAAAGTTTTGGTCAGTTACAAACATCTGAAGAAAGCGACGAGTATGAAGAAAGCGGAGATATAGAGGATTTAAAGGAAAAGGACATTGCAGAAGATACAAGTACAGAAGATACAAGTGTAGAAGATACAAGAGCAGAAGAAGAGGATATTAACCCATCCAACTTAAGCAAATTAGGCACGGATATTATGTTTAAAGGAACACTTGGAAGAACATATACGTTAAAAATGTTACACGCCGCACATGCTAATCGAAATTATCATACCTATGGAGCTAGAATAGAGGATAAAGGATTAATGATTGGAGATAGCAAGTTAGATATAAAATAGGTTTAAAAATATATTAGAGTATACAAATGCACATAGAAAAAAGTATTCAAAAGGCCTACCTATTCAAAGAAATCTGTCAATAAAATATACAAGTATTATATCCAGTCTTTTCCCCTCGAAATCAAAAAAAGCTCCAATTAAAAGAAGAGCTTTATCTTCTGCTGAATTAAATGTTTTGCATAAAAAGAGAAAAACAACTGATCCTACCACATCTGGAAAGGGATTATTGAAAAACTTGTATAAAACTAATATAATATATTACAACGATATAAATAAGTTAGTTGATCGAATGAGGTTATTACATGAAGCTATGGAAGCCGGGCACACTGGTTTAGAAAACGAATGGGTAGCTTTGGTTGATGAACTGCGAAAACAAGGAATAATTGATCAGTATATATATATATATATAAGAACCTAAACGATAGCGATTCAGTTACATCATGAGTGTGGACAAGTTTGGACGGTATTCCGAGTTTGGAGTAAAATCTGGATATAGTGAAAAAAGAGCTGGGTTTCCGTTAACACCTGACGGCAACTATAATTTTGAAGGAAAAGTAATTCAAAATGTTGGTGATCCGCTTATGTCGTCTGATGCGGTTACAGTACAGTACATGAAAAAAAGAACCCCAACTGTACACGAAGATCATTGGGGGTTTTCCGGTAAATGGTTAAGCGATATACAATATCCCATTTATGATGGTGAAGCAGTAAATTTAGCTACTCTAAAATTGTTAACGATTTACAAAAGGAATAAGACTGATACAAGCTATGATGTAAAAAAATTAAAATTATCAAATGTAGGTGATTGTGAGCAGGATGGAGACGCTGTAAATAAGAAAATGTTTGATATTGTACACAAGAAATGGACTACGGAATATGAAAAACATTTGGAAAGGTTTGGTGCAGCTCTATTCCATTATATCCATCGGGCTTCAGGAAGAGATGCAGCTTCAGATGTTGACAGCCACAATTATTTAGACTGGAAAAATATACACAATCCAGATAAACCTAATCAACGAGATAAACCGTCTGAGCCTTCTAAAGTCAAGATATTAGGAAAGGAGGATAAAGTGAATGTGATTAATGAACCAACAGAAAACAATGAAGATTACATAAGCGAAAAAAGAATTTAAAATACCCATGATAAGGGATAAAGCATCAGTCATATTCGAGAGACGATACAGAGAGGATGATGGAATCCAATATTACTGCGTGGAGTTTAATATCTCAAGAGCCGAGATTTCCCCAAGGAGTGTTGACAGATGGATTTGTTCAACGGTTTGATAGATATATGGATTGGGAACAACTTTCCATACACTACCTCTTTACAATGACTATGTTAAGAATTTATTTTCACAGAGTTAACTGGATCCATATTTTACAAAGACAACAGTTTTCAGAAGACTTCCTCGTAGAGATGACATCAAATTTTAATAACTGTTGGGAAGTAATAAGTAAATATCAAAATCTCTCTGAGAATTACATTGACAATTTTAAAGATAAACTAGACTGGGATGTGTTATTCAATTACCAACGATTAAGTGGCAAGTTTCTAAGGGAACATGACAACTATTTAAAGTTTATTCATTTTACCGAAGACAACAATACCATAACCAGCGGAGAAACATCTGGAACATCTTCAATTACACCTTATTTCTATTTTTACTACTTTTATTTAATATGTCTACATTTAATTAATAAATCCATTTCTATATAATAAATGGATTTTAAACAGTATATAATACAAGAAACCAAAACTGATATTACATTCATTGTAAAACATTTATAGAGTGCACCTACTGATTGTAGGTTTTGCTATAAATAGTCATGTCGAGGGTTAAACGCATCAGTCATAATCGAGAGAGATTACAGAGAGGAAGGGGAATAGCATCAACAGCATTTTCTCTATTGAGTAAACCGGTTGGAGCTATAGTTAACAAGGCGATTGATTTATTACCTGTGGAATTACATTTACCTGGAGGATATCAATATTGTGGTCCTGGAACCAAATTAGAGAAACGTCTTGCTAGAGGAGATCCTGGAATAAATAAGCTCGATCAGGCTTGTAAACAGCACGATATAGCGTATTCCAAATTTGGTGATACTAAAAATAGATCAATAGCGGATAAAGCACTTGCTGAGAAAGCTTGGCAAAGAGTAAAATCTAGTGACGCGAGTATTGGATAAAAAGCAGCGTCTTTAGCAGTAACAGCAGCAATGAAAGCAAAAACTACGTTTGGAGGAGGAAAGAGAAGAAGGCGTGGGAAAAAACCCGCTAAAAACAAGGAGGTAATATCAGAAGAAAACGTCGATCTACCAGTGGTAAAGCTAAAAAGAAACCAACAATATGGTCAATGATAAAAAAGGGAGGAGGATTATACCTAAGACCGTATCGTGTGTATTAAATAAGAAAGAGCAATTAATAATTAAAAACAAAGAATTGACCAATGAAGAACTGATTACATATGCTTCTTGTTTGAAAATCCCATTTTTTAGAGGAGTATTTATGAAAGATGAGTTACCGGTTAAAATGTGGAAAAATGAGACTGGTATTGTAAATTTGGATAATAGTGAAGGATTAGGCACTCATTGGGTGTGTTACAAGAAACTTGGTAAAACCATTTATTATTTCGACAGTTTTGGAGACCTTCCACCACCGAAAGAACTTCAACAATACTTTCGTGCGGCAGAAAATGTTTTTTACAATCATACAAGAAAACAACCTGATGATACATCCATTTGCGGTCATTTATGTTTAGACTTTTTAGCTAAAAGTGTTAGTCAACTTTAAGATGTCCTCGTATACAGTGTCATTAACCGGTAACTCATGTACTTTGCGCAGTATTCTGTTTCCAGCGCTACGTTTGCAAAAAGGAAGACTATGGGAAGCCGCATTATTGGATTTAACAACATATAACTCTATTCCAAACGTTAGTGAAGGAATTAATAACAAAATACATTATTACAAGACAAAAGATGATAAAGGAAAGTATTCAGCTTTGGAAGAATTCAGTTTACCAACAGGAGCTTATGAAATTGATAATATAAATGAAGTTATACAAAAACATATGGGAAAAGAAAATATAACGATAAAAGGCAATAACAATACAATGAAAGCCGAAATTACGTCTAAGTATTATATTGATTTTAGTCAAGAACATTCAATTGGTAGTTTATTGGGGTTTTCTAAGGAAACAAAAGTATTAGAACCTAATAAAACTCATTCTGGGAATAAAACTGTGACGATCATCAAAGTTAATAGCATAGACATTACATGTAACATTATACAAGGATCCTACAGAGATGGAGAGAATCGTCATATATTACACACATTCTACCCATCAGTTGCACCGGGTTTCAAGATAGTAGAAAAGCCTCAAAACCTTGTGTACCTACCGTTAAACACCAGCTTCATTTCAGACATCGTGCTGAACATAATGGATCAAGACGGAAACCTTATTGACTTTAGAGGAGAAGCTATTACTGTAAGAATACATATAAAATCATCCGCTTAGACAATGGGGTTATCATTTACAAAGAGAGAGCCAACAAGCAAAGAGGTCAGTAGCTCATCAGCTGTAGAAGGATTAACAAGTGACAACATTCGTTTTCTAGAAGAAATTGGATTAAAGGTCATTAACAATGGATATACTGGATATAGCGCAGGGTCCAACATTCGACGAGACCTTATGGGAAAAGGAATATCACACGCACAACCCTTACGCTTCGTCCAAATTAAACAATAACGATGAAATTAGGATTCCTATACAACAACAAGACATTTATACTCTTCCATGCGAAAGTTATTTATATATTGAAGGAAAAGTAACAAAAAATGATGGTACTGCTGGAACCACTGTTCCGTTCATAAATAATCCTATGGCATTTTTGTTTGACGAGATTAGATATGAAATTTCAGGAGTTACAGTCGATTCAACAAAAAAGGTTGGAATTTCCAGTACATTGAAAGGATTAGCGTCTTTAACACCAAATGAGAAGAATCTGTTAGCTGTTGCAGGATGGGTTGCACCAGACAAAAGTACAATCGCTCCTGACTCTTCGGGAAACTTTGATTTCTACGTACCTTTAAGATTACTCCTAGGATTTGCTGAAGACTACAGAAGAATAATAATAAATGTAAAACAAGAACAGTTTTATTAAGATCATCAAACGATAAAGATATTATTAAAGCAGCTACTGGAACAACTGATGCCAATTTAGACTGGAAATTAACATTAGACAAGATTGTTTGGAGAGTACCACATGTGCGACTAAATGATGAACACAGGATTACATTATTAAGAAAGTTAAAATCAGATCGAGACATTGTAATGCCATTCAGAAGCTGGGAGTTTCATGAATACCCCGTTTTACCTACAACACAACGGCATACATGGACTGTAAAAACTTCTACTCATTTGGAAAAAGCGAGATATGTAATATTTGGATTACAAACGAAGAAGAAAAGTATAATAACTGAAAATGCTGGTGAATTTGACCATCGTAAATTAACAAACTGTAAAGTGTTCCTGAATTCACAATTCTTTCCCTACGACAACTTTAATATTTCTTTTGATAAGAAAAGATACAGTGTTTTATACGACATGTACGCTAGGTTCCAAAATTCATATTACGGCAAAAAAATACACCTCTACTATCTCCCGTTCAGTTTGAATCGAAAGCTCCGATTGTTGTAATTGATTGTTCCAAACAAAATGAATCTGTAAAATCGTCTAGTGTTGATATAAAAATAGAAATGGAATTTCAAGAAAACGTACCTGCAAATACATCTGCGTATTGTTTAATTTTGCACGATAAAATTGTTACATACATACCGTTGACCGGTATTGTAAAGACAGTATTGTAAAACGTTGTACCACCACCGGCACCGCCACTGTCGCTAACCTATAAATAGCGGAGCAGCAATGCAGGTCTTCAGTTGATCGTCTATCGGCGCATGGGTAACATCTTCTACAAAATGAGTTCTCCATCTGTTGTACAAGGTGATGCAGAGGTAGCACCGTTATTGGAACGTGATAATACTAGTGAAGCAGAAATCATCAAGGAAATAACTGCATTTTTAAAGTTTGGTAAAAGAGATAGAGAGGAGGAAATTAATGCGGACCCATCAAAGGTAGTACCAAAGAGGAAGAAGAAAGTTGAAGAAAATATTCCTCCTCACATTTTAACTGAAGTTTTTCTGCGAATCTTTTACCCCATCTCAGAATGCATCAGTAAAAGTGTATCAGTTGGATTGATGAAATAATTGGATTATTCCCCTACAGTAATACTACACCATGGAACAAAAAAGGTTTTATTTTCGCAAAATGCTTGGGAGTCATTTTTGAAACATGTACATTTAATAGAATGTTATTTAACTAACAGTTTGTGTGGAAGGAAAACACATATTCGACTTTTGGATTGTGACAATGAAATCGATATTGTTAAACATCGCGGACAACTACAAGTGCGAATTAGAGACTTGACTCAACATGAAAATAAGATTCTACTGTCACGTGAAGAATTCTACGTTTTAAACTACGCAACAGAACCTATTACAAGGTACATGAGACAGTTGGTATTTGCAAGCGCTATTATTAAAGAATATTTGGTCGATACTTTGGAAAAACAACCTGATAGCACCATCGTGTACGGACCTGTGGATACATCTATTTTCAATAGAATACCTCATGAAGTTTGCATGTGGAGAAAGTTAAAGGATTTTGAAACACTTGTAGAAATCGCTACAGAAGCTACAGAAGAAACAACACAGGAAGAAGAAACGGAGAAACAAGAAGAAGAAGAAGAAAACGAAACACAAGAAGAAGAAGTTAAAAAAGACTAAAGTTTGACTTAGTAAAGAAGAACACACGTGGGGTAGGCCTATTGGGGACGGTGCCCACGTTAAATATACACCAACGCGCCTGCAACTGTACGGCCTGGTATTTAACCTACCGTGGTGTGGAAAACAGTTTAGTTGATCGCTAGGTGCCATGATGAGCGGAGGGGATGAAGAAGTGAGTGTAAAGCCTTGTGTAATAGAATTTCAAGCATTTCGAAATAATGACGATAGGTTTATTATCAAGGAATTAGTAATTTTAGACTTGCTTACATTTGTAGCCTACCCATTCACGTTTGAAGCTCCTTTTTCTTTTAACAAACTTAACACCAAAGCAAAAAGTACAAACAAATGGATAACAAACTACTTTCATCACATACATTGGTATGAAGGATTTATAAGCTACAGTAATCTGCACAGTATTATGTTTAACTTTTGCAAACAATATTCACATATATACACAAGAGGATTAGAAAAAAAGAACTGGATACAAAAGTATACGCACGGTAATGTTTTCGATATAACTATCAGTAAGGACTTTAACATTAATCTCGGTAATATTTGTGTCGCTGCAAAAGATCTTAAACACGGTCAAACAAACTGTGCATTGTACAGCGCATATCGTTTGGCTGCTTACTTGAAACAAACGCAGGAATGTGGTGGGGGTAGCGGAGAACAGAAATGTGGTGGGGGTAGCGGGGCCTATAAATACGAGGAGACAACACCGCTTCAGCACGAGTATTATTCGAGACTCCGAAGAGGCAACATCACAGAAGACACCACCACTGACGAAGATGGCATCACAACAATATCTACAAACATTGGTTGATCAATTCAACACTCACTCAAAATCGAACCTTCTGCTAACTAAAAAATGTTCAGAACTAAAAGAACAAAGACATTACATTATTCATAGCATCAAGAAAGTGGAAACCACACATGGAGAAGCAATTCTAGTATCATTGTGCGAAGGACCTATGACTCCAGGAGATGAGCCGAAGTCAAGTATTTCTTCCAAAACGATTTGTTCAACTGCTACAAAATGAAGACTTGCGAGATATTCAACCGGGGACGTTGTATTTGGTATCACACGGTGTAAGCGGCAACAACTTGACGGAACTCACTCTGCACATCATGCATCATTGTACATAATGTCTCTATTTGTTTTTCTCTGTTTGTATTTCTAGTCATCAATGTTAGACTTAAGCTTATTGTATTGTAAAATGTTTGTTTAATAAAGAAAAAAAGAGAAAAAGAATAACATAAAAGAAGAAAAAAAAAACAGCAACATAGCAGTATATTATTTGATATACTGCTGTGTTGCTTTTTTTAAAAAATCAAATGGATGACCTTGAACTTTTATTCAAGGTTAACTTATGAAGGGGTATAAAAGAGAGGGAGCAGTGAAGTTAGTCTCAGTCTTGTCTAACGCACGCTGCAGCTAACATGTCGGTGCCACCGATGAACAATTTATTTTTCGATAACAATTTGAAGACATATTGTTGCGTGTTGCAATGTTTTAAAATACCAGGCGATCAAGTTGACGGGAAAGCTTGTCGTAAGTGCAGGTGTTTCAGCTATTGCATATGTAGATGTAAAACATATCAAATGAACTGACAAGATAAAATACAAGAATTACGGCGACGGCTTGCATTACTTTGGCGGCGAATGGAGTAGCAACCATCTGCCGCGCACTTGCCACCTGCCGCCTACCGTCTGCCCCCTGCCATCTGCCGTCCGACATCTGCTCCGCCCCACCACACTTTTACCCCCACCATTTAGTACGATTACAACGCTAGCTTGTGAATAGCCAGTACACCTCCGGCTCTCGACCAGTGAACATCGAGCTGCTCGTCCCGACTGTGTGTTCCCTGCGGTCACATAAATAGGCAAGGAACACACAGTCGGGATGGATCGATTGGACAAACAAGCGCAGCACTTGAAAACTGCGTCTGACGGCCGCGACTCCGGATCAACAACATCGATGACGACAAACAACGGGGAACTATTGTAAACATAAATTATTGTAAACATAACTTATTGTAAATAAAAAGAAATGTAAATAATAAAGTAATAAATGAAATAGTACTACCTCGCACTCGTATCATTCGATTGCTTCATTCGATTTTTTCATTCGATATTTTTATCGAATTAAAACTATCGAATCACAATCGGATTTTACGCGTGCGAGGTAGTACTTTTTTAAAATTACCTCCCCGTGACCTTGACCTTTAAACTTTCCCTCATTATGTCACAAAACCGCCTACGTCACTGGCTCAGCCTCAGATGACGTATTTCATGACGCAGCGCTTCCGGTCACGTGACCGGAAGCTGTCAATCAAGTGAGCCAGAAGTCCCCTTTCGCCACTACTTCTCAATCTGCTACGAATACTACAAACAATCATAATATACTTTTAGATGTCTTGTTACTTTAAAACACTATCCTGAGATAATTAAATACTATATTTATTTAAACTGACTGACCACCCAAGACCGGTGTTGAAGGACTCCCTCGGGGGCTCGCGCGCACCTGTGTTACCCTCTTTGAGGAATTCCGGAACGGTTTCAGATTCCTCACCCCGTCTCAATTGTTTTGACCACTACGCTCAACGGATAGCAAAAGTTTCACTAGATGGACCTTCTGAAAAACGCATTAGTGTTTTCCATATCTTTGAAACCCAGGTTATGTCGTGAATTTTTGATGCTTTGTAGAACATTTTAGAACTTATTCAGTTTTATCCACTGGACTTTCTGAAAAACACATTAGACGTTTCTGTTGAATTACCCTTCGTACTATTTTATCGGGTGATTCCACTAGTACATCTGAAAATACCAACGGCTTTTTGGTAAACTTCCTGGGTTCTTCAAAAAATGTTTAATCTGTAAAGAATCAAGAAACTCTAAATTTCTGATTTCTATAAAATGATAATTATTCAACCCCATTTATAACTAGGATTATCGGCTTTGGAGGCTTTGCCCCCAAAGCCCCCAAACTCCCTTTTGGAGTTCGCTTCGGTCACTTGAACTCCTTACTTAACACAAGTTTAAATCAAACTCAATTATTGTAGTCCGTTAACCAAATAAAAAATACACAACAATGACTTTGGAGAGCACATTACAGCTTACACAGGCGGTCCGATATCGGTTCGATATCGAAACATTTTACTAACTGGGTGCATGTTAGTTTTATCGAATGATTTCCCGACTACGATAGTTGCTTCAAGGTGTATAAAAGCAACAAATAAAGTGCTCACTCAATTCAAAGTTAAACAGATATAAATTAAATAAAAAGTTGTGGTGTTGTGGTTTTAATTTTGAATTTGAATTCTACAAATGGATTTACGTCTAAAAAATAACAAATATTAGGCTGAAGTTCACAACAAAATTATAGTAACCTAACCTAACCTAACTCCGCAGAGCACTGTGTGGTAGCTGTTAGTTGTGCACCATAATTGCAAATAAATGGATTTGTAAAAACAAAAATTAAACAGAAATTTGAGACCTCAAAAAGTAAACATCAAAAGTAGGATTCGAACCCGAGACCGCATATCGTGAATCTGACAACATATCCACTGGGCTATTGGGCTAAATTAATTCGGTAGAACAAACAATCAGTTGATTAAATTTTCCGGAATTTCATAAAATCCTTTCTTAGTGGTTACCTACGTTATGGAAAGAGTACACGGGCCAAATTTCATGGTTGTAGGTCTAGAGGTTTGGCCTGGGGGATGATCGGTTTTTCGTATGTATAAATTAAATTGTCCATAAGAATAAAATGGGGTTTGAACTTTGAAGCCCCGTGGGGTGGAGCCCTATGGGAATTTCTTAAAATCCTTTCCTAGTGGTTACCTACGTTGTGGAAAGTGTACACGTGCCAAATTTTGTGGTTGTAGGGGTAGAGGTTTGACCTGGGGGATAATCGGTTTTTCGTATTTATAGATACAGATAAAGAGTAAACATTACCTGATGAGGCAGAGTATTGGAGCAAGGTAGGGGCTATGGCCCCTTCAACCCACTAGTTTCATTTTAATTTTGAATCGTCTGCCTCTTTTCAGGGCCGTACTCAGCTGTCACGGGCCCCTGGGCAGGCCTGGTGGTGTGGGCCCTTGTTGCTCCCCACCCGAGTACGGCCCTGCCTCTTTTACTAAAACTCAAGCTAAGTAAACCTGAAGGATTGTTATCATGGACTATTTCACCAACCTTTATCAAAGACATCAATGTACACAAAGTACAAGTAGTAGACCTTATCTCCAAGATGGCTTAATTAAAATGTACCTTAGTAATTTTAGGAATAAAGCCCAGAACCTTCTACATTGTTACTCCAACCTCACTGGCCAGCTGATGTTGAGTATTAATTCGAGGATTGAATTCGACCATATTATGTAGAACTAATTCCTGCAGAAAACCAAAACTCAATAAAATAACAGCTTTTAATAACAGCGAGTTTTTTCCTAATTATATTTCTACCACCAATTTAAATTACAATTGTAAAATGAAAATTGTAAACAAAATAATTAACACCGTAAGTAAAAGTAAATTAACTAATTAATAATTACAGTTATAATGAATTTGCATGCAGCATGCTGACGTATTTGGGATTTTCCAAATTCAAGACATTAACAAAGAATTTATATATTTTTAACATTGGTCGACTTATACAAAAGTTTGAGAAAATTCGGTTAAGTTAATTTTTGACTGTTCTGACACACCTAGTTCTAAAAAAACTTTGATTATACTATGGTAATATCGTGAATAATGACGTTTGTTGGAGAGTCAGTTAGGTGTAAAATTAAAGGCGATATTTATTTCTTTAATTCGACCAAATACTGGTTTTAGTTGGTTTTTACACAAGTGCTGTATTTAACTACCTTAAAAAAATGATTTTAACCACTATGAAAGCAATGTTTAACGTGGTCATAACAACTATTATGCTGTTAATCTATAAATCTATAAATATGATAGCTATATATAATAAATAGATATGTTGTTACAATTTTGTAATCTCACGCATAAAAACCATTGTCTATTCGCAGGCGGGGGAGTGAAACGCTGCTCGTTATATGACACTGACACACAAGTCTTATATTTATATTTTTACAGTAAAGCCTTACTGTTAATACGTGAATAGACAGTGGGATAGAAAAGTGATATAGTAAATTATCTGGTTCAAAACTTATAAAATAGTGATACGTAACTTTTTTATATGTAATTTATGTACGAAGATGTATATCTATCGTTAATGCCTTAAAATAGGCTTTATTAAATCTACAACTATTTAAATCAGCCTGATACTAGAAACACAATCTTGGTGAGCTAAACTCCCAATTATTTAAGTACATGGGACCACCGAACACATAAATTAAGTTGTCAACACTCATTCAGTTCCCATTTAAAGGAGGTGGCAACTAGACGAGGTGACAACTTGACGTGGTGACAACTTGACGGGTTGATAACTTGACGCGGACGTGAAAGGGGACAATCTGTCGGTAGCGTACCCCTCAAGGTGTCCCCTTGGACTTTTGAAGGTGACAACTTGACGGGGGGAGAACTTGACGTGGATGTGAAAGGTGACGATCTGTCGGTAGAGTACACGACAGATCGTCACCTCAGAGCTAGGAAGGTGACAACTTGATGCCTGGAACCAAAATGCCGAGGTGACAACTTGACGTGGTGACAACTAGGCGGCGCGGCGACCCAATACTTTCATAGAAATGAAAGTTTAGAAATGTTAAAGTTTTCACGTATACCAATGTGAAAATAACTCTTTGATAGTAAAGAGGTTTGAAAAGTATTTCTAACCAATGAAAAAATCGCTTTGTGTTGTCCTTGACGAATATAAAAATTAATTAAGTACACAAAGAATGATAAAAGGGTGATGAAATAATAAATAACCTTTATTGTCATCGACAGAACTGTTGTCAACCAATCAGCGAAAGGTTTGATAAAAAAAGTATATCGAGGCTCAATGGTCTTGTGTTTGCAGTACTGACGTTACTCTAATAGGCATATAAACAGTTGCAGTTGCGGTGACAAAGCCATTGTTACCTAGTTTGAATTGTGTTTTGTTCCGTCGGTTTCCACGTAACGCCGCAATCGGTTAGGCGGAGAACAATACGTTGTGTCCAGTCGGGCTCCTGGGAATATCTCTTGTTTACGAGCACCGTTATTATCATATGCTCAGAATAATAAGGTTGAAAAGTTATTTTAGAAAATTACATTTAAACTTCTTACTTTAAACTTCTTATTATAAGTTTCTACGAGTGTAAAAACTGTTATAGCTTGGCAACGAAAACCGACATTACTCGTGGCGTCGTCTTTAAGGAATGAATGATCATGACGATAATCATTCCAGTATAATGCGAATTATTTTTATAAATTAAAGGTTTTCAATTTTGAAGTTAGTTGATGTATATTGGTTTAAGTCTCTTTTGGGGTCGGCTAGTACATCTGTGTCATTTTATAGCATAGACATTCATCCAACTTTTCTGTATTGTTAATGTTTTTAAATTAATATGAGGTAGCCCTATTATTTGGCCACCCATTATAAAAGGTTTACATATTACTAAACTAAATAAACTACAATAATTTCTACCTCATGCCAAAACTAAATGTTTAATTACATTTTGGCTTTCTCTTGCCCTTGGCTTTGCCAGGTGATATGATGACATATGTTAAACACATTCTTCGCTGGTATAAAAATAATCCTGGTATAAATATATCAATAATGCTATAGAAAATATTTTAGTTTATGTGACTTACAGTATATTTTACTGTTAACAAAGTCAATTTTTATATAGACAGTTATCAATGAACGGTTATACGTAAACTTACATATTCAATCAACACTTGATCTTTATTTTAAAATTTCCAATAGATAATAGTATCCATCAGCCAACTCATTCTACATAAAAAACGAATTAAGAAAATTACTTCTTGCTAAGTTCAAGATAAACAATAGTATTATTCATATTGAATAGCTTCCAAAGCTGATAAGGCAATTATAAATACAGGTTATTTTAACTCCAACCAAAAAAGCGGATGCAATAAGCTTCTGAAACCGCGGTAATCCAGTTTGGATCAACTTAAAGCTGAAAACGGAGGTAAAAAATAACCTAAAGGTAACAATAGGTTATTTAACCTATAGGCAACAATAGGTTATTTAACCTATAGGCAAGTGCAGCAGACTATCTCGAGCGTATGTTTCATCCTTATCTGATTGCTTGAAACAATCTTATCTTGGTAGTAAAAAGGGTTTCTATACGCTAATTACTATGTGGGCAATACTAACTACTCCCCGTAGTGAGCAAAAGATCAGTTTGCATTTACAAGTGTGGCTTACATTTACAAGTTTTATTTCTGTAGTGGAGTATACGGTAAATTGTTTATAGACATAATTGATTACAAACAACTTTAAACTATTTTATATAAATGGACAAGCTTACAGACATTTAAGTTTATCTACAATTCGAATAAAAAAATGGAATGAAATGTTAATTTCATATTGAGTATAACCAGACCAGCCGGCTTGTAGCCATCTCCAAGCGCAGTTTCTCATAGTCTGGCAACTGCGTCTTAATTTGTTTGTCACTCCGAGCGATGATAACTCTCTCAATAGAATTGGTTTGGTTCGTCTTGACATATTTATGTAAAAATGAATCAATTGTGACACCAAAAATCTAAAAAGCCTCCATAACTTTAAATATATTGTTCTATAGAATTCATTGAGCAGTCCTAAATTAAGAAGGGTTTTAAGGTCATAGAGACATTATTTTTGGCAATGAAAAAATCACGAAATACTGCAACTCATGAAACACTCGTATTAAGCATATTTTTTAGATCAGTTCGTGAACCCATGCCAACTTGACTTAAAATCATCAATTTATTTTTTTAATCTAAAATAATCGGAGTGACTAGAGAAAGAACTGTTGGTGTCGTCAGTTTAGTAATTTCTACAACAAGTTTTTCTAATGTGACATTCCAAGTCTTTATTATATTAACAACAACAAAAAAGTCCCAGCAGTGGGAAAGCAGTACGTATGATCTATCCACTCTAAATAAGCATGCAATAATTTATTTACAAGTCTGAATTTTAACCACAGTCAAATTACTTCAAACTTATCCTAAAAAAATCATGACCACAAACATATTCTCCTACGGTTCCTCATATCCTCCAATTAGTCTGAAGGATTCTAACTTTTTTTGCAGAGTTTTGTTAGTTTAACAAAAGCGAGATGATAATCACAGTATTCTTAATTGGAGAGAACTTTGCCCAGTTTATCTTTGATCGTTAGATGGCACATCGTGGTGGAATGACCGTCCATTACTGGTCAGCTCTCCAGTGTGCGGTGTAAGTTTTACTGATTAGCTCGGGTTTGGATAGCAAAAGCTAACTAGAAAACGGTAGCAGTTGTATTACCTCCTGAAACGTAGTGGGACTGTAAACACAAGAAGCAATACACGAAAAGGAGGTCCCAATACATAAAACAATTTAAAAGTCTAAACTTACAAATTTGACTGTCTTCAGAAAAAAACAGCTGCACATTTTAAGAATCTATAACGTAATATTCTGGTGTACGCAACACATTTACTGACCCACGTTCAGATACTACGTACAGCAATTCAACTGGTCAAACCAATTACCTCTTATTTACGACGTATATGTAAATTGTGAACGGAAACACCACCAGTTTTCGATCCCTAAAAAATCAAAACAGAAACCGATGATAATTTAATAACATTAAGTTTAGTTTAATTTAATCAACATAACACACCACTGAATGCAAACAATATGCTGATGATTTTTCTGGAATGTATATTAAGCCTTTTGGATTGAAACACATCGATCGGATAATCTGGGCAGAATGTTGGCATATATCACCATGCAGCCATTATCAATGTGTGCAATCACGATGCCGCGCTATCGGTTGTGACAGATTGACGTTACGCCATCATGATTTACGTCGATGACCATTGGTCTCTTAAAATCATTCCTATATAAATCAAAGCGTCGACTTACAATTTATTGTTCTTATAATGTGCGTAGTATTTTATTCAATATAATGCACCTGGAAGTGACTCCATATTATCAAAAATATAATGACAACATATATTTTACTAACTGGTTCTTAAAGGAAAAACTAAATAATTCAATTCATTTCAAAATATAATTTATTTCTCAACAACGTAAACACAATAATACAAATAACTCCAAATATATTTATCTATATATAATACAAAATACACAAATATGTACACAATGAAAAAGAACAATCTTTTTTATTATTTTGATACACAAGAGAAAGAAAGTAAAATAAATTAGGAATATCTCAAAAGCTCAAAGCTCGTGTGAGATATCCATCACTAAGCAAACTTAAAAACAAATGACAAAGAGCGAAGACATGTTGCTTAAAACAAAATTAAACTAAGATAAAATTAAAATAAAGGACAACAACAAGAAACTTACTTGGCGCTGTACTAAAAAATAATACCATAATAAGCGACTTAATATAAACCTTTACAATACAAACAACAGAATAAAAGTGTTATACAATCTGTAGTAAGTACGTGACTTACAATATTCTAACAAACAACGAATGGGCTGGTGGGAATAAAATAATTTATCTCAAGTACATCTTTGACTTCAAAACAAAATAAAAGACAAATCACATTTAGGCTGGTAAACAAATTATTGCACTTTAGTAGTGAGACAATGGGAATTACATTGCTATTGCAATGTTTGATATAAGTTATCACAATGCTCCAATGACTGTAAACTATTTTTCAATCCACGCAAAAAACATTGTACCGTTCCATAGTTTACAATTTGTGGTGATAGTAAATTTATAAACAAGGCGCATTGTAACTATAAAAATACTTAAAAAGAGTTAAATTTTGCCTTGGAACTTCCACAAAAACATTTCTAAGCTGATATCTGTTATTTTCTGCAGATTAATTTGTTTAACTTTTTATATAAAAAAGCTTTAGAATCTTAAATATGTATAGATTACTAATCGGAATAAATTTGAATTTTAGAAAGAGTGGCCAGAAATTATCGGTTCTAGCGGAATTAGATAAGATACGGACGAAGGTTTTATGGAGTATCATTAAAGGATTCAATGTACGGTAGTGAATATGTACCTCCCCAACATGCCAGACCATAGCTTAGTCTTACAACAAGAGCAAGGTAATGATAAAACCTTATCAGTACTTTGACAGGACACAGTCTCCATCGTGTTATAATGACGATAACATTAACTCCATAAAACTCGAAACTGGAATTTTCAATTTTGAAAAAAAAACAATCGGACTTTGGACTTACAAGATTTACATAGTATTTTTTATCATAAATTTGTATACTAGGCTTTATAAAGTAGAATATCTGTTTTCTTGTGGAAATTGATCAGTATCACAGTACTGTCTATGAAATTTACGTATATTACAGAGTAATTAATAAATACAGAGTAAATCGTGGCGTTACGGTTATTAAAATAAAAACCTTGGTGTATTAATCAGCTAAAGCAATATTCCGCGTCGATAGTAGAAGGCATAGTACAACTTCGGTGTGGATTTTTAAATATAAATTACTGTTTATCCTTAGGATTTGATTCCCATTAATACCAAACTAGTCTAATAGTTCCATTATTACGAAAATCTTGGTAGTTTTGAATGCTGTTTATTTAGGTAAAATGGCTGAGGCAGATTACAAAAATTTAAAATCTAGAAAGTAATTAACAACTCGTTCAATACTTAACTTGTTTAATAAATTTGTAATACAACACCCAAGCTGATCTCGGTAAGGAAGGGTATACCTTATTTGACGATGACTTTTAGTGCCAGTAATTTTGAACAAGGGAAATTGAACTGACCAAAGGTTTCACCAAGGGAAATTGGCGTGATACTGTATAACTTAAACCATCACAATATGCAAACACTTGACTATTCCAAACTATGAAACACTTGTTTAAAAGGAAGTTAATGGATGTTTTTTTATGTGTTTATTCATCCTCATATATGGATACGTTTTATATTTAAAGCAGGATTTGTAAAAATACCTGATACTTTCAAAGTGTGTTGTAATGAAAATATAAGACGTCTATACCACAAGCTGAGTTTCGACATACAAAACAATATATCTGCTATGTGCTCGTTTTATTAATATTCATGAAGGAAAATTGTGTTAAATAAAATCAATTAAATATCATAATAATTATTGATAAAAATAGTAAAATTACTAATCACTTCAAATAAAATAAATTGGTAAGGGGGGTAGAGGGGGAAGTAGGTATGTGGGTATTTACAATATTTGTGTGTAACACGGTAAGAATTTACAGTAAAATAGTACAAAGCATTTAGTTTACACCACGTTTTACAACATAATTTAGCTTACATCAATAGAGAGTTTTAAATTCCATATAAACTATTAACATAAACTGTATATGAAGGGAACCGATAAATTAGAGCAATCAGCTAATACCTTTTAAGGGATTCAACACTAATATACCTTAACAAATGCTAAACAAAAACAATATCTACATATATAAAGTAACTCAAACTTTACATGTACACATTTAAATACGTTTTACATACGTTTACCATTATGTACACGGTGGTCATTAGATCATTTGACATATGGTTTGCTACTTTAAATCTTTATAAATAATTCTGTAGGCAAAATTTGTATGTCAAAATTATAGAAGTTTGGCAACTTCTAGGATGATGGGAGAAGGCTAAAATTAAAAGCCTTGATCCCAATGCCTCGGGGAAAATAGCAGTTTTTCCAAAAGTTACCAGCAAACGAGAAACAAAGTAAAACATCCCCCATAAGGTAAGCTTTGGGGATTTAAAAACGTCTGCTTTGTTTACATTAAAACGTGTGACTAAGAAAGTCTACTTTGTTTACGAACTGACATGTGTTCCTAGAAAGGTTAGGGGCTATCGCCCCTTTAAGCCACTAGTATTGTTTTATTTTCCCCATCATGTAAAGAGTAAAAGAATCAGATGAGGCAGAGTTTTGGAGCAATTTTAGGGGCTATGGCCCCTTCAAGCCACTAGTTTATATATAATTATGAAAAATTATAATATGTAATACCCCGTCACAGCAAACCTGCGTACTCAGCGAATTTCCAATGCATATATATGTGACTTACTACTACATAGAGCTACTTACCAAGTTTCACAAAAATACATCCATAAATAAGTGATATATAGCAGTTTATTTATTCTCCATTAGAATAACATTAGGGTTGAGGACGCAGGTTTGCTGCAACGAGGAAGATAAGTAATATTTTTTTTACAATTATCAATATAACTGAACCAGGTGAAGCTATATACCAAGTTTTATTAATTTAGGTTCATAATTAAGGGAGATATACAACTTTACTTATTCTCCATATGAATAACATGGGGGCCGAGTATGCAGGTTTGCTGCTACGGGGACTATTAACAAAAAACTTGTTTTTTGTGCTAATATCAATATACCACAACTAGTTGAAGCCACATACCAAGTTTAATCAATATACATCCAAAATTAATCGAGATATAGAATTTTATTTATTCTCCATAAGGACATATCATTGGACAACGTACTGTGTTTAGCACTTTGAATATCTCTGCAACGGTTGGACGTAGAACAACGATTCAAACACCAAAATGTTTTTTTTTGTTGAGCTAAACACATTAATACACATAAATGTGAAGTTTTTAGTAAAACTATCTGAGAAAAATCTAAAAACCTTTTTCCCATAAGATTAACATGGGACACGTTTTTTTGGATTTTCTCCGCAACCACTTAACCTAGGTTAATGATTCAAAGTACTAAAGTGTTTGTTTTTCTAAGCCCTATAAAATGGCTATAACCAAAATTGAGTGTTTTTAACATTTTGGGGTCAAATTTGCAAAAAACCTATTTTTGGAAAATTGTAAACCCCCATAAAACCCCCTTCCCATACTGCGATCGATTTGGTTTTCGATCTTAAAGTCATAAATGCTACTTTCCACATTTGTGCCAAATTTCATCAAAATTGGGTGTTTCTTTCAAAAGTTATCACGGTCACGGACATATATATATATATATATATATATACATATTTTATATATAAATTGGAACGAATAGTGTTTTTGGCATCTGGGGACCTCGAAACGAAAAGTTATCATGGTCTCGGGCTTAAGTCTTACCATGCCACCTACGGTATCCCCTATAGGGGAAATTCGCTAAAAGGTGGAAAGCTGATTTATTATTCGCATTTATTACACTACCTTACATTTTTTTTCCTATTACTAATTTTTTTTAGAGAAAGAAACTTATAAATCAACTGTTTTTGTTTGCCTTTAATTACATAATACCAAACATATATTTATTTGCTCTAAAATATCTTTACCAATTACCTTTAGAGTTATCAGTTTCGAATAAGGTTCTGACCGGTACCTTTGAAAAAAACCTTTGGCAATTACATACGTAAAAATGTAAAATAAATCTTTTAAAGGAAATAAGGACTAGTGAAGGAAATCTTATGAAAATTGTCTGAGATGTGTACAAAAGGAAAATAATAAACAAATTATGTTTGTTTTTCCATATTCATAAATGAACCCTTCACCAATGACAAATTAATAAAGAGGACATCAAAGGTAGAACTGTTATTGTGAGGTATAGTAAAATATACATTGTAAAATTTAGCTTTATTTCTATAATATATTATTTCATATGACTTTAAGTAATTAAATGTAAATTTATGACTATAAATCACCAGATAAAACTAACTTTGTAGTTCTTCATGTTCTTTACTACACTAAGATTACATCATAAGTCGACCTTTTAAGTAGAAATAAATTAGCTTCCTTTTTAATTGTAATAGTGGCTGGGATATTTAAAAAGGTTCACGTCGAGTTAAATAAATTCAAATAAATTATTAACATATTCGATATTTTCACGCTCTGAAATTTATAACTATGAATATCTTTGATAAAGTCCTTACAATTACTCGTATTAGATACTGTCTCAAATTATTTAATTACTAGAATATCACCTCATGAAAAACCAACGGCAAGTCATAGTATTATCTACCTTTACTAATAAAAAACAACTATTAACAGATTTAATTTTTTTTAAATAAGCACGGGTGATGCCTGTAAACTTAAAATTACTCGTTATATTTTAGGTGTGAAGTTGAAACATTTCAGTTGAACACAGTTGAAACAAATTTTAATAACTCTTCGTTTTTATATTACGAAATCTCACGTGAGTCCTCAAGGGCGATTCGTATTGCCGTCTATAATAATTATACAATGCAAGGGGCAATTATTGTATTAGAAAACAAAATCCATAAGTAAAAAACAACATTATAATCTCAGTGAAAGTATAACTTTTTCATTCCAAAATGTAAATATTATAATACAATTATAAATAATGAGCTAGTATGACCAACAGAACCCTATAATCTGACCAATTACCTATAATCTGGACATCTGACCAATTACTGACTGATTACTGAGCATGTTTCCCGTATACAGTCCCTTTAGTTAAAGTTATTGATCATTGCCTATGAGATTTGTCTTTAAACTGAGTATTCTGCGTTATCCACATAGTATTTCAATGATACCTTTAAATTTAAAATTACGTCATTTTTCTCATTATTAAATGCTTATAGGGCACTGCCAGACTTGGAAAATAATTATTAACCATTGTGAAATTTCATTCTTTGGTAGCAAGAACATAAAACTTTTCTAGTAAAAATATAAAATTCTAAAATACAAAATAAACACTTGTTATATAGAAAATGCTATTACATATTAACTATATGAGCTTTTTATTACTCGACCCTAGTGGTAAAGTTACCATATTGTATTTGAAATATCAACCTTACGATTTGAAATTTTGGTATTCGATTGGAAACTATCGAAACAACTCCGAACGACGAAAGACTACAAAAAGGAACAACATTACAGCTTTGTTTGCAATGCCATGTAAACAAAATACCCCCGTCGCAGCAAACCTGCGGACTCAGCGAATTTCCAATGCATAATATTTGTCAGAATTCCACATAAAGCCGCAAACCAAGTTTCATAAAAATATATTCACATATAAGCGATTATAATTATTCTCCATAAGAATAACATTGGTAATGAGTATGTAGGTTTGCTGAAACAAGGAACAGAAACAATTGGTTTTTATGCAAATATAAATAGAATTTAACTAGGCGAAGCCACATACTAAGTTTCATCGATATTCAATCATAAATAAGCGATATATGACATTCTAGTTATTCTCCATAAGAATAACATGGGAGCTGAGAAAGCAGGTTTGCTGCAACAAGGAACAGAGAAATGGGTTTTTATATAATTATCAATATAACTCAACCCAGTGAAGCTACATACCAAGTTTTATTAATTTATGTTCATAATTAAGGGAGTCAGTACATTTTACTTATTCTCCATAAGAATAACATGGGGGCTGAGTACGGAGGTTTGCTGCTACGGGAATAATCAACAAAAAATCAATTTTTTGTGCAAATATCAATATACCAGTACTACTTGAAGCCACATACCAAGTTTCATCAACATACATTAATAAATAATCGAGATATCAAATTTTATTTATTCTCCATAAGGATAACATTGGACAACGTACTGTGTTTAGCACTTCGAATATCTCTGCAAAGGTTGGGTTTAGAATCACAATTTAAACACCAAAATGATTGTTTTGTGGAACTGAACAGATTGGTAAAAGCAAATGTGAAGTTTACATTAAAATAAACTGAGGAAAAGCCAAAAACCTTTTTTCCCATAAGGTTAACATGGGAGATTTTATGAGCAGGTTTTTTTGGATTTTCTCCGCAACCACTTAACCTAGGTTAATAATTCAAAATACTAAATTATTTGTTTTTTAAGCTCTATAATATGGTCAAAACCAAAATTAAGTTTTTTAAAAATTTTAGGGTGAAAAATGCAAAAAAACTGATTTTTGGAAAATTTTAAACCCCCATAAACCCCCCTTCCCATGGTCCGATTTTTCTGGTTTTCGAACTTAAAGTCATGAATGTCATTTTACACATTTGAGCTAAATTTCATCAAAATCGGACGTTTTTTACTCAAGTTATCGTGTTAACGGACATATATATATATATATATATATATATATATACATATATATAAATTTGAACGACTAGTGTTTTTGGCATCTGGGGACCTCAAAACAAAAAGTTATCATGGTCTCGGGCTTAAGTCTTACCATGAGACCTACGGTAATAGCTTCTTCCCTATAGGGGAAATTCGCTAAAATAATATTTTACCTACTGAAAGATATCACCAGTTATAGCGCCAAGCAGGTTGAGAAATAAATAAACTACCAATCCAAATGAGTTTTCATAAATTAAGCACCGCGGTCTCTTAGTTCTTCGGGAAAATCTACTAAAATACCTCAAAACGAACTTAATAGATCATTAAGAGCGTGGTTGAAACCCTGTTATTGCTTTAGTCAGCAATTTACATTCTTCCAAAAATGTCACGTAATTTGTTTAAGTTAGCACCGGAGAATCTGAGCCATACTCGGTGACATTTGATTCGTTTCTTGGGTGAAAATACGTCCACTCTATATACAATCTTTATTCAAATTTTCTAGTCACTGTTTTCAATAAATCACTCGTTGATACTTTACCTTGTGTAAGTGCAACTTTGACAGTTCAGTGGTTAATTTTTTCACAGCTGTTAGTTTATTTTGTTTTGATTTGAAACTCTATAAGTCCAATGTTAAAATTTCCAATTTCCAATTGAGATTTTTAACAATATATGAATTTTCCTGGGTTTGAGGTTTTTACCAATCGATTTTTTAAGTAAAAAAGCCCTTGATTCTAAAGTTTCAACAAAATCGTTCAGCTGGATTTCAAGATAAATTTTGCAAACAAACAAACAGAGAGGCAGACTTTGCTCGTTTTAGAGTACAGGGTTTAACTGAATACTCAAGAAGAAACTTCAGAATGTTTTGCGTCGGAATACCTATGATGACCTTATTTTTTGAGTGGGGTAAAGATCCTGGCTAACCTTCAAATATAGGCTATTGGCTAAGGACAACTAATTTTAAGTGGGAAACTGGGTGTAATAAATTTTATTATTTCAGTAAACCTATTCGACGAGTCTTAAACTAACCGCTATAAACTTGAAGTCAATCGGCAATTTTCAATCGGTCAAAGCCTATGTTTACCATAAAGGTGAAGACTGCCGGGTGATTAACCTCGCACATGAACCCGTATAAAACTATGACGAACGACATAAATACGTTATAGAAGACTATAAAACGGCCGCTCACGAACATAATAACAATTTTAACATGGATTAAACGACGTATAAACTCATATTTACGTTCATTGCATTGACATAACCCTCTTTAGCCGACGTGTTTACAAACTTAAGGGTGATAATGCTTTCTTCTTCTCCTCTCTGACCGAGCGAAGAGGGGGCTCCGTTTCGAACAGCTGATTCAAGAGAATCTAGAAACGTCTAGACTAGATCGCCACCAACGGCTGAATCCTCGGCGAGGAGCGGACAGCGGACAGGTCTTCATTCGTTCACCAGATTTCGTCGGTAGAGGACAGGAGTAAACCTTCGTGTGGTAACGACGCCACGTGAAACTTAAGTAAAGTTTATTTCATTTTCAGATGAAATTATAAACCGAAGGTGATATAAACAAAGATATTTTAAAACAGCAATGAATTGACGAGACTTAATTGTTTAATATAATAGCGAAATTGTGTACAAAAGTGACAGTCTATCCCTGGTTTTTACAAGTTCAAACTAAGTTGATAATCAGTATTTTAATTAGATTTTTATGTGTTAAAGTGTGAATAATAAGGGCAGTGATCGTGATTTACTGTGGAAATTATTTAGAGGCTGTTTTATCAAATATTAGCGTTCTGGAGTGATTGAACCCAAATGTTGAACATGATGTGAACACGTTTGCTGCAAGCATGCACAGGTTTGATGCTCAAAAGCATGATTTATGGAAGTAAAGACTTGAATATTGGATAATTAGAAATTCCATTATTTTAGCGAATTTCCCCTATAGGGAAGAAGCTATTACCGTAGTCGGCATGGTAAGACCTAGGCCCGGGACCATGGTAACTTTTCGTTTTGAGGTCCCCAGACCCCAAAAACACCATTCGTTCGAAACTGTATATATATATATATATATATATATATATATATATATATATATATATATATATATATGTCCGTGGGTGCGATAACTCTCGTAAAAAAGGTCCGATTTTGATGAAATTTGGTACAAACGTGTAAAGCAGCATTTCTGACTTTAAGTTCGAAAACCAGACGGATCAAGCTATCTGAAGGGGCATTTTGGGGGGGTTTTGTACCCCAAAAATGGGTTTTTGAGTTTTTTACATACAATTTTTGAAAAAATAAAATTTTATTCTTTCCCATTGGAATCAACTTAAAAAGACGCACAATTTGATGTTTTAATCATTGCTCTACGTCAATTGGTTACTGAGATATTAAAAGTGCTAAACACAGTACGTTTATTTCGCTTATTTATCAACTTATCCTGACGAAACTTGGTATATTGCTTCATTTCATTGTGGTCTATTGATATTTGCACAAAAACCCATTTTTTGGCTGATAGTTCCCGTAGCAGCAAACCTGCATACTCAGCCCCATGTTATCTTATGGAGAATAATGAACGTGTTATCTCCTTTAATTATGAACATAAATTAATAGAACTTAGTATGTGGCTTTACCTAGTTGAGTTATATTGATATTTGTACAAAAGCCCATTTTTAGTGTTCCTTATTTCAGCAAACCTGCATACTCAGCCGCTATGTTATTCTTATGGAGAATAATTAAAATGTCATAAATCGTTTATTTATGAATGTATATTGATGAAACTTGGTATGTGGCTTTATATGGTATTAATATAAATTAATATGCATTGGAAATTCGCTGAGTATGCAGGTTTGCTGCTACGGGGGTATTTTGGTACAGAGAGGGTATTAATTTGTTTTATTGACCAGAGTGGAATTTTATTTGTTATTTTATAAACCCAAGTGCGCCTTGGCGTGTGGGTGTTTATTAGGTGTTTCCGAGTCAGATTTTTAGTGAAATATTTCCCAGGCCTAATGTGAAGATTATTTGCTCGAGTATTATTTTATTTATGCACTGATTTATTTATTCTGCCTTTATGTATTGAAATTATTGGATGTTAATTATTGCAATTATTATTGAGTTTCTGCCATATATCACTGCCATGTAGCTAAATGCTATTTATTATCACAATTTTAAATTTAATTTTGTAAGACGGCTGGGTGATAAACAGGCTCTTCTGCACTGGCTTAATTTTTACACTGCTTGTAGAAGTAATGCTGTATATTTTAGAATCGTATCTTGTGCGTGCTTAGCCAGTTAACCCATTCAACCTCTATTTAGATTCAGCTACGGTTAGTTTATCATTCGTATATTGTCTGTATTTGTTGGTAGTTAATGTTACGTTATCGTATTTAATGTTCATTTGTTAGCGTACGTTGTGTTTAACCAAGGGTGCGATAAACCCTAGTACGTTAGGATTTTAGTATGAAGTAACACGAGTTATGATTTTTATTTTTATTTTATGAACAAGACATAGTGTTTAGGATTTTAAGTAGCGTAGACCCATGGATGATTTTTCTGAACCCTAGGTTGAAGCCCACGTTTGCCATTTGATCACCAGCCAACTTGAGAATTTACTAGACGAATATAACCGAATTAATTATTTGAAAATAAAATAAAATTACGAATGTTTATGACGTGACCTAGATATCTAATGAATTATCGCCCATTGCTGATTTTTTCCGGTTTTAGCGAATTTCCCCTATAGGGAAGAAGCTATTACCGTAGTCGGCATGGTAAGACCTAGGCCCGGGACCATGATAACTTTTCGTTTTGAGGTCCCCAGACCCCAAAAACACCATTCGTTCGATACTGTATATATATGTGTCCGTGAGCACGATAACTCTCGTAAAAATGATCCGATTTTGACGAAATTTGGTATAAATATGTAAAGCAGCATTTATGACTTTAAGTTCGAAAACCAGACAGATCGACCTATCCGAAGGGGTATTTTGGGGGGGTTTTGTACCCCAAAAATGGGTTTTTGAATTTTTTACATATAATTTTGGAAAAAGTCAAATTTTAGTTTTGACCATTCGATTCAGCCAAAAAAAACACACAATTTGGTATTTCGATCATTCCTCTACGTCAATTGGTTACCGAGATATTGAAAGTGCTAAACACAGTACGTTGTCTAATGTTATTCTTATGGAGGAAAAGAAAAATGTTATATCTCGCTTATTTATGAACGTATACTGACGAAACTTGGTATACAGTTTCATCTCGTTGAGGTCTATTGATATTTGCTCCAAAAAATTGTTTTTGCATAATTCTCCCGTAGCAGCAAACCTGCCTACTCAGCCCCCATGTTATTCTTATGGAGAATAATTAAATGCTCTGTCTCCCTTAATTATGAACATAAATGAATAAAAAATGGTATACGACTTCACCTAGTTGAGTTATATTGACATTAGCATAAAAACCCATTTTTTGTGTTCCTTGTTGCAGCAAACCTGCGTACTCAGCCCCAATGTTATTCTTATGGAGAATAATTAAAATTGTATATATCGCTTATTTGTGAATATATTTTTATGAAACTTGGTAAGTGGCTTTATGTAGTATTAAGAAATTTATATCTCCATTGGAAATTCGCTGAGTATGCAGGTTTGCTGCGACGGGGGTATTTATTTATTCAAGGGTATTTGTCGGTTAATTCTATTTTAGTTGCCGGTTACGCCTACGCATTGTGTTGTATTTATTTTCTGTGATTTATTATAACATTGTGGAAACGTGCTGACTTAGTAATTTGATTTATTAACGGTAATTTTATACTAAAATTATGGTGATACGATGGACTCAGTGTTCAACTCTTGGCCATAGGGTGTATCTGACTGGAACTTAGGCTAAGAACCGTCAAGGTTAGGTCAGGTTATGTTGAACATGAACACCAGGTTGGCTCGGATGCCCTGGGTGAAGCGTAAATGTCTAGTAAATTAGTTGTAAAGGTTTTTAGAGTTGTTAAATCGTTTATTAATTCATTTTTGTGTTTTATTAGCATCGTTATTGAATTTAATTCTTTAATTTATCGAGATTCGGGTATAAACCCTGGGGTAGGGTGTGGAGGATATAATGAATTAGCTGTAATATTTGCGGGTGACGGTTAGACCCGGACTTGTGTGAACCCCATGTGCCATGGCGTAACTGGGAGTGATGCATACAGTCCACAGTTCATATTTAAATCGTGGGGCTAGTACATGATTCAGCGATAAGGCCGATTAGCAGGTTATTTTTGTATTATTTTATTATTATTATTTATTTGAGGATGCGATTTCCGGAATTTGATAAACCCTATGCTGTCTTTCGATGCTTGAGTGTGATAAGGCGTTACATTTATCGAATTATGGAAATTAAATCCGAGACTACCGAAGACTTTTTGTTGAGAACTCTGTCGAACAAATTTAATAGATCATCACGGTGGGCCGCCCTATCGATTTGATGACACGCTTATGACGTTCTAACCCGTCTCGCCTATGCCAGGGTGCTCAGACCTTCATCGACACATGAGGTTCTAACCCACCTCGTCGATACTTGGGTGCTCAGATCTTACTCGACTTGTGATTGTTTTTTTGCCATATGCCGAAATTCAGACACCGACTAAAATGGCAACTTATAACCTTGAAACCGGTAGCCTATATTGAGAACTATTAGGATCACTGACGGAATAAGGGTATTTAAACCATTTAAGCATAACAAATATCGACGAAATCGGAATGAAAACTTATGCCATAAATAATGAATAATGATTCGTCTGATTTAAATAACCTGTTCATTATCCTCACCATGAAGACGGTCGGCACGGCGGCGCAGTGCAGTGGTTGCACACAGTTTCCTTTATAAGTGTTTCCTCCAATATTTAGTTAAAGCTCTATGTTTGCAACTTATCTATCAACATTAAAGTATTATAGCTAAGCAAGATTTTAATTAAATGAGCAAACTAACAAAGTGTACAATACAATAAAACTGTAATAATACAGTAATACATACGCATAACCGTAATTTGCCATTAGCCATTACACCTGAAAACCACATGGTCAGAATTGATTAGCTACCGTAGTGTAATTTGAATTGCTCCAATCAGCTTTTCCCATAAATACTGCAGATATATTCATACATTTGGAGTGGTTGTATTCCTTTAACAACCAAGAAACTGAAGAGGTATTATAAAAACATGTTTTAAAGTCATTCTAAATGATGGAATTCATTATTATCAACTCGTTATCGTGCGAGGCCTGATTCCTGCACCTCTACCACCTACAAACTATTTAGGTTATACTGTAATCGGAGCACTTCTGGTTTTGAGGAATTCAGATCAGAACATCGAACTTTTTAAAAACTGCTGGTATTATAAATTAATAAGTAAACTGTCAATTATATAAACGTGATATGATTTAGCTAAATATACTCTACAGAATCGTCGTAACGCATAGGGAAAATTAGAATTTTATACTGGTCACTGAAAACTGAAAGCCGCCTGTTTGGGATCAACTAATACTATCGAATTTTCATTACACTAATCAGCTGGTTTAGGCCTGTATAAAAACATTCGTAAAATATATAGAAAAATGTATTTGTTTACTATAATAAACTAATGAAAGTGGTTTAAAAAATATTGTAATTGTCATTCTTAATGTCGGAATTTAGAACAGTTAATGTATTACCGTAGCGAAAAATCTTTTAGAAAATGGCCACACCGTAGGGAAAATAGAAAAAAACCTCACAAGAATTGTAAAAAAAAATGAAATGAATGCATGGGAAGAATTGTTTATATTTAAAGAAAAATGTAAAGATAAATTGATTAATGAAAAAGTAAACTTCGACTCTGGTGGCACATTTAGGAACCTGTATCCGGATCTTCCGGTAACCAATAGGATATAAGCAGGGACGCCATTTTGATTCTGTCAGTTCTATCACTGGCCTGATGATGATCGGTATGACTGGTCGAAATCGATAGCATAGTACCATCTTTTATATATGTTTACCGTCCGTATGTGAATCAGTAAAAGTATAAATATATCTTTAGTGTTGCAAGACTCTTTTATTACATCCTGTAATGTATTACCGTACGGGGCCTTTGATATTGCAATTTTCTACTACTTACAAACTAATTATTTATGTATTTAATATTGAAATTGGGAAACTTCAGGTTTTGAAAGCCTTTTTTATCAGGGCATCGGAAATTTTCCAAAACTAGTGATTATATAAACATTAGCTAACAGTAACATTTATATTTTATTTGCAAGGTACAGAGCGTGGCTATGGTTGTGCTTGTCTGGTAAATGAGAAAAGCCCAGAAGGGAAATTGGCTACGAGGAACACGCGTCACAATATCCTGCTGCGGGCTTGTATTGTGACTTAGCGTTTTATCTTTATTTTGTGTTTACTTTTATTCAGTTCATATGAATTTATTATGTTCAAAAATTATCCATACAACTTTTTTAGCTCATAATGTTGTTGACATCAAGAATTGACATTATGAATAGATACAATTATTAAAATTTGAAAGCTTTTGATACTGTAAATTGGATTTGTTAAATAAACATTTTTGTTTACCTGTTTCTTCAAGCAAAAGAGGTTTATTGTTCGTTACAAGTATATTTTGACATATTAATTCTTTATTTCAAATATTTGGTATTTCAAGTTTTTAATAAAATTGTTTTCTATAAACTAGTATTTAATCTGGAGTTATTATGGTATTAAATTAAAAACCCTATTCCTAATATATTAGGCTCCTGTTCATGTTAAATCCAGTCTTTAAAGTTCAATATGTGATTTATGATTCAGCTATTAAAATTGACTACGACTATTTTCATTGGGGGTAACGAAAGTATTTGTATAAGTAAAAAGAAGTAGCTAGACCAAATCATATCAACAACGCAGCCACCGGAAACCTGCATTTTATTGGTCTCCCTTTTTTTACTAAACAGTGATCTATCTCTTAAACTTTAGGAGACTTAGGTTCTACTTTTAATACATGTTTTTTTAACGCTGAGAGTCCGAGTGCCTAAGTAAGATATTGCATGAAAACACAGTCGATGTTCTTGCACTACAGGAGATTCATAGAGAAGACTTTGAGAGTAGTTTGAGGGACCATATTCCTGGATATAAGCTTATGGATGGCATAGGCCACAGAGTTCAAAAGTTGTAATTGCAATATATTTATTGTTACCGTGAAAGTATCTGAAACAACCATTTGTAATTGGGTTAAGAACCTGTTTATTGGGTATTCCGTAAATTTCAATATTTTACACAAAAATGGCCGCCATTTTGAAACTGATAAAGATAAGTGAATTCTGTTTTCGCCAATATGTTTCTTTTAAGAGACCTTTAAAATGATGTATAATTGTTCCTAAGTTTACATAAGAATATTTTGAGATTCGAACCCGTGACCTTCAGTTTTGGAACATTCTGTACATAGATTCTTGATGACAATATTTTTAATAGATAGCCCAGATGCGTTTTAGTAGGGAAAATTTTAATTTAATGACTTTCGACCAAACCGTTATCCCGTTATACATGCTGGACGGATGGTCTGACTCACCCTGTATATATATATATATATATATATATATATATATACGAATTTTGAACGAATGGTGTTTTTGGAATCTGGAGGCCTCAAAACGAAAAGTTATCATAGTCCCGTGCCTAGGTCTTACCATGGCACTTACGGTAATAGCTTCTTCCTTATAGGGTATATTCACTAAAACTACGATCGGTTTACAAAACTAATCATATCTACTGCCAAAGCGTGCATTCCGGGACGCTTTAGAAAAGAGTAGATACCTGGATGGAGTCAAGAGTGTGAAGACCTTAACAGTGAATTTACTGTCACAGAAAACCGAGACACTGAGGATCTATACTGAGGTAGTTCTCTAGAAAATGCAAGGAGAGAGAAATGGGTGAACACACTTGATAACCTTGATTTCTCTCATATCAGTAGGAAAGCTTGGTCTCTTTTAAGAAAGCTCTCTACTGGTAAGCCCAATGCCCAACAGCCTAACAGCGGCCTCTTAGCCTAACTCTTGTAAGATAGCAAAGTGACTAGCATGCCTATCTAAACCTAACCACCTTCTTTGTGATAGGCGATTTAAATTCAAACTCAATGAGATAAAGGAAAGTCATTATGCAGCATTGAAGGTTTTCAGACCATTTACTTATGATGAGCTAGAAGTGGCAATCTCTGCATGACCAATCGGAAAGGCAGCAGGCTTGGATCAAATATTTCCAAAATTTGTAAAACCTTTTGGAACACAAGATAAAAAGTGGCTTCTTGCAGTTTTCAACTCCATCTTAGATACCAGTGAAATGCAAGGCATGCTCAAGAAATCAAAAATTGTAGCTTTTCTAAAGCCCGAAAAAGAACCTCAGCAGCCCGAGAGTCAACGCCCTACAGCCCTTCTGAGTGTCTGTAATAAGTTGCTCGAGAGGCTAATCTATAATAGAATCCCTATAGAATAAGCTGGATTTAGCCTGGTCGCAACTGCTGCGACCAGGTCCTTGCCCTCACTTTAAGAGGCTTCGAGAAGAGACTAAACCCCTCTGTTGCTTTCATAGACCTGACCACAGCATATGACACGTCTGGAGACAGGGCCTTCTGGCTAAGTTTTATAGTCTAATCCCATGCCGTTCCATATTACGTCTCCTCAACTCAATTTTATCTAGTAGGTTAGTCAAAGTACATCTAGGGAGCAGGCAAAGTACTTTTAGGCATTTAAAGGATGGTCTGCCGCAGGCATCAGTGCTTGCCTCTCTGCTACTCAATGTGTACACTGCTGACATTCCACTTATTTGGTCCAGGAAGTTCATATATGCCGATGATATTGCCTTAGCATATCAGCACAAAGAAAAAGAACAGGCTGAGACGGCCAAGGTAGATCTATCTTGTGGCACTCAAAGAATATTTTAGAACCTGGAAGCTTAATACAAACCCAACAAAAACTAAAGTCCCATGCTTTCATCTAAATTGTTTAACCTAAAACTTCAAATCGTATTCGACGGTGTAGAACTCAAGCACAATGCCAATCTGAAGTACCTGTTTGTCCACCTGGCTCCACCTGGGATCAGATGGAAGGATGCCCTGCTGAGGGAATACAGTAAGATCTTAACCGACCCACAACTACCTATAGTTAATGATTGTCCCCTGAGCGCTTTCCCTGAAGGGTTGGCCAACCTGCATAGAACAAGTGAGGCTGGACTCCAAAGGCTTTTCGCCCTGGATTTAGCTCTGTGATGGGAGATCCTCTATTTATTTTCTGAGCTTAATTAACGCAGATGAATCATACCGAAGTTTTGTTTTTGTTTTAAACTCCGAAATAGGAGGCACTGGTGTAAGCCATTATAGACACATTTTGTAGCCATATTTTTTAGACTATCTCATTTCAAGGTGTATAGGATTATCAATTTCGTTGTAACGGTTCTGTTGGTTTTTTAAACATCAAAACTAAAAAAACAATTATGAACACAACATACTAATCTGTGTCCTTAGAAAATATAATAAAATATGACTATTTACACAATGTATCCTAAATAAGGTCGAAAAGTTAAAACTAAGTCTGAATCCGTAAGCTATTCTGATAAAAATTCCCACTAAAACCTACGATAACAGTGACTGTACATGTACATAATCACTATATCACTGAATGATCCGCCAACGAAACTATTAAAGTGAACGAATTGTGGATGTAGAATGAGTAATAGGCCTTGAGTAGCTTTGTTACTGACTAAGATTGACTGATACGTTAGCGAGGACTAACAAGGTATAGTTTCGAACCGAACTGTTTATGTTTTGCTCAGGATCGACCTGGCGAACCTTAAAGTGAGGCGAGTGCTCTGACCACTTCGCTCCCATACAATGTATTGCTTTACCCAAATACTGCAGTATTAGAGAGAAATTGAAAACCCCAGTCATTCTTTCAACATAATGAAATTATAAAAACATTTTTATCGAGTAATTGTCAATTTATCGATCACGTGAGGTGTTTTTCTTCATAACATTATTTGAGAATCTATTAACTCTGTACCGTTATTTGATAAGAACACATTTTTCCGTGGAAGTTCAAAGGAAATTACTCCATGTAGGGTAATTATGTGCCGTAATTAGGTTCCGTCTTACTCATGTAGCATGTCCACAGCTGCGGCAGAGTGCATGGTTCTACCGTAATGCAGTGTGTGCAATGTAGGAACTTCCGGATGCCCAACTATAAACAGATCAGTATAGCTCAATGCGCAGCTAACCGTGTCAATGAATCCTACTTTATTAACTTTTTCGAAACTATTGTATCTATATCGTCAAAGATTATACAATTTGGAAGAAGAAATATGATCTGTTATCATTTAGAAAAAAATACTGTTTCATTTCCATTCTTTTTAGGATAGTTGTCTATGTATGGACGGATGCAGAAGAAAAACTGATTTAGCGGAGAAACGGATGCTTATTTTATAGCATCAAAACCATTAATAAATACAAAGCTAATAAATACAGCTAGTCAGGCAGATTAATGAAAACATGTGGACAAGCCGGACAAAAGAACCAATTTTAGTTTACGTACAGTTATATCACAAGCTTTGAGTTTTAAGTAGGATCCACTCAATCCCACCACCTACAAAGCGTCCATCTTGAAATATACAGAGTAAATCAGACCGTACTTAACGGGAGAAAGGTTTGGTCTAAAGTCGTCAAACAAAATTCTTCGCAACTAAAACACGTATGGAAAATCTAATAAAAGTATTTTCATCAAAATCTATGTACAGAGTGCTCCGAAACTGAATGTCACGGGTTCGAATCTCAAAATGTTATTTTGCGAACATGGAGCACATAACACATCATTTTTCCATTGAAAAGATCTTATGAAAATTAACAACTTTCTAATTTACACCAACGTTGTATATCTTTTCGTTTTTTTGCAATCAGCAAAAACAATTTGTTTTAAGGCTACAGAGTTTATGCAAGTGTTATATACAATTTCTTGCATTTTATATGGAAAAATTATGTTTTTTGCTGATTTCAAACGAACAAAAAGAGATACAATATTGGTGTCAGTTAGAAAGTTGTAAGGCATCACAGGACCTTTTCATTGGTATGCTTTTTGACTGTATGCTCTGCATACCATTGAACAATATTTTACTTTTTTTGAATATTAGGCAGATAAGCATTTTCAAAAAACAATGTTATTGAAATATTGATTTTTTTAAAGGCTGTCAAGTGACATACTAGAAAAGCTGAGTTTATCACTAGTAAGATATCTTGAAACGGAAAAAGAGCATGAGTAGTGGCTTAGAAAATAAAGGGTACCGGTATCCTGTAAATGTCATTATTTTACCCACAAATGGCCGCCATTTTGAAACGGATAAAGATAAGTGAATTCTGATTGTATTTCACCCTATGTTCACAAAATAAAATCTTTAGATTCGAACCCGAGACCTTCAGTTTTGGAGCACTCTGTACACAGATTTTGATGAAAATACTTTTATTAGATTGCCCATATGCGTTTTAGTTGGGAAGAATTTTGTTTTATGATTTTAGACCAAACCGTTATCCAGTTATAAATGCTGGACAAGTATGGTTTGACTCACTTCGTATATTTCAAGATGGACGCCGTACAGGTGGTGGGGATTGAGTGGTTCCTACTCAAAACTCAAAGCTTATGATATAACTAGTACGTAAACCAAAATTGGTGCTTTTGTCCGGCGTGTCCACATACAATCAACATTTTGCATTAATCTGCCAAACTAAGGGTTATCATAAAGGAATGGTGAGATTTTGCAACTTATAAACAAATTACTAATACAATTAGAAAATAGAGGTTGGTATCATTGGATTCTTCAGCTCAAGTAGTTTGATTTTTAACAGTGTATTTTTTAACAATATCCATGTTTAGGTTTCGATTGTTTATCCTTTCAAGGTCCCATTTAATGGCCTCTTAGGAGCCCAGGTTCCAATCTTCGTGATTTTGTTGGGGGGATATGTGGCTTACTCAAAATGTGGCTCATTTAAGCGAAAGATAATCTATGAGGCTATATTCTCAGTAACAATGGACATGTTGCGCCATCTGGGTTGAATTAAACTAGCGAATAGATGTCTACAGAGCTCAAGTGGCGGATATATTTAAACTTCACAGTCGGCCATATTAAACTGTTTCTTAAAAGGATTTCTTAAAAAGTTCTGTTCGTGGTATTTCATAGTTCATCGATGATTGGTGTGGGACAATGCCTCATACCCCGTCTGTACTGGTGAAGCTAAACAATTGTCTTCAATCTGTAAAGGACTACGAATTAAAAATGCGTTTTAGCGAATTTCCCCTATAGGGAAGAATTAGCGAATTTCCCCTATAGGGAATTAGCGAATTTCCCCTATAGGGAAGAAGCTATTACCGTAGGTGCGAGGGTAAGACTTAAGCCCGAGACCATGATAACTTTTCGTTTTGAGGTCCCCAGATGCCAAAAACACTATTCGTTCCAATTTATATATATGTGTGTGTGTGTGTGTGTGTGTGTGTGTGTGTGTGTGTGTGTGTGTGTGTGTGTGTGTGTGTGTGTGTGTGTGTGTGTGTGTGTGTGTGTGTGTGTGTGTGTCCGTTACCGCGATAACTTTTGAAAGAAACAACCGATTTTGATGAAATTTGGCACAAATGTGGAGAGTAGCATTTATGACTAAGTTCGAAAACCAGATCGATCGCACTATGGGAAGGGGGTTTTATGGGGGTTTACAATTTTCCAAAAATCGGTTTTTTGGAAATTTGAACCCAAAATGTTAAAAACACTCAATTTTGATTATAGCCATTTTATAGAGCTTAAAACAACAAATAATTTAGTATTTTTAATCATTAACCTAGGTTAAGCGGTTGAGGATAAAATAAAAAAAAACGTTTCCTATGTTAATCTTATGGGAAAAAGGTTTTTAGATTTTTCTCAGATAGATTTACTAAAAACTTCACATTTCATTAATGTGTTTAGCTCAACAAAACAAACATTTTGGTGTTTAATCGTTGTTCTACGTCCAACCGTTGCAGAGATATTCAAAGTGCTAAACACAGTACGTTGTCCAATGTTATCCTTATGGAGAATAAATCAAATTCTATATCTCGATTATTTATGAATGTATATTGATGAAACTTGGTATGTGGCTTCAAATAGTTGTGGTATATTGATATTAGCACAAAAAACAAGTTTTTTGTTGATAGTACCGTAGCAGCAAACCTGCATACTCGGCCCCCATGTTATTCATATGGAGAATAAGTAAAGTTGTATATCTCCCTTAATTATGAACCTACATTAAGAGAACTTGGTATGTAGCTTCACCTGGTTCAGGTGTTTTGATAATTGCAAAAAAACACATTACTTATCTTCCTCGTTGCAGCAAACCTGCGTCCTCAACCCTTATGTTATTCTTATGGAGAATAAATAAAATGCTATATATCACTTATTTATGGATGTATTTTTGTGAAACTTGGTAAATAGCTCTATATAGTAGTGAGTCATATATATATGCATTGGAAATTCGCTGAGTACGCAGGTTTGCTGCGACGGGGGTATTTATTTTTACGTATATACGGTAAGTATTTATATATTATAAAAGAAAATGTACAATCCGAGAAAATTATCTTTTTTATTTGATTTATTCTATTATTTTATTTTAGTTGTAAAAGAGTGAAGATTTTTAAGGCAGTATATTTAGGGTGTTTACAGTCTCACTAGTGTTTATACTGAGTCCAGTGGCCAGCCATATGTAACGTAAACAGAAGGTTGCATGGACCACAAAGTCCCTCCAATCTTCCGACAAAATGAGATTTCTTTATACCTGCTGTTTCGCTTGAAATGATATGAAAGGATTTAAAGATATCAGCAACATTTTTCTAGCTAAAATAGCACTACTGCATCCTTGTTTCATTCGCTCACACATATATGCCGTACATGTTTGAATAAAACGCATAATTTACTGTACTAAGACAATAACAAATTTATTTCATCCGTAACTTAGACGGGGGAACAAACTAAGTGGGTTATTCATGCTCTCGGTTAATAATTTTAAAAGAAAAACAACGACAAGCATTTTCTACGGATGATGGTTAGCCTCAACAGATATATCAGTTATTCAAGTATATTTTTGTTAGAAGTTGCTTCCCCAATCAATCATTTACAATCTAAAACAAAAAAGGGGTTTTCATGATAAATATAGGTTCCAGGTTTTTTAGTATTTTAGAGGCTAATGAAACTGTGGGTCATGATGTAATGGTGTAGAAGTGCAATCTTAAGTTTAGTGAACTATGCGAATCATTTTATGAAAGTTTGATTCCAAGTTTAAACAATCATCATTCTTTGATATTTCTTCTCAGGAAAGAAAAATTGTTCAAGCATTTGTTCCGTTGAACATATAACTAACACATTTTTCTAACAAATATTAAAGACGAAGCACTGCAGAACTGCGCCGCGCCGCGCCGTTTGACACAGGCGTTGTTCACAGTTTATTCATGGGTCACGACAGTGAATTAAAGCAGTTTTAACGAGTCCCTCTTCTCTCTTTATTACGTTTATCTTGTTTTGTAAAATATGTTTACATATTTATTTATTAAGTAACACAGAGCATCTTATTCCCTTATATTTTGTTAGTGAATAGTATTTTTAACAATTAAAATTACCGTTTGGACTTAAGTTTCAAAATTGCACTGCTAGATTATATGATTATCTTTTTTACGTGTGCAACATAGATAATAACTTTGTTATGTTTAAACTAAATTTTTTAGGACATATTTGTTATGCATGATCAACATATTTCATTTACAAGGCGATCCCCTACAGATAATATAAGTGTGCGAATGATAAAAGGAAAAATACTAACCCTCATTGCGTTTTAACTCAAACGGTCACAAACTTTTGTTTTGACTACATAAATATAACTAAGAAAATTACCGAGGGATAATAAAACCATATTGATAAAACTGCACCACAGTACACATATTATGAAGAATGTATTTATTTTTAGTTTAGTTATTTACATCTAAAAAACCAAGCTAAGTAGGGAAAAATTAAAATAAATACTAATACAAACTTATTCCGAGCACATAACACATAACATATAATACTTTTTTAACTCTTGGTAAGTAAAGGGGGGAAAACAATAACTGTGCACGATTAAGTAGGACCATTCATTGTACATTTTTATAACAGTGATTTCAATATGAAAATTTAATTCTGCAGCTAAATATAATAAATTCAAAAGGTATTGTTAATAAGCAGTGAACCAATGTTATTAAAGATAAAACATTGAACTGCTTTTGCATCAAAGGAATCCTCCCTGCTCTGATGCTCTGATGCTCTGACTGCATGCAAAAATTACACACATAATTAAATTCTTATTGGTACTGAATATAAGAAGTGTTTATTAGCCATTGGAATTGTTTGAGAAATTCTAAAAGAAACACAACATTGGTAATGCGATTCAAATTACTTTATAAACAATTACTATCTTGTTTTGTATTAATCCTCCCCCCCAAATATACGTTGATTATACATTGAGTTTGTTTTCCTAGGGCAATTTATACTACAACAGATAGGATATTCCCTAGTTACTTAAACCATTTCAAACTTTTAATAACTTCTGGATCACTTACATAGTTCAGCCCACCTACTTTATTGTTTTATAATATTTATTTTATTTTAATTTTTAAACAGAGGATTATTGTTCCATTAAAATGGGAATCTTATGATTTGACGTTTCTCAATTGTTGTAAAATTATTATTATTATTTGTTGCATCTGTTACTAACAATGTCGCTACCAACCATCAATACACTGTTTCTCTGCACTACTTCCATACCAGTGCTGGACATAATGGCATATTATGTAATTTTGTATTAAACGATAGTGGAACACAGTAGATAAAAATAAATCTTTCGTTTTTGTAGTAAACCAAGATTGTAATACAATTTTACAAAACGTAAACAAAGAACTGAATTCAAATTCAACTAAATGTGTGAAATAACAGTAGTAAACATCCGATTTAAATTAATAAACACAAATTCATGGTAATTAGTTGGAACAGCATCTGAGTATTGTAAATATAATTAAGTAAAAAACCCAGCTAAATATAAAAAATCGAAATAAATTCTAAATACAATTTAAATATAGGTTGACGTACCTTCAGTCAACAATTTCCAGTAGATTATTCCAAAATCTTTCGGAACTCTTGTTCCTTCATCAGGGAAGAGGCCCAACAATTGATCGACATCACACTTGTCCGGATAACAATTTGATAAAGATTTCAATCACTTCGTTAGCTCATCCAATTATTTAAAATGTCGATAATATGGTCATCCGGACAAGTGTTATGTCAACAACTTGGTTTCTGCTTATTTATTTAATTATTAATTATTTAAATGTCAGTCATATGGTCATATGGACAGTTTTCATATCGATAAGTTTGGTTCAGCTACCTATTTATTAATAATTATTAATATTTGAAATGTCGATCAAATTGGCATCCGGACAAGTGACTTTACGGTCAAATGGTAGCACCCCCATCGGGGTTTACAACAATGACTTTCTTCTATTGCAGATACATATTTTGTCAAAAATTAAAATTGAAATTAAATATGAAAACCCAACACATACACATATACACATTTAAACATGAAATACTTGTTCTGCCGGTCGGCAATATAACCGTCTGAGGAATCTTATTAACCAACTCCAACTTTTTGACCTTGAGACCTAATCCGCTGGGTTTTCACTTTAACCTCAAATAATGTGTTTGAATTATTTGAGTTTCTCATTCAGAACTTTGCCAGGGTTCAATTTTCAAGGCGTTGTAGAGCTACAACTCCTTAAGTGTTGTCTTAAAATATGAATTGTTACATATATTCAACACCTCCAAATTTGATTCTAAATTGTTGATATCGTGATTTGTCTAAACCAGATGTTCGGTGAACTTACATTCTTGTGTCTTTAATTTAGGTTTAGGCATATGTTCTGAAAACCTTTTCTTAAATTACCTGCCTGATAGTGTTAGGCTGAATTAGTGCACAAAAGTCACTATGTCATATTTTAACAAAACAATTAAAATACATATCATTAAAATATCTTGTAATCCATATAACAGGCAGAAAACACTAGGTACCAGCGACATTAGCACTAGACATTAGATACTATTAAAAATAAATTAGTTGATAATATATGTTTAGTCATAAATGCTGAAGCACCTAAACAACCGTAAATGCGTTTCAAAGGCTAATAAAGTTGACCAGTCTTGTGTATATCAATTAAATTGTTTAGACTGTCTTACTTTTATAGCAGACAGACAGGCAGGTCGTTTAAGAAATGTTCTCAGAACATAAGCCTAAATCCAAATTAAAGACACAAAAGTTAAGTTTGCTGAACATCTGGTTGAGGAAAATCATAATGTCAACAATTTAAAATCAAATCTGGAGGTGTTAAATATATGTAACAAATCATATTTTAAGACATCAATTGAAACCCCTATGAAGTAACAAGAGTTCTGAAACTTGTAGGAATAATCTTTTGGAAATTAAACTGTTGACTGAAGGTAAACATATATTTCAATTGTCATATAACACTTCTGGAGGCATTCAACACTGAATAAATTACCAGTCAGTCTAAAATTGTATTTGATTACAAAAATATCAAAAAATTAATCAATCAAAATATAAAGTTCAATAAGGCATGTTTAGATTTGCAAATAATTCCTTATTGTGTGAATGTAAAAATCATAAATAAATCATTCACTGCACAAAAAACTAAATCAGTAGCCAAAATATTTTGGGTCAAACAGTAAATAAAATATTTGTAGAGGAAAAAGAGCACGTTAAACAGTTTACCCTACTAGAAACATTTTGAATTATTAAATGTAATCTACCCTGTTCAAAGAGATTCAACATTGTTCAAACTTGACCAAGAAATCAGTTATGATAAAAAAATTAGCCATGGTTTTATAAAAGAGTCGTTAACATGACAGAGTTAACCTTTGCTGAAACAGAGATGAGTGTTTTGAATAAGGGGTTAAAACACAATTTTGCCCTCAATAATTGGAAGAAACAAATTATTTCAGAAGTAACTAATGCTGCGACTGCCATCAGCAGTATAAAGTATGACCACAATAAAACGGTCACTGGGCACAACTTTGACAGAAAAGTCCGTCAATAACAAAATCAAACACAACAGAATTTATCATCAGGAGAAAGCGACATTAGATACTAGTACAAATAAATTAGTTGATAATATATGTTTAGTCATAAATGCTGACAAAAGGTCAATCAATCTATCATGACAGTCGATGAGTACAACAATAAAGTTTACAATTTTATCGCAAATAATAGTATACAAGCAATCGAAACTGGCCCCACTGACAAATTCAATAATATACTAAAGTCTCATACAAACCAAGTTGAGTGTTTATTTTCTAAAGGAGATTTGATATACCTTAAAATGATAGACCCGAAGGCCCCCACTTTGAGAGGTTTGCCCAAAGTTCACAAAGTTGACACACCGGTAAGACCACTAGTTAATTTCATGTCAGCACCGTCCTATAAACTAGCAAAGAAACTCGATGCAATTCTGTGAGACAATATTACGTTGAATAATAATCACAGTATTCGAAATAGCATAGGACTCACTGATATCATTAAAAACACTCAATTGCCTAGACAATTCACCATGGCATCTTTTGATGTTGTAAATCTGTTTAAAAATGGAAAGAAACTTTAGCCCTTGTAGAAAATAATCTTACTCAACACTCTTAACTAAGCCCAATATATACTAACTATAGCCATCAATGAAATTATGAATTTGTTACAAATTATACTCAACCGGAATAATTTCAGCTTTAACAATATATTGTACATCCAACAATCGGCTCGCCACTTTCAAGCATTTTATCAGAAATATACCTCAACCGCATAGAGAACACCCTCATGTTTCGATCAGATAACAATCATAAAAGCCGAATAGACATTATTATATCATATATTTTTATGACCCTCTGTTGTTTTATAAAGGAAATGTTCGACAACTTACTGAAGAAAAGACTTACGTACTGAAGAAAAGACTGAACAACACATTCAACAATTTGAAATTCACGTTATAAATAAAAAAAACAATGGTACAAAATCTTTGGACCCAGCTATAAAGAAACAGCCAGATAAAATACAATTTTCAATTTATCGCAAGCCAACCGCAACAGACCATACAATGCATGCCTCGTCTTATGGCGCATTAAGTGGCAGCTTATAATAGTTTAGTCCACCGCCTCGTAACAATACCCATGGCCAAAGAAGACTACGATAATGAAGTCTTAATCATTAAATATATTCCTTTTTAAAATGGCTACAAAAGTTATATAGTTGATAAGTTGGTTAAAAACAACAAAGCAAAAAGGACGGGTCAGTTAGTGGGCAAAACAGCCAAGAAGAAAATCAGCGGTTCATTTCTAATAAAGCTGCCCAATCTGGTGTACATAAATTGAATTGTTCAGACTGCCAAAATGTTATATCGGACAGACAGGCAGGTCATTTAAGAAAATGGTTTCAGAAAATATGACTAAACCTAAGATAAAGACGCAAAAATTTAAGTTTGCCGAACATGTAGTAGAAAAAAACTACAATGTCAACAATTTAGAGTCATGTTGTTAAATATATGTAAAAACCATATTTTTTGACAAGCGGCGATTTTTTTTTAACTCTTGGCGAGTTGCAAATCTACAGTGCCTTCACAATTGATCCTGGCAAAGTTCTGAATTAGAAACTCAAATACAATCCATACAAATTATTTGGCCGCATTTCCTACTTTGAGGACAAAGAGACAAACTAGCTGATTTTAACCAGTTGGAGTGGGCTACTAAAATTCCTCAGTTGGCGTCTATTGCCGGCCGGTAGAATAAGTATTTCATATTTGAATGTGCATAAATATGTGTGTGTTATGTTTTAATATTTCATTTCAATTTTAATTTTTGACAAAACATGTTTTTGCAATAGAAGAATTACATTTTTGTAAACCCTGATGATCGAACAAGATTTTCGCAACATGTAGGTATAATCTACTGGAAATTGAATTATTGACTGAAGGTAAGTAAACCTATATTTCAATTGTCATTTAAAAATTCTAGAGGCATTCAAAAGTGAATAAACTAAATACAAAATTTTTCCGAGTACATATCACATAACATATAATACATATTGTATCACATTTTTTTGACACGTACTTTATAAGTTTAAGGGAAGAAATCAAAATATTTTCACGATTAAGTGTGACCGTATTCATTGTACATTTGTAAACAGTGGTTTCAATATGAAAATTTAATTGTGCAGCTAAATATAATAAATTCAAAATTTATTGGTAATATACAATGAACCAATTTGATTAAAGATAGAATATTGTGCTTCTTTTGCCACAAAGGAATTCTCACAGCTCTGATGCTCTGACTGAATGCAACGATTACACACATAGTTACACTCTTATTGGTACTCAATATTTGCAGTGTTTAGTAACCATTTGAATTGTTTGAGAAATCCTAAAAGTAAACACAACATTGGTAATGTAATCCGAATTCTTGATGAAAGTTTATTATCTTTGTTTTATATTAATCCTTCCCCCCATATAAAAATACCCCCGTCACAGCAAACCTGCGTACTCAGTGAATTTCCAATGCTTATACATGTCTTAATACCGCATAAAGCCGCAAACCAAGTTCCTTTAATTTACATTCATAAATAAGCAATATATAACATTTTAATTATTTTCCATAAGAATAACATGGGGGCTGAGTACGCAGGTTTGCTGCTACAAGAAACAAAAATATGGGGTTTTATGCAAATATAAATACAACTGGACTAGTTCAAGCCACATACCAAGTTTTATCAATATAAATTCATAAATAAGCGATACTTGTCGACACGTGCAGAATTCCGCACTGCGAACCAAATCTTGTCAGATGATCAGATGTTCTTTTGTTTACATTTTCGCTCCTGTCAAAACAAACTATTCCCTTTATTTATCTTTCATATTATTAAAATTCTCGAGAAGCGGTACATTTTTACACCTTGGGTATATTTTTCCTCAATAGCTGGCACGATAAGCTTTAAAATGAGGGGTAAATCATGGAATTTGATAAAGGAATAAGGAAGATCTCGCGGACTGACAGAAAACAGGCTAGAGAAAATACATATACCATATGCAATTTTAATTACTCTCCATAAGAATAACATGGGAGCTGAGTATGTAGGTTTGCTGTAACAAGGAACACAAAAATGAGTTTTTATGCAAATATCAATGGAACTCAAATAGGGGAAGCCACATACCAAGTTTTATTAATTTATGTTCGTAATTAAGGGAGATATAATATTTTACTTTTTCTCCATAAAAATAACATGGGGGTTGAGTTCGCAGGTTTGCTGCTACGGGAACCATGGCAAAAAAAATAGTTTTTTGAGCAAATGACAATAGACCACAACTAGATGAAGCCATATACCAAGTTTCGCCTGGGTAAGTTGATAAATAAGCGAGATATACAATTTTTCTTATCCTCCATAAGAATAATATTGGACAACGTACTGTGTTTAGCGCATCTCTGTAACCAATTGACGTAGAGCAATGATCAAACCACCAAATTTTTTAAGCTGAACCCAGTAGTAAAAACTAAAACTTGACTTTTTCAAAAATAATATGAAAAAATAAAACCCATTTTTTATACACAACTCCCCCACAATACTCCTTGGGATAGGTTGATCTGTCTGGTTTTCGAACTTAAATCATAAATGTTGCTTTACACGTTTGTACCAAATTTAATCATAATCGGATTATTTTTACGATAGTTATCGTGCTCACGAACACATGTATAAATACGGTTTCGAACGAATGGTGTTTTTGGTATATGGGGACCTCAAAACGAAAAGTTATCACTGACCCGGGTCTAGGTCTTACCATGCCGACTAGGGTAATAGCTTCTTCCCTATAAGGGAATTCGCTAAAAGAAAATTCATGAAATAATTCATGATATAGTTGCTGTAGACATATAGTTTGTTTTCCTAGGGAAATTTATACAACATATTGGATATGCACTAGTTACTTAAACCATTTCAAACTTTGAATAACTTCTAGATAGCTTGGCTAGTTCAGCCCACCTACTTTATTGTTTTATAATATTGATTTTGTTTTAATTTAAACAGATGATTATTGTTCCATGAACGTGGCAATCTTTGATTCTCAATTGCTGGGTATATATAATTACTCGCTTCGCTCGCTGGGGGCTCCGCCCCCAGACCCCCGATTGGTGTCCCCACCCTAAAAAGGTAAACGGAAAAATGCCATAGTAGTTGAGTGCCATTATATCCAGGGCATATAGTAACAACATAGGTACAAACAATCCAAATATGAATTGGTATTTAGGTTTTATTCATCAATAATGTTATCATGGCTACTGCTACAGATAGACTATGGGTATGAATTACTGTGTGCTGATCATATTATTAACCACCTAAGCCGTTTGTGTGTAAACTATAGTAATTGAAACAAATTAAAATTGTAATCAGATTTATAAATATAGATATAGGCTACTTAGATGGTTGACATTTTTTATGTATGAAACCACCATTAACTAATTAAAATAGTTAAACTTTACAAAATACAGCACTAACTAACGGTGAAGGGGCCAGATTCGGCAAAAGGTAAGAACCATTTTAGAACCAAAGTTTTAGTTCGTCTAAAATCCAAGGCACGTGGTAGTCTCCGTTTTTCGATAAGACCATCCTTTTGGCCGCTAGAACTCAAACAAAACGACACTACATTTTTGTATTTGCCATTATTAATTTTTATTTAGGGAATTCAAACTGGCAAAAGTAAGATTTGGAAATTTTCTCCGGGGTTAATAGGTGAAAACACCACCATGCTAAATATCAAGCTCATAGCTCAAGTATAAATGGTGTCACGTGCATGTCAATTAATCTTAATTGGCATAGAACCATCATAGCATTACTACTTATACGAAGAAAATGGTCAAATCTAAAGATATTTAGAGTTTTTGATTTCCCGACTGGTTTAAGTAATCAAAACTAGTCAAATTACTGCTGTTATATACCAATACATATTTTATAGACATACAACGTGCCCAATATTAGGCCTTCATCAATTATATGAACATGATTAAAAATAAAATACCACCACAAAGTCTCGAAAATATGCTGAAATTTGAAAAATCTAGTTATACCAAAATACAACTCTTCTTCTGTAAAACAAAATTTATATAATAATATATATTAGTAGTGGAGAAACAGGAAAGAGGCCCCACAATCGGCGCCTTTTCCCCATGTTATTCTTATGGGGAGCCGTTTTTGCACCGACGCCAGCTCCCGCCTATAGAGCTCCCGCCCGCTGGCCTATATTAAATATACCCCTTAAATATATTGTCCCCATCCCCCCTCTATATTTTTAAAAATTAATTTTCAAATTCTAAAAAACTATCTTTGGTGTTTACTGTCCGATAAGTCTGCAATTTGGATATGTTATTGTCCTAGTGTTTTAATAAATTTCACTTACATTTCCCAAATTCACCATTACGGTTGAACTGCCAACTATTTACTGACCTTTGCACCCTAATTTCCGTTTTGACTCTTGCCATATTTTGACCCTAAAATTCATTTTAATACATCCTTTGCAGAAATCCACGAGTTCTGGCTACTTGGGAACCCGAGCCATTTGACATATAATAAATCACCCTTCCTCCTAATTACCTTCTCTACCAAATACATGTCTTTATATTTAGTTTTTAACAATTCTTCTGTATAAAATCCTCCTTTGATTATATTGCCATTCTCATCTTTCAAAATATAAGTCACAGGCTTTGTTTTCTTAACTTCTGCTATTGTAAAAAGCTCTCCCGTCCAGTTGGGGGTATATCCTTTACTAAATACATGTTTATATTTAGATATCCTTACACTATCCCCCACCTTATATCTTGGCTTTTTAACTTGTACTTTAGATGCTAACCTTTCATGTACATCTTTAGAGTTCTTAGCACTTACTTGGTTAGGTTTCATCCCTATGGATCTATGTACTTTATTATTATATATCCTTATTAACTTTGGAAGTAAATCCAACCACTTGTAACTCCCTTGTGCACTAAACTCTCTATACAACCAATTCTTTAAAGTTCTCTGGAACCTTTCCACAATAGCTGCCTTAGTTGTAGAGTAAGTGTGGTAGTGATTAATATTTAGAATTTTCATTAGTTTGGTAAAATGTTCATTAAAAAATTCTTTTCCGTTATCAGATTGAATATTTTTAACTCCCTTTGGGAGAATAGTTTTTATAGCTTCTGTGACTACTAATCCAGTTTTATTCTTTAGTGGAGCAGCATAAGCTTTTTTAGAAAATGTGTCTATTAAAGTTAAAATATATTTATTCCCAGAATTCTCTCTAGCATAATTCCGCATATCTATTAAATCGATTTGAACAGTTTCGTTTATACCCAACACCTTAAAAGACCTTCTAACAAAGTTCTTTCTCGCGGGCTTATGCAATTCGTAAGCAATTTTTTCCATTTTTTATTCTTTATTTTTAATGTTAACGTATCTGCCAGTCTCTGTCGTTTCAAAAACACCTCCATTGCTACCAATTAACATACCATCACTCATTCTTTGATATACATAGTTTTTTGGCAAATATGCCTCTCCATCTAAAGTCTTAAATCCGCTTAAAGATGTAGGGTCTGCAACCAACAATTTAGGATTGTACATCATCAAATCGATTTCATTATTGTCTTGCATAAATTTATTAGTTTTATTGTTAAACCTTAATGCGTGAGATTTTAAACAAATATCAAATTTAATATTGTCTTGTCTAAAAGTTTTAATATTATCGTCATACCTCAAAACCTGCGACATTAAACAAATATCACTCCTATCTTTGCCTTCAGGTACATTCTTTATTAATTTGTCCTCTGCATCCCACATATCTCTATCTAATGTTAATACATTATAATATTTATCCCCCTGTTTTATTATGCTTTTCTCACCTTTTGTTAATATTTGCTTAACAACAGCCACATCATTTGGCAATGTCCCAGGTAAAATGTTTGTTAATTGCTTATTTTTACCATCAAATTTAAGACCGTCTAAAGTCACAGTCTGATGTTTTGTAACACAATCGTTCTCATCAACAGCGGGTTTAACACGAACTAGCCTTTTATTATTAAAATCCCAAAAGTTTAGATCCATTTTTGGTACTTGAGAGACGTTTACAACATCATCGCTTTCTTTACCAGCCAACAAATTACTTATTTTTTGCTTTTTGGCATTCCAAACATTTCCCTCCGATTCCAAAAATTCATAATTATTTTTGTCTTGTACAAAGACACCATCTTTTCTTATTAAAGTTTGCTCTAATGTGGGTACATCGGTTGCGCTTTCACCTCGTTTAACATTAGTAATTTTGCGTTTATTAGCGTTCCAATTATTATTCTTGGATTCTAAAAACTTATATTTAGTATTACCTTGTACAAAAACATCACCTTTCCTGGTTAACGTCTGCCCCAAAGTCGATACATCATCAGCAAACTCCCCACCTTTAACATTACTAATTTTATAATTTAAAGCATTCCAACCATCATCTTTTAGATTTAAAGTAGTTTCTTTAAAACTTCTAGCTTCTGGTTTACTATATGGGTTATATACGCGATAAAATTTATCTATCATATTTTTATTTAATAAACAATTCCACTTTCCCTCAATTCTTCTATGATAGAATCTATCTCATTATCCACTCCAGAATTTCCCGCCAATCGGCTTAACCAAAGCAGTCTTAACCTATCTACAAGCTCATTAGGATCGTCCCAATAAACATAATCTATTTTATTACCAGTTACCTGCCTTAAACCTTCACCAACAGTCTTAAACAGGGGTTTAATTATATTAAGATATTTAGTGTGTTTATTACTTGACATCGCCGCACCTGTTTTATAACCCTTTAAATGTGCATTTGTAGCTTCCAAAATCTCTTTATAATTTTGCAAATCAGCCTGACTATAGTTTACGGGTTCTTTTAAAGTTAACAATTCCCACAATCCCTTTGTCCCTTTATAAATTTTTTCTCCAACCGTAACATCATCATTGGCAATTTGAACTTCCTGATTCCCAATAAAAAATTTATTTCCTTCTCGCCTAATACCATATGTGGTGTCTGTCATACTACTTCTACTAAGGTAATTTCCTAAATAGTCTGATGCTAAAAGACCAAAATCTAATTTGTGCGGTGTTATCTGTGTTATTCTTGGTATTCTAGACGGGGTCTTTTCTAAAATCATTGGGAGAACTGGCCTCTCTGTTTTTGTGGCTAAATTTTTTAATTCTTGCAAAGGCTCTATTAACGGTTGGAATGTTTGGAACCTCTCTTCAGCCTCTAGAAATTTACCACGTTTTAACGCCCTATATTTTTCTCTTATTTGTTTTGCAGACTCTACCAATTCTTGTTGAATATTTGTTTTCATTTTATTTACATTTTATTTATCCCATTTGTCAATGGATTATACTCAAACACCTTATCGTGTATTATTAGGCAATATGCAGATGTGTTTGAAGGGACGTTTTCTGCAGTTTCAATTTCTAATTTAATATCTACAACCCCCTCTTTGATTGATTCATTCTGCCTAGAACAATCTATTACAATTAGAGGATATTTATTTATAAAGTCAGCTCTGTTAAACATAGGATCGGGGACGGTGTTGTAGTAACTCTCCCTAAACCTCACAAACATCTCATAAGCTTTAGAGGCATCTCCATTTTCAAAGTCGAGATTTAAATCGCTATAAGGATAATATTCAGAGTTTAAAAACACTTTGAGATTTTTCAATTTACAGTGATCAAATTCATCAGTTCTTTTTCGTGCACTGTTGTCCCTACCTGTTTGGAAACCAAATACAACATACCTGGGCTTCTCCAAACTCGATGACGTCTTAACTGACCATGTGTGTCTCTTGGTTTCGGGGTATGATGGGAGTTCGTGTAGCTCCAAACTTCTAAATGCAATTTGCAAATTTTTATTTTGCAATAACATCTTTTGTAATTGAAGCTTCTCCCCATCAGATGGTACCACGTGCGGCATCACCCACTGAATCGATTTAAGTGTAATTTTAGGAATAGGATCGACACCAGTTGGAGCATTAGATGTTGTTAATATACAATTTAAGTCGTTTTTGGATCTTTTCAACACCAATTCTTGTTTAACATTTACTAAAACCTTATTAAAATCCTCAAACACACCCATTAACAACTCTAACGGGACACAAGTACTAAACTTGCCGCTTTTATGGAACTCCTTTAAATTTTCATCAGAATCAAATGCTGCATTTGACAATTTAGTTGTTTTATTGTAAGAGCACAATATTTTCATAAGACTGGAAATTCCCGGATTTCTTACAATATCTATTTCTTTACCAGCAACTTCGTATCTAATTTCATCAAATAAGAATGCAAATGCATTATTTATAAAATGTCCTTTATCATGATTCTCTATTTCTCCTTTAATATACAGATAACTCCTACATGGGAGTGTTAGTAAATCTTGATTATTTATGCATATTCGAATTTCATCGGAATTATTTATTGCTAAAGTGTTGTGTGGAACATAGGAGTGATTTGTAATTTTAACCAGGCTATCATCGTATTGGAATTTTCCTGCAACGTCTAGAAAATCTTCCATTTTTATTAATAGAAAATTTTAACCCAATTGATCGCAGAAACCTGGCATTTTGCACACTTAGCCCGTTCTTGTAAATTCTCATATCTTTTTTATATGACAAGTAATTGTAGTTTCTTCTTTATTAAAGTCAATTGGCTTGTCGTGTTGATCTGCAAATGTAATGCTAACAACATCTAAACTTCTCTTATTTACAGGGAAGTATATAATATTTCTGGGAACCTCAATAATCTTGTAGCCCGGAGGAGCTTCTGGATAAAAACTGTGTATGGTGTGTGATTTGTCACCATTTAAATAAGACCCATTCGCAATATTACATTTTACTCTAATCACATTTACATTATTTATGTTGATTTTATTTACGGATTTAAACGCAATATCTGGAGTAGAAAATCCTTTAAATCCCAATAATTCAGACCCTAAACACGGTTTTGTAAAATCAAACACATGGCCAGAATGTAATGTGGCTTTCATAGTTTTATTATCGGCTATAAGTACAAAATCTGGGAGTTGCTTTTGAATTTCCTTCGCAAGCTCAAACACTTCGTATGTACCTTCAGCAATTTCAATTACATTTGGAGCTTTGTGATCGTAATAATACACATCCTCACCCTCGTCTATAGTTAATTTTGTGTCTTTAAGTTTATTTAATTTTGGAACTAGGCCTTTGTAAAATATAAGTTTGACTTTTGTATTAATTAATGCTACTTTGTTTTGTATAATAACTTCAACTTTACCATCTAATGCCCGGTTTAATTCGTCAATTGTAACCTCCCCTTTTGGGGTTGTAATTTTGTGCATTTTGTAATGTGTCAAAGTATTTAGAGGTTTTTTAACATTAAATATAGAATTATAACTTTGAAAATCTACCAGTCCAATTACATAATCACCATTTAATTCTATAGGAGGAAAGAACACCGACTTCAACTCTGGCTCTGTACCTGTGAATGTTATAGTAAATGAATCCATTTTTATAAACTAAAATTTTTCAGAAATGATAAACATAAAATTCCACAAATGGAACTGTTTAAATCTTGTATTTGATCAGTTGTATAGTAAATTTTAGATGGTACAAAATATTCAATTACCTCTTTTGGAGGCTGTATTCCGAAAGGGTCAAAATATATTACAACATCTTTATTTTTACGATATGCTGTCCAATGTGTGCCCCTGTCACTGTCTAAATTAATAATTCCACATTCTCTTACTTTTGGGGTCTGTTTTCTTAGCTCGTTTTTTAGGTACACCCCTCGAAAGTGAGGCACGTCTCTTGCTGCCTCTAACAGCTGAAAGTTGTCCATCTTTTTTATTAAATTTTAATCCCATTCCCATTTTTGCCTTAGCCTTCATCAAATTTGTCACTGCATAAGCTGCTGCTTTTTCGGCCAGATTGGCGTCCTTTGCCGAAACCCTAGTCCAAGCCTGGTCCGCTAATCTCATATCTGCCTTGTTCCGGGCGGCTGTATCAGGATTATTCATGTAGAATATGTCGTGCTCTTTACAATAAGAGTCTAGCTTATTTTTTGGAGGTACATTTTTGGCTAAATTTTCACGTATATTAGTTGCTGGACCACAATATGAATACGACGGGATGTGGAGTGGGAAAGGAAGGTTGTTTATAAGGGTATTTAACAAGCCACGGCCTCTATATGGCTTTAAGAATAATCCCTTACCCTTCTTACACTTTCTCTTTGCCATTTTTATTATATAAAAAAATTATTCAACAAAAGATTTAACACATAAAGAAAATACACCATTATATAAAAAATGTCATTTATTCAACAAAAGAACAAATTTAAAATTGCACATAAAGAAAATACACCAAAGAAGTTGGGCCTATTTCCTAATAATATTCGCTGTCTTATAATAGGGCCCAGTGGTTCGGGGAAGACTGTTGTAATTTATAACTTAATTGTAAAAAAACAAGGATTAAAGTTTACAAATTTATATATAATATCCAAATCTTTAGAACAAGAAAAATATAAAAAAATAATTGAAATATTCCGTCTGTGTGATGAAGTTAAATTACACACATATTCAAACTGTGAAATCACACCAAATGATGTAGAATCACACTCCATAGTTGTATTTGACGACATAAATAGTCCAAATATCACACAATTTTTCTCAATGGGCAGACACAAAAATATTAGCAGTTTTTACTTGTGTCAATCTTACAGTAAAGTAAACAAACATTTACGTGACAATGTTAATTTCCTAATATTATTTAAACAAGACGATTTAAATTTAAAACACGTGTATAACAATCATGTGGGAAATGATTTTTCATTTAACCAATTTAGAAATCTCTGCCATCAGTGCTGGGATAGGACTAAATATGGCTTTATTGTAATAGACAAGGAAAGGCCAAAGAATAATGGCAAATACAGATTTATGTTTGACCAATTTTATAGTGACCAAGGGCAAGGGTGTTGATGCCATCCACAATAAACCTCTTGTCGTCATCAAAAGAGAGTACCTTTTTGTTCATCGTTAATGTTTGCAGGCGGTGGTTTGTGGATTTAATTCTTGTAACATTCTCGTAGTAATCTTCTCCAGTTGCAAGACAGTGTAAGTAGTGTTGGTGTCTTAAGAGATGTTTAACTGTAGCGCCGTCAGCTCCTTTTGCCTTCTTAACCTCTAGCTCATTTTGCTTTTCTTTTTCGTATAACCACTGTAGAGGAATGAAAGAGTATAATTTTGGCCTTAAACCACAATATTCATACATAATTTGACCATTTAATTCATCTTTAAACTTGCCCGTAACTTTTTTGTTTTTATCAGAGTATAAGAAATGGTCTTTACTGTATGCAGAGGTGTCAAAACGGTCCAAGTCGCTTTGTATTTCCTTGTAAAAGTCCTCTGTTACTATAGAATACATCAGAGAATCCGTGTCTGTCATTAAGAACTTTTTATTCTTAAATTTTGACATATAATTATAGTGGAAATCATACATGATTACTTTGCTGATATCCAAAATGGTCATTCCTAAATATATTGGTTTATCAAACTTTACAATTAATTTATTTAAATGCACAGCATGCAAGTTGTTATCGAACTTTTTGCTGCAGTCAAATCTTGGCTTTGTAACATGCTTTGTTAACATAGACTCATCTACAAGATGTATATCACGAAACTTGCGTTGGTTCATAATTGTTCGACCAAAGAGACTGTTATTTAACAGTTTGTAAAAGTCTTTTTCAAAATCATGTTCAGCTTTTTGTCGCTTTTCAATATTAAAATTAATATAGGGTGCGAGCCATTTTGATTGTCTGAATTTTAAGATTCTGTGGTATTTTGTAACTACCAAACCCAGTTCTTCGTATTTTTTTAGTGCTTTATAATGTAGAATATATTTGGTTTTGTCATTTAAGTTTGGTATTAATTTTCCATTCATTTTTTCTGGTGCGAGCGGGTAGTCGTTGTGCAAATCGTGTAAACTTTTATCGTATTTTAAATCAACTTCCAAAATAAATCCAAAGTTTTCATTTTTGTTGGCTTTATAATCTTTCTCGTTTGTCCATCTAAAGCCATCAACGGGCAACGACTCGCACATTGCTGTAGAGTATAGCGAGTTGCAGTCTAAGTATACAAGATAGGTGCTTTCTTGATTTGGGTCATAATGTTCGCCCATGTACTTATTGTTGGCTTTAGCATAGCGCGTGGAAATCATGCTTACACCGCCTCTAATGGCGTGTTCTATAAACAAATGCATGTCAATGTCACTAAATAACTGTAATTTTATGCCAGTCATTCTAAGGCACGCCTCCCATGATAGCCCAGGCAGTGAGTACATGTGGACAGGGTCGAGTTTATAATCCTTTAAACTCAAGTCCCTAAATGTCTCAAACACATCAGCCAATAACAACACATCTGTTTTAAGGTATAAATCGTGATATTCTTTTAAATTCTTTATATTAAAATGATTCCATACGTTTTTAGCATGTTCATATTGCGCAGGAGATATACATTCTTTAGTTAGGCTGCTGTAAAATGCCTCTATGGGTGGTAGGGTCTCTAAAAACTTTTCTGGTCCTGTCATGTATTCGTATGGAAATTCGCCCTTGCGTTGTAGTAGTGGATTGTCTATAAATCTAAATGTATTTAAATTGGAAGCTAATTTGCTTAAGGGAAGAGACAGAAAGTTGTAGGAATCCAAAAATACCAAATCATCAACAGAGAACGATATATATTTTTCCATGTCCTTGGCTATGCAATTCAATTTGCGATTGAGTTTTCCCAAGTGTTGCATTATTAAATGACCATCATAGTTTTTAAGGTTGTGGAAGAATATTGGAATTTTCTTGGTTACTTTATAGTTTAAATTGCAAGCGTTGTGGGAGGGTCCTCGGAATTTGCCTGTTAGATGGCAATGGTCGCGCACTTTATCACCCAGTAACAGCTGTTGGCATATGTGGCAGTATTTAGAGTTTTTGAAGGATGCCTCTTGCTCTGGAGTCATTACAAGGGGAACATATACTTCCATCTGACTTTTAATAAAGTCATAAGTTTTAAATAACTTTTCGAAAAATACATCCATCACATTTTCACCGCTGTACAACTCTTCGTAAATAATTTTAGAGTCTCTCACCACAACATAAGCAAATCCAGAAGGCGTGTGTTTGCCGCCGTTTATAAAACATTCGAAATCTGCATAAATCACAAAGGGAGCTTTAAGTTGATATTTGTAATTCGTAAATTGTAGTGTATCTTTTTCAGACATTTGTACTCTTTGGGCATCAAAGGTTTTACAATATGTTGTGTGACGTTCCAATATATCTTTGGTGCCAAAATGTTGCAAACAGAACTTGCAAAAATATTTCTTATTGGCGTGTTTTGTAGAATTAAACATTAACTTGTCAAAATCACGAATTAAACAGTAATGTGATTTCCGAGCTTCTTGTAGAAGAAGCAAGTTGACGTGAGTATTGCTATTTAGTTTAGTTATTCTCAGTGGATATATTGTTTTTCCTTCAATTCCATATACGTTAACACTTATGTTGTTTTGTTTTTCAAATTTATCAATGTCGGATATTTTTACTGGATATTTTATGTTTGTCATATTCAACTGGCCCTCATAGGGTTCGTAGTAAAATACTCGATTTGCATGTTTACTATTCCTTGGTCTTAGGCTTGCTAAAACACTCCAGGTGAAACATTTATTATCGGTGTTTTTAATATTTAAAACAGCGTGTTTTGATTTTATATTTTCTGGCGTGGGAATGTATGATTTGGGAGTTAGGGGCTTATATTTGTAAACATGCAGCTGCCAGTATTTAGTGCGGTCATATATCCATCCACTGCCTTGAGCTTGATACTTGTGCATGGAGGTATCGATTTTTAAAAGTGAATTTTCAATTTGAGTCTTTAGCTGTGCTTTCTCAATTGATAAATTAGTTAAACTTCGAAAATCAGCAATACATTCTTTGTCAATAATTAAATCACCATTATTGTCCACTGAGTGTTTGATGAATTTTACTCTCCTAATAAGAATCCATTTGATGGGTAGAGGACAAGATTGGAGAGTGTCTAATATATCCGCGGACTCGCCGTAAAACTTAAACACATTATAGGGTCGCTTGTCACATCGTAGGTAGTGGCGGGGTTTGTTCCGGGTGATGACTCTCTTACACACATTACAAGTATTGTGGTTCTCTAGCATATGCATTTTAAAATTGCTATTGTCAAATATTTGATGACATATTTTACAAATTTTAGGAATAACTTTGTGAACAAGTCGATAATGGCGTAATAAATTGCTTCTGTTGGAGTAAGACGTGGAGCATTGTGCACAGGTCAACATTTTTTGTTGGAATGAGGGTGGTGGTTTTGGGGCTTCTATATATATCCTTGGTTGAAAATTTTAAAATTATATCTTTTTTAAATAATAAAAACATATTTTTTAACTCTAAAATAAGACATTTTTGCGGTTTAATTACTGCAAAAATTAAAAAAATTTCCAATTTGGTGGTGCAATATTATTTTTTACATACACATTTTAGGTATTAATACACATTTGGAAATGTTGAATTTGGGAAATGTGAAATTTATTAAAACACTAGGACAATAACATATCCAAATTGCAGACAAATCGGACAGTAAACACCAAAGATAGTTTTTTAGAATTTGAAAATTAATTTTTAAAAATATAGAGGAGGGATGGGGACAATATATTTAAGGGGTATATTTAATATAGGCCGGCGGGAGCTCTATAGGCGGGAGCTGGCGTCGGTGCAAAAACGGCTCCCCATAAGAATAACATGGGGAAAAGGCGCCGATTGTGGGGCCTCTTTCCTGTTTCTCCACTACTATACAATAACTTCTAAGTTGTTTACATGTGTTGTTTATTTAGTGTGGAGTTATTTTTGAACTCGTGGATTTCTGCAAAGGATGTATTAAAATTAATGCAAATTTTAAATGGGGGAAAATAAGGCAGGGGCCAAAAAGAAAATTTGTGTAGGGTAGGATCGGGCGTCGGCTCAAAAACTGATCCCCATAAGAATAACATGGGAAAAAAGCGCCGATTCTGGGGTTAAACCATCATTTCACCACTACTTATATTTTTTAAGTTCCAAGGGTTAAAATCATCCCAAACAACTAAAAACCTAGGAAATGTGGTAACCATCGATAATTTGTAGTTAACGTAACGTAATTAAAAAAGCATACAAAAACCTTTAATCTGTAGTTCATATAATGAAATCTGCAAACATTATACTATATCATATTATGTGCAAAAAGTAGGTCTATCAGTACAATATTGAAGTAGAACACGATTACAGAACCTGAAACCTTGAAAATTCTCTAAATTCGGTCAAAACCAATCCTGAAAATCATGCAGAATATGTGGAAATAAAACAAATAAATAAATAAATAACCACTAAAGATTTTTAAAATCGTCATACAAATTGAATAAATAAAATACAGAGTTCCTCAATCATCTATTTAATTAGGCAAATATATTAAAAGTACACAAATTTTAAGGCTTAGCTTTTTTTATAGAGGGTTAAATAATACAAATCGGTCATATGCATGCTGCATACTACGTATATGTCATAGTATTCCGAAATCGGATACAAAATGATGATATTCGAGGTATAGTTTAAGGCTATATCGTATGCAATTTTTTACGCCGCAAGACACTATGTAAGTGCGTGAAATAATTTAAATCCTTACTTTTAACTGTCCTTATTTAACAGTTGTGTTAAAGGGATATCCACAACAATTTAGACATTTCTTATGGGTTTAAATAAATAAAGTTGTTCCTATGACTGCTGTTGGCCCTGGCATGCAGACGTATTGTGTGTTTAGGTATATGCACCCATATATTATTAAGGGATTGTGAATAATGAAAATAAAACAGAATATTAATGAAATATAATAACATAATGAAATATTACGTAATTGTATATTAAACTATAGTGGAGCATAGTAGATAAATATAAATCATTAGTTTTTGTAGGAAACCAAGATTGTAATAACATTTTACAAAAGGTAAATAAATAACTGAATTAATATTCAACAAATTTATAAATATATGAAATCACAATAGTACCCTGATTTAAATTAATAAACACAAATTCATGTGAATAAGTTTGATCAGCATATGTAGCACGATTGATTTACTGCATAACTAAATTAAATCTGTTATAAAACATGCAAATTCAATTGAAAACATTATTAAAATTAATTTTAGCTTACGTGACAAATTTAGACTTTAGTTAGTTTCTTCCAGTTGCACTTTTATTAGTGATTTTTTTTAATTAATCACGATTGCTTAGCGATGGGATTGAAAACAATAAAGATAATATAAAAAGACAATAGCAAAATAGCTATCGGTAATTTATCACTTATTTAATCTTGGTTCATTCCTAGAAGTTTCATTGTCCCTTTGGACATGTTCTCTGATAGGAAGGCTAAGAAAAAATCATCATAAAATACCACAAAGATAATAGGACGTTGTTGTGTTAATACTACAAAATATTATAGTATATGTACATGTACTAACACTCACGACTCACCACCTCCGTGCGAGGGTGGAGATTTTCATTTCTAGTTAGCTCGCGGTAAGTGAATTAGGGCAGTTTTATGAGTCCCCCTTCACCACTTATGCAGCCGCGACGATCTTTTAACACGCTTAAAATGAAATGTAGGGCTTTCGCCCAGGAAATATGTGACTCCGTGGATGGCGAAGATGGGAGGAGCCGTTAAAAATAAAAATTTCCTAATATTCATAATTTGGTGATAATAATACAACGTTTAAATAATTTTTACTATATTTAAACCTCTATATTTAAACCTATTTTATATTAATATATTTATATATTTATATTAACCTATTATTAATATATATTATTAATATAATGTAAGTTTAAAACTGTCAGATCGAGTTTAAACATATTCTTATATGTTTACATAAAACCTCAACTGCATGTCACCATGGCTACTTTCCTAAATACAGTTGAGGTACCGCAACGCCATTATAAGGTGCTGCCACAGCTTACTGAGCTTACTGATTTGTGAGGAGGAATCTATAGCTTCAAATATTAAGCTCATATCATTGATTTAAAATATCTATTAATAATAAGTCTGGAAAATGGTATGACCTACAACTGGGTTTACAAACTAAGCTCAGTAAGCTGTGGCAGCACCTTATAATGGCGTTGCGGTACCTCAACTGTATTTAGGAAAGTAGCCATGGTGACATGCAGTTGAGGTTTTATGTAAACATATAAGAATATGTTTAAACTCGATCTGACAGTTTTAAACTTACATTATATTCGGAATTACTAATTTTCTGCCATACAAAATAAACAGTACCATCGCTACTTTTAAATACTTATCGACCTTGTATTAAAATAATAACAGATCCTTTATACATATTCAATACAGTTATACCAGATTGAAATATAAACGTATTTTCATTTTTAAATTAAAAATTCGAAGCCAGCGCTCTGTCTGGGGACAGCTTAAGGTAATTTATAAAACTCATCCATCCGTCTTCGTGAGAACGATACTAAGTATAATGGCAGTTACAAATCCCACATAGCTAAATAGGGTAATTAAAAATACTTTCTCTGAAAGGTTCACCTCATCCATCATACGCCATTCCCGAATTTTAGTTTGATAAAAGCAATACTTAATTTAGATAACGACTATGATAACGGTTAAGTACTAATTATTTTCACACCACAAATGGAAATATAATTAAGTAAAGGTAAAAACAGGTAAATACTTAGCGAAAGGTATTTATGATATGTGTTATACATTAAACATTTTAACAAGACGATTTACATACCAGATGGAGCAGAAATAATTGGTTCTTCAGAATACATTTAGAATACATTCAAATCACGATTAAAACAGTTTTTGTATTGCTATTGAAATACCCAACGAAGACACCACATATATATGTATCCCGCCGAACCGTTGTAAACATGACTGAGGGCGCGAATCTGATGTATGGGTTCTGCGAAGCCATACACTGCAATCCAATTCTGCATGAAGTTCCATGGGACTATGGGTATCACGCATCTCAATAGAACATGAACACAGATAAGAAACAAGCAAAGGAAATAGTAGTTTTTGTTAGTGAAACCATGCCTTTTGATTTATTTTATTAGTTTTTTATATAAAGTAAATGTGTTTACCCTACGAATACTCGTTGCAGATAATTCTGTATAATACAAAAAAACGGGGTTGAACAAAATTAAATTGTAATGATGGTATTCTTTGCACACTTCACTGGATGGACTACAAACGTCTGTGTCGCTGGCCCGGCCATGTCTGAATTTTTCTATATTGAAATTCAGACATGGCCGGGCCAGCGACACACACATATACAAGACATTTTATGCATAACGCTCTCCCCCTCTCTCCCCTGCTCTCTACCCCTGCTCTCTCCCCCCCAACTACACGGTAACTTGCTTATTACTATACGATTATCTTATTTTCACTAGGATAAAATTATCCCAGTAAAGCCGATGTAATGTATTGCACTTCCAAAAAAGTCTAAGAGTCGACAGAATTCAGATAATATTACTTAACTTAGAAATAATATCATAATTAGTATAGAATCTCGCTTCATGGTAACCTCTGGTATCTTCGTTTCTGGTAACTATCGTGAACAAAATGACTATTCCTTCAAAAACTACCAACAACTTTACTATTTATTTTCTGTTAAGAAAGTTGTACTATATCTTTCTCATAAAACCTTCATATCGGGGGGAGGTGGGTTATTTTATTATTTAATTTTATATGGTGTGATTAAACATGCCAGACATGCCAGACTTTGTACTGACTTCTAACGCAGAATACACACAGAAGGAGGCACCGTGAATTTGCTCACAGTTTATTCACGGGTCGAGGTAAGTGAATCAAAGCTGTTTAACGAGGCTTCCCCCGGCGTTTACCTTAGCCGTTCTCGACAACCTGATTACTGTATATTTCCACTGGCATTTACCTTAGCTGTTCCCGACAACCTGTCTATTGTATATTTCCGCTGGCGTTTACCTTAGTTGTTCCCGACAACCTGTCTATTGTATATTTCCACTGGCATTTACCTTAGCTGTTCCCGACAACCTGTCTATTGTATATTTCCGCTGGCGTTTACCTTAGCTGTTCCCGACAACCTGTCTATTGTATATTTCCGCTGGCGTTTACCTTAGTTGTTCCCGAAAACCTGTCTATTGTATATTTCCGCTGGCGTTTACCTTAGTTGTTCCCGACAACCTGTCTATTGTATATTTCCGCTGGCGTTTACCTTAGCTGTTCCCGACAACCTGTCTATTGTATATTTCCGCTGGCGTTTACCTTAGCTGTTCCCGACAACCTGTCTATTGTATATTTCCGCTGGCGTTTACCTTAGCTGTTCCCGACAACCTATCTATTGTATATTTCCAATGGCGTTTACCTTAGCTGTTCCCGACAACCTGTCTATTGTATATTTCCGCTGGCGTTTACCTTAGCTGTTCCCAACAACCTGTCTATTGTATATTTCCGCTGGCGTTTACCTTAGCTGTTCCCGACAACCTATCTATTGTATATTTCCGCTGGCGTTTACCTTAGCCGTTAGGTCAACCTGATTACCGTATTACCCCTGCGTTTACCTTAGCCATTAACGACATCCTGACTAATGTATATTTCCCTGGCGTTTACCTTAGCCATTAACGACATCTTGGCTATTGTACTTTACCCCGGCGTTTACATTAGCCATTAACGACATCCTGACTATTGTATTTTCTCCTGGCGATTGCCTTAGCCATTAATGACATCCTGACTATTGTATATTTCCCTGGCATTTACCTTAACCGTTCCCAACAACCTGACTATTCTTTGTTTAAAATTAATGGTTGTGATGGTGAGTTTATATTGTTTAAGAGATTATTGCGGACATTTTCAATCACTGATTAGTAACAACAAGTTTCAGATTCCAGATCCCGAAACGTCGTGAAACTTGTTTTTACTAATCAGTGATGGAAAACGTCCGCAATAATCTCTTAAACAAAAACCTGACTATTGTATATTTCCCCCGGTGTTTACCTTAGCCGTTCCGACAACCTGATTACTGTATTACCTCTACGTTAACCTTAGCTATTAACGACATCCTGACTATTGTATTTTTCCCCGGCTATTACCTTAACCGTTACCGACAACTTGATTCCTGAACAACCCTGGAGTTTACCTTAGTAGTTCGTATATTTCCCTGGCGTTTACCTTAAGGCCCTTACACACTATACATTTTCCAGTCCGGCCGTCGTATGGGTGATCGTACGTACTAGATCGGACGGTGCCTCCACACTATCCGTCTAAGCGTCCGGCCTCGTGATTTTTCCCGCCACCTGCTAGCTTTGCATTTATTCTTAATATTTTCATTTTCAGTTGTCGCCTGGCTCTACAGTGTTGACACGTGTTCCGTTTCTTTAAAATTAACTATTATTAACTAAGTAAAAAACATTTAATACTAAATACCCCCGTCGCAGTAAACCTGCGTACTCAGCGAATTTCCAATGCATATATATGGGTATCACTACTACCTAGAGCCACTTACCAAGTTTCATAAAAATACATTAATTAATAAGTGTTATATAGCATTTTATTTATTATCCATAGAATAACATTATAATTGAGTACGCAGGTTTGCTGCAACAAGGAAGATAAGAAATGTGTTTTTTTCAATTATCACAACTAGATGAGGCCACATACCAAGTTTCATCTATATACATACATAAATAATCAAAATATAACATTTTATTTATTGTCCATAAGGATAACATTGGACAACGTACTGTGTTTAGCACTTTGAATATAACTGCAACGGTTGGACGTAAAACAACAATTAAAACGCCAAAATGATTGTTTTGTAGAGCTAAACTGATTGCTAGAAAGAAATGTGGGGTTTTTAGTGAAATTATCTGAGGAAAATCTAAAAACCGTATTCCCATAAGATTAACGTTGAAAATTTTATGGACACATTTTTTGACTTTTCCCCACAACCACTAATTCTAGCTTAATGATTCAAAATACTAAATTGTTTGCTTTTTTAAGCTATATATAATGACAATAACCAAAATCTAGTGTTTTTAAAATTTTAGGGTCAAAAGCTCAAAAAACAGATTTTTGGAAAATTTTAAACCCCCAAAAAACCCCTTCCCATAAACCGATCGATCTGGTTTTCGAACTGAAAGTCATAAATGTTACTCTCCATATTTGTGCCAAATTTCATCAAAATCGGGAGCTTCTTTCAAAAGTTATCGTGGTAACGGACACACACACACACACACACACACACACACACACACACACACACACACACACACACACACACACAAACACACACACAAACACACACACACACACACACACACACACACACACACACACACACACACACACACACACACACACACACACACACACACACACACACACACACACACACACACACACACACACACACACACACACATATATATATATAGATATATATAAATTTGAACGAATAGTGTTTTTGGCATCTAGGGACCTCAGAACAAAAAGTTATCATGGTCTCGGGCTTAAGTCTTACCATGCCACCTGGCACCTACGGTAATAGCTTCTTCCCTATAGGAGAAATTCGCTAAAACGTAGAATAAGTATAAAAATCATATTTTTAGCGAATTTCCCCTATAGGGAAGAAGCTATTACCGTAGGTCTCATGGTAAGACTTAAGCCCGAGACCATGATAACTTTTCATTTTGAGGTCCCCAGATGCCAAAAACACCATTCGTTCAAATTTTTATATATGTACATATATATATTTATATATATATATATATATATATATATATATATATATATATATATTATATATATATATATATATATGTGTCCGTAAGCACGATAACTCTCGTAAAAAAGGTCCGATCTTAATGAAATTTGGTACAAATGTATAAAGTACCATTTATTTGAACGAGTTCGAAAACCAGATGAATCGCACCATCCGAAGGGGGGTTTTTGGGGGGTTTTGTACCCCAAAAATGTGTTTTTTGGGGTTTTCACATGTAATTTTAATTTAAATCAAATTTCAATTTATACCATTGAATTCAGCTTAAAACAATACTTTCTCCATATACTATGTATAGGGGGAGAAAGTAAAAACAAACAATTTGGTATTTTGATCATTGCTCTACGTCAATTGGTTACCGAGATATTGAAAGTGCTAAACACAGTACGTTGTCTAATGTTATTCTTATGGAGGAAAAGAAAAATTGTATATCTCGCTTATTTATGAACATAAACTGACGAAATTTGGTATATGGCTTGATTTGGTTGTAGTTTATTGTTATTTGCACAAAAAAAACAATTTTTCGCCTATGGGTCCCGTAGCAGCAAACCTAGGTACTCGGTCCCCATGTTATTCTTATGGAAAATAATTAAAATGTTATATATCGCTTATTTATGAATGTATATGGATGAAACTTGGCATGTGACTTCACTTAGCTTAGTTCTATTGATATTTGCATAAAAACCCATTATTTTGTGTTCCTTGTTGCAGCAAACCTGCGTACTCATCCCCAATGTTATTCTTATAGAGAATAATTAATATGTTAAATATCGCTTGTTTGTGAATATATTTCTTATGAATCCCTGTTAAGTGGCTTAATGTGTTATGTTATAATTCATTGGAAATTCGCTGAGTATGCAGGTTTGCTGCGACGGGGGTATTAAAATACAATGCTGTATTTATTCTACGCTACAAATCGTCGTGACATTGTTATACAGCTGCTACACGGTTCAATTATGTAATAAAATGAAAATGAAAGTTCCTAAAATGATCTTTCGAATGATATATATATTGTTCACTTTTATATATTTATCACATTTTTTTTAACGATACAATATTCTTGGTCCCAAACCATCGGATTCGGATGGGTGGCTACTCTAAGGCGACAAAGCAAACAGTCCGAATCGTAAAGTTTGCCACGGATAGGGTTAAAAAATAGTTCCACAAAAAACCTGTTGCACAAGTTTATCTGGACGACAATAACCACACGGCACATTAACAATGTGATTTATTTCCTTCATTCAATACACAACTTTCTGATACCAGTGACACGTCTAAAATACCGTGAGGGCACGACACAGGTTACAGGCCGGAAGAGGTAGTAATATAGGGAAGGAAGGCATTTTCCGGAAATCACTAAAAAACTTCAAAACATAAAGCAGGATATCTTCTTTTTAGTTTTTGCAATATTTCAAGTCGGAACGACGATTCTGTAGGTTATAGCGTTACTTCTCTATTTACAGTTTGTTTAATACACAATTTAAATTAAACCACTCCTATTTCCCAAAGATTATACAGCTTCAATACCTTTCATATATTAAATTTGTACATTTTGAGTGTGTAGTTAACTGTTGCGGAGCACTTTACTAATAAACTATATTTCTCTTCATTTAATCAAAACTGGGTTATGTTAATCATAAAATAAATCATATAAGTAGCGGAACTATTTTTCGGTCATCTTAAAACGTCCACAGTGTCAAATAAATTGTTAAACGTAACAAATGCGACATCACAAACGATCGGAAAAATGTTGGCAGAGGCTACGTACACGTCCGACGTGAGCCGCTACTGGTCACGTCCGTTCCAAATTATTCACCGTACGTTACTTTTCCTGTGGTTTTTAAAACAAATTGAGAGCCAGAAAACCTCCTAACCTAACCTACCGTAAACTAACCTAACGTAACGTAACCTAACGTAATCTAACCTAACCTAATCTAAGCGGTAGCGAAGTGAATTTGCCCTTACATTGGACGTGTACGTAGTCACTTCGAAAAATGTTTACATGCATGGAAAATTATTGAAGAAAAGGGAAAAAATGATGAAGAGTATCCTGCGTGGGGAGAGGAAACACAAGAAAATCCCGAGGCCGGACGAGCGATCGTGCGTTGCCTCCACACTGTACAATTTAGTCAAAAAATGGCTGAAAACTGATTGCAAGTTCATAATTATCCGGCCGCACGTCCGGCCAGAAATTTGTGCCTCCACACTATACGTTTTCCGGTCCGGCCTAGCAATGCGTCCGGCGGCCGGACTGGAAAACGTATAGTGTGTAGGGCCCTTCAGCCATTAACGACATCCTGACTATTGTATATTTCTCCCGGCGTTTACCTTAGCCGTTCCCGACAACCTGACCATTTTATATTTCCCTCACGTTTACCTTAGCCATTAACGACAACCTGACTATTGTATATTTTCCTGGCGTTTACCTTAGCCATTAACGACAACCTGACTATTGTATATTTTTCTGGCGTTTACCTTAGCCATTAACGACATCCTGACTACTGTATATTTCTCCCAGCGTTTACCTTATCCGTTCCCGACAACCTGACTATTGTAGACATTTAACTTAAGTCAGGGTTTGGGTCATTCTCGTGAAATCACCTAATTTTAGAATTATTGGTTGTATGTATATCTATCTCCCAGGCGTTTACCTTAGCCATTAACGACATCCTGACTATTGTATATTTACCCGGCGTTTACCTTAGCCATTAACGACAACCTGACTATTGTATATTTCCCTGGCGTTTACCTTAGCTATTAACGACAACCAGACTATTGCATATTTCCCCCGGCGTTTACTTTAGCCATTAACGACATCCTGACTATTGTATATTTCTCCCGGCGTTTACCTTGGCCGTTCCCGACAACCTGACCATTTTATATTTCCCTCGCGTTTACCTTAGCCATTAACGACAACCTGACTATTGTATATTTTACTGGCGTTTACCTTAGCCATTAACGACATCCTGACTACTGTATATTTCTCCCAGCGTTTACCTTATCCGTTCCCGACAACCTGACTATTGTATATCTATCTCCCAGGCGTTTACCTTAGCCATTAACGACATCCTGACTATTGTATATTTACCCGGCGTTTACCTTAGCCATTAACGACAACCTGACTATTGTATATTTCCCTGGCGTTTACCTTAGCTATTAACGACAACCAGACTATTGCATATTTCCCCCGGCGTTTACCTTAGCCATTAACGACATCCTGACTATTGTATATTTCTCCCGGCGTTTACCTTAGCCGTTCCCGACAACCTGACCATTTTATATTTCCCTCGCGTTTACCTTAGCCATTAACGACAACCTGACTATTGTATATTTTCCTGGCGTTTACCTTAGCCATTAACGACATCCTGACTACTGTATATTTCTCCCAGCGTTCACCTTATCCGTTCCCGACAACCTGACTATTGTATATCTATCTCCCAGGCGTTTACCTTAGCCATGAACGACATCCTGACTATTGTATATTTACCCGGCGTTTACCTTAGCCATTAACGACAACCTGACTATTGTATATTTCCCTGGCGTTTACCTTAGCTATTAACGACAACCAGACTATTGCATATTTCCCCCGGCGTTTACCTTAGCCATTAACGACATCCTGACTATTGTATATTTTCCCCGGCATTTACCTTAGTCATTAACGACATCCTGACTATTGTATATTCCCTGGTGTTTACCTTAGCCGTTTCCGACAACCTGACTATTGTATATTTTCCCCGGCGTTTACCTTAGCCATTAACGGCATCCTGACTATTGTATTTTTCCTCCGACGTTTACCTTAGCCATTGATTTCGAAATGTTAAGAATTTCATTGCCAAAGGATACCGGATACCATTTTGAACTTCTCTTACAAAATTCGTTTTAATTTTCTGTACGCATTTTTTCTTACACGAGTTTTGATGAATTTTCATTTTAGAGGCAAATTGAAGCAGTAGTAGTCCTCTAGAAAATTATTATTTGGAGTTTAAGGTTGTTCTGTATGAAACAGTCCTAGATAATTGGACTTCAAATTAAAAACAATACTCTAACAAACTATCCTTGATGTTCTATAATACAACATTTAACTCACTAGATGATTTCTGCACCTTAAATTTGAGTGTTATTTCTTGGGCGATCGGGCGAGAATTAGCACTTACTAAACGTTAACGTTACTCTTATGGTTAAAAACATAATAATGACAGTTTCCGAGGATAATGATTCATAGGAATAATTAGTGAATTTCCTATGGAAAGTGAACTATTAGCATTACCCGCACGGTGAAACTTAAGCCCGGGACCACCATAACCATAAGTTCCTAATGTGACCCCCTGAACACGTTTTGGGGGTTCGTTCAAAATGTTATATATATATATATATATATGTCTATATATGTGTATGCACTCTAGTGGTCACATTTTTTGTCCGATTTACTTCAAATTTGGTAGAGACATTCCTTTTTGTAACCAGTTGGACAAGTTCGTTGGGCAAAATAATCGGAAAACTCTAACCCTCTTTTTTGGGGATTTTAAATTTAGAAATTTGAGTTTTTGGGCCCAAAAAGGGTCAGAAAAGCCCCGGATGTAAAAGTAACGAATGAAAAACTGTGAGAATTAGTGTAGCGAAACTTTTAAGCCCTCTCTTGTCATTCTAGCATATATATTTACCGAGTTATTAAAGAAAATGTGTATTGACCAAACGCAGTACGTTGTCTTATGGGGGTTTTACTTCAGAAAAGCCTGTTATTCATTTGTTGGTGTACTTTTGTCATCCCCAACAACCTCACGCCTACTTTAAAGCCTGACTGGACCTTATCCTAACCTTATAATGCACAAAATTGTATTCCCATCATTGCAGGTAAATAGAACCAGGAGCATCAAAACAGCCAAAAAATCAATATTTTCAGATTTGAATAAAAATTGGAATAATTGTATGTTTTTAACTGATTTTGAGTTTTTATAGTTTTTTATGTGGAAATTCACTTCCCTCACGTCAGCGTGCTGCGTGCGAACTCGTTTAGATTTAGATTTGCCCTTACACATCTACGAGTATGTTTATAAAATGAACAAAAAGATGACAAATATTACAAATATTGACAAATATTACGATGTTACGATACATTATTACTTATGCTTAGTAGTAATATATTTAGAATTACGTGTCACATGTATCTATACTGTAGATTGCTTTGAGGGATGGGAAGAAAATTATAGTATAAAAAACAATCTATCCATTTAAAGTTCATGAGATTAAAAGGGTCCAATTATTATTTAACCTCATCGCAAGCCAATATGTATTTAAATTCACATGGTAAAATATTAGCGACTCAATTAGCAATTAAAAGAATCGGTTTCCAATAGTCTGTTCTCTCGTTTCTTCTATAATGGTAGTTTAATCACTAGACTAGGTAGCATTATTACTATCCAACTATTACAAAAAGCTAGTTTGAGCTCCAATATAGTCTGATAATTTTGAATTAGCTGGATTTCCAAATCAGGGCATATCATGAACCTTTCACGCCATAAAGTGCAGTACCTAAATCCTGTGTGTTGCTTTATAGAGCTAACCAATTTCAAACCTATCAAGTTAGAGCGCAAGTCAACCCTATAAATCTAACTGTATACAAAATATTTCTCGGAGATAAACTTCAATTTTTAATGTTTATTTCAATCATTTCCCTTTTTATGGTAAAATAGATTTTAATACGTTATAGGAGCGATCGATTTACTTTATATACATTATTATTTATGTTACTTGATTATTTTAAGTTAATGGAGAATGCAGAAAAATTCTGTTTTGAGATAGTATAAGTAGTGGGCATTGCCCACTACTAATATATTAGGGACATTGGAAACAAACGTAAAATTCGTCTACATGCGTTTTTATACTGCTGTAAATAGATACCAACGTGACAAAAATTTTAGTGTGATTATGATATTTATAGTACGGCATAATTATACTATATTCTGTATTTAAAATACAGAGATACAGACGCAACGAAAGTCTGTTTAAATGTTCTAACCTTATAACAGGTACATAATGCTTTGAATGTATGTTTATTTGTATGCAGGATTGTAACGGCAATGACATTAATTTATCAAGTTATCAACAACTCTTTTTCGGCTGTTGTCCACTTCGTTGTACGGTGAGATATACACTATTAATCATTCACTGAGATTGTACAATAATTGGTTGATTTCCTCGGATAAACAATACCTGTTCGAGACCAGGGAAATCTGCCATTGTATGGGAGTGGTACAGATACCTGCACGGCCTAAGGGGGTCTGCCAGTCAAATCATCCTGAAACACGGCATTCAGTTTCCACAAACGTTTACCCACTTTGGATCGCAGAAGTGCTAATCTGTTATTTGACTGAACTAAAACAAATGTCCAAAGCATATTGAAATAACCATGTAGTTCTCGTAGTTCGCAGAATAAGTCCACGTTAATCTCCCTCAGCAAACGTCCTGCTTAGCAAACTGACAAAGAAATTAAACAACGCCTTAATGTATGCTGAGATACTTTCGCGGTACACATATATTGCATTAAATAAACACACACTTAAATAAAAGTAAAAAAATTATAAATCTTTTTAACATTTGATTCACGGATTTTATATATGTTTTTTAACACTGGTATTTTTGTTACAGTATAACTTGAACTGTTTTATTTTTATATGATAATAACTATTCAGAAGGAATTTTTAATGTAACCTCTAAAAATAAACTCGGCTTACACTGAATTTTAGATAAACGATCATGTGAACGACGTTATAATTTAATAGAACTGATTATGTGATTTTTATGATCAAGAAAGTCATTGTAACTAAACTTATTGGCACACTTTATAAACATTAATAATTGAGATTACTATTTCTAAAAACCCATGTCATTATTAAAATGGACATAATTTATCTGTATTAAATCCAATATAAAAAGAGTTCACACATAAAAGGAGAAAAAAGAATGGTGTAAATTAGAAAGTTGTTAGGATTTCCAAAACCTACTAAATGTTATGCTTTTTGACATATGTTACTATTCGACTTTTTTAATTTTGGGCATATAAACTTTTTTTAATATCTTATTTTGATATTTTGTTTTAAATACTGTCTTGTAAAGGTAACCTGAGTACAGTACTGTCATGTACTCTTTGTATCAGAGTAAAGCTGAGTTTAATACAAGAAGGAATTTGAATCAGAACAAAAATGTGTCTAGTGGTTTAGAAGTTGCATGGTCGCAAGTGTTAATATTTTTCCTCAACAATAGCCGCCAATTTGAAACGGATACAGATAATTGTTTTTGCCAAAATGATTGATTGTTGTTTAATTAAAATTCTGGGATTCGAACTAAAGACCCTCAGTTTAAAGGTTAATACCCAATTGCTTTTATAAAACATATTTTTCTATTACTCCTAGCAGTTGATTTAGAGGGAAATCGTTTTATTTTATTCTTCTAGGTTAAGTGGTACGTTTGCAATAAACGGTGCAATATACGGTGTTATAACATATGCAATAACATTATTCATCCTGATAACCTTTAGTATATTATGTAACATATTTATTCAAGTATAAACGTGCTATTTCAGATCGGGAGGGAAAAATAAATAAGGAATAGAACATTCAATTATTTTTCATGTGTTCCATTTATTGTTGAGTTGGTGAAGGTACAGCTAAGATATTCAACCCTCATGTAAATTAAAAGTACAAAGGTAATGCTCGTACTGTAAGGTTTAACATTGGCTTCTGTAACTAACTATAGTTTAACAAATTACACAGATCTTGTTATGTACGTTATTTCCATGTTCTTATGCTAAATTAACAAGCTGACAAATTGTCAACAGTGCTTGTAATTTAATTTCATAAATAAAGTTCAGGTTCTACTAGATGTTATTAAAATCCCTTTTCTTCTGAATGGATGACATTGGTCTATAATGTAGTGGTTACTGGCTCATAAACCTGGTTGTTTAAATACTGAAGATATGGCGTTTTATATTTAAGTAGATCATAACTGAGTCTCGGCTAATTCGTAGTTAAAGGTGAACAACGGAATGTTTTAGTGAATTAAAAGGTTAAATCCCCCGTAGTATTTTCTGTTATAAGCATTAGTTCTAAACATTAGCTGTGGGAGAACAACAGGGGGTGTCTAGCGATTACCTGGTCTCCTACGGTGATCCTGTCGTGTTTGTTGTTCATAACTGGTATTACTGTATCTAACTAATATATTAATTCACCTAAATACATAGAACACATTATTTTATGTAACTAATCAAATCTAACTAAATATGGTTTTCAAGTAGTTCTAAAGGTGTTATAAACCAAATAAATGTTTAATGTTTTAAAGCTACTTTTAAAAGATAAATAGATTATAGTGTTCTTACCATTTAATTATTTAGCAAACCTACTCAATTATTAGTCATTTAATCGTATTAGTCATTAATAATTAGGGTTAATTTGCAACCCTATTATTTATGCAACTAACCCAATATTCTGATCAGATTTATTCATCTATACCATACTCCAATGTATTCCAATGCTTTAGTGAAAAGTTAAAACTAAGTCCGCATACAAACTTTGCAGTTTTCTTAAACGGTATTATTGAAATGTAACTGTGTCATGCGTTAAAAAGTATTATTTTAACTTCGGTTGAAACTGCCGAGTTTATTTATTTTAAAGTTATATTAAATATTTTATTTTTGTGTGGTAATACTGAATCATTAAGGCATACTCAATTTTCTAATTTACTTATAAGCATTCGCTTCACAACAGGTTTTATTCGGAAGTAAATGTTCTTTATCAGGAGCACTCCGGCCGGTTGTCTAAATGTTGACTTTAATTTCCATGATGGAACGATAACAGTCCTTACCTCCGGTGGTTTAGAGTCATACCAGCCGACTATGATGAATCAAAATGTGTCGAACGTTACTTATCTCGACGTTACTTATCTGAGACTATGACGTCACGGTACAACTGAACAACTGAAATCGTTTGGTTTTAAAAATACTAAATTTATTGGATATCCGTCATTCACCCACAGACAAATTGTGTTAAAACGTACATTTTAGTAGTTACTACTTCTTAATAATAGTCTTCATACTAATGAATATTCTCAATATATTTTTGACTGGTTATATATTGTTTTCTAATTAATTTATTGGTTCTAGAACTATGCCAAGCTGCACATGATTAGATTTGCAATTAATTTTTGAATGGATTTAATTTACAATATTAATTAAATTAATCACACATTACTTTTATTTCATCTTTGCCCTAATTTAATATTAAATTGGATTGGCGAAAATATTTAAGACATACTAAATACAATAATAATTACATAGCATAGCTAAACGTAATCTTCTAAATAACTATACAATGTAGGGTGGGTCGAAAAATATGATTTTTGAATTTTTGATTTCCATTAGCACTAGAAGTATGCTTTATGATCACCTGAATGTGGGAAAAATAATAAACAAATTCTATGTTGACATCTTCCGCTCGCGCATAAAACCTAAAATTTAGAAAAAGTTAAAAATCTTAAGTTTTTTAAAAATTATAAAAACATTTTAAAATATTATTTATGGATCACAGACGTTATAAAGTGGTAAAATGTAGTTTATAATATAGCAAAATTAATGTTTCATATTTTTAAGAGCTATCGGTTGTAATTTATTTAACCCCAAATTTAGCCAAAATCGTAAAAAATAAGACTTTTATATAAGATTATTTGCTAAGAACTATTATATATTGTAGGCTATATTTGGTATGCTCTTCCATATTATTATCCGTTTAATGCAATGAATCAGGCCTGAGATTCGAGCGCCAAGTGCCAAGTTGACGTTACGGCCGGCGCATCGGCACGTCGCGCGTCGCGTCGGCGCTTTGATTCGCCGACTCGTTTGAACATGCAGCAAACTACTGTTCCGTATGATACAACCGCATGAGTAACTGACTGACTAAATTATGCGAATTCTAGACCACTTCGAGATTAGCCAAAAACTTGTAATTTATCAGGCACGTTGTATTTTATTCCATTACTTTATTATTATACTAAACAGCGAGGAAACTCCCTGCAGTCATCACAGTTCCTTAGTGATTAGGACACCTATACAAAAACACCTTTTTGTTTATTAGAGTTATAAAAACAACTTAAAATCGATCTCGCAGACCCCCTCTTACATTGCGGCAAAATGTTTCATGCTTAATACAGTGAAGTATAGTCGTGTAACCTTCTGGCCAAGGTCTGTTGTCAAAGTTTTCAGGTCGCACTAGTGTCTCTGACATGATCCCTCGACTATTATATAGCCGGGGCCAACGGCTTAACGTGCCTTCCGAAGCACGGTGGCAGTCAAGAGTTTCAAAAGTCATATGATTTTCACCGAGAATTGAACCCGGAAATTTTGATTGGTCCACCAACACTCAAGCTCAAGCATATACAAATAATACAAAACAAATAACACACTCAACATAAATTATAAACATATATTTATACTAGCTGTTTTGCTCGTAAAATATCATGGTTTAATATTAATAAAATATTAAGTAGTAGTAACTAATGTGTATTAAATAATAAACAGCTTGTAAATAAATACAAATACAGTATAATGAGATATTTAAAGTAATTGTAGTAATTTTCTGGACAAATAGACAAACTATCCAAGAACAACATTGTTTGAACCCAAATTTCGTTATTGTGAAATGCCATTGGTCTTTTATACATATTTGAACTCTTAGCTAACTCCTCGTTAGTCACTCCTTCGGATATAAGCATTTTTAGAGAACTTGCTTCAACACTATCTATTACTGTCCCAACTATATGGATACTTTTAGTTTTGTTTAGATACAGCCGTAATTAGGGAGGGTGCAATACGCTAAAATATATACAAAAAAATTCTTAAAAAAAATTAAATAAAAACATAAACTAATGGCTAAAATCAACATTGCACAACATTTATACTGGAAACATTTCTCTGACTTATGACCTATTTTTGAAGTGAAAGAATACTCTTTTTCACAGCGTTACAGGTTGTTCGTTATCAGCAGTTGTAATTTACAGTTGCCTACATGTATGCCAACATTTTTAGTGTAATAGGTTCATAGTACATTTCCACGATTAATTTGATTAGGTTTAAATACACAGGATCGACTATAGGTATTTTATAACCTTAAGCCACAAACAAATTGGCACCCTTAATCCACTCTAATTATTTTAATCATCATAATTTCTCTAAAGTAATACGCCCTAAAAATAAAAATAAATTATTAAATAACATAATTAATTATTTATTTGTAAAATTCTTAATTTTAAATGTCGACAAATGTAAAATGGAACAAATGAAATAAGCCTTGTTCAAATGGAGGTATACATAGTGACGATATGAAAAGATTAATTTTAGTGTTAATTATTTTTATTGTCAAATAATAAATCACGATAAAACCATCTCCAGATTAATTTTTTTGTAGTTGTTTGGTAAAAAAAATATGTTTAGAGAGGTTTACCTATAGGGAAAAAGTTGTTACCGTTTTCGGCATGGTGAGACAAATTTTCCAAAGCAATTTGAAGGAGTTTCCTGTACGGCATACTACATCAACAATTACATTCTCATTCGGAACCGCGACTGTCAAAACTTTTAGACTGTCAAAACTTTAAACTGTCAAAAGGACGTGTCCGAGACATCACACTGCTTGTTCAAATAAATTATCAAACCACATTTATCAACACACGTTTAGTATTGCTATTTTTAAACTCTCTAACCCAACTGCTGTTTCAATGGTTGAATCAGCTGTTATGCTGATTTACTCGACTCTACGCTGCTAGGATACAAATTCTATTCTTATATAAGATGTAAAGATCAGTGGGGTGGAGGGGTGTGGTACAAATGACAACGAATTGTTAATAACTCCAATTAAAAGCATAAATCATTGACGTTTCTGGTGAATTTGGTAGAAAATTGGATTGCAAGGTTAACATGGATTCCACGGGTGCTGATACGAATGAGTCATTGAAAACCAACCTTTTGTAATAGAAAAGTTCTTATTGCACGTTTACAGGCCAGAAGCTTAAATTTAAAATAAAACCATTGAAATAGGACCAGCAGATATTGATGGTGGAGTGTGCAAATAAATCGTGTTGTAATTTTAGAATGCCGGAGTTAAATCAAAAGCTAAATCACCTGGAAAAAATACTTGTAAAAAATAATAGTATTTATAAAAAATGTCCAGTTCAAGAGTTTTAATTAAAAACTTAAACTATTGATATGAATAGGGGTGCTAAAAATTTGAAGTAATTTTTCAGTGATGAAACGAAAAGTTTTTTAATAAAAAAAACTTATTTCGGCACTGTTTATGGTAAAGACACTCAATTTAATGCAGAAGAAATTGAAATCGGTTTAGTAGCTATTTATGTCAGATTGGGCAAAAGCTGTGTAATTTTACCGTCGGCTTCTATATGAGGACTATGTAAAAAAGTATTGATGAGACATATATAGGCCGAGATCTTCAATGTGATACACAAACTACCGAAATAGACTGGTTGATTTAACTAGTGGAGTTATGGAAGGAATTTTACATAATGGAACACCAATACAAAGCTAAAACCATCAATAAATAAACCTAATACTTGTAGATGTAATTTTTAGAACACGTTCATCGTGATTAAACACCTGATTGTGATTAAACAAGCCTTAAATTGCAATTTGTTGTCACCAATAAAAATAAATTAAATACGGAAGTTCAATACATTGGATTTAATTTTTTACTTTCTCCCCCTATACATAGTATAAGGAGAAAGTATTTTTTCGTCAAAATTTTCGAATTTGAGTTGTTAGTGGAAATATTCGTTTTGGTGCTCCCTGAACCCAAAAAAGTGGTTTTTACGTGATGTCTGTCTGTGTGTGTCCGTGTGTGTCCGTGTGTGTGTGTGTGTGTGTGTGTGTGTGTGTGTGTGTGTGTGTGTGTGTGTGTGTGTGTGTGTGTGTGTGTGTGTGTGTGTATGTGTGTCTGTGTGGATTTGTACAGAGCTAGAGCCCTAAACAATGGGCCGATTCTTATGAAATTTGGTATGTAGGTACTAATCCACGATATCTCCAGGTGTTTTTTCATTTTTTTGAATTTTTGATTTTTAAGGGTAATTATCCCCCAAAAACCGCCAAAAAACATGAAAAACCAAAATTTCTCAAAAACGGCTCTGACGATTTTGATTAAACTTTAGTCGTTTGTAGAACTTTAGTTTTCCAACAAAATGACACTACCCGCGGGAATACAAAAATTACTATTTCTCTCTTATTTACTGATACATTTCATTGAAACTTGATATGCTTGTCAATTTAGCATTGACCAACAGAGTTAATTCGAAATATGTTGCCCCTTAATAACCCTGGGGGGGGGGTAATAGGGGGCATTTCCCCTCTTAAAACCACGAGTGTAGCAATGGATTCTGTAGTGCCTCCAAAGCAGGGATTTGGTTGGATGTTTTTTAAAACAACTTGTTTACAAGATTTTCTGTACATTCGACCGTGCTTTGTATTCTATATTTAGTAAATAAAAAGTAATTTATTCGTTAAAGTTGGGCTAAAAGGGAGAAAGTATGTCTCAGTTTCCTGATACCGTTTATTTTTAAATGTAATTCAAAATGTCTTGTGTTTTATTTTTATGATGAATTTAATAAACGATTAATTATTGGAACCCAGCAATATCAATGGTGTTTAACCTTAACATAAAATTGTGATATTGTATCCATCCTTTCTTGTACACTGTGTTAAACACTAGGAAACAGTGTAACTGTTTTCACTAAGAACAGTTAACACTAAGACTAACAGCTAAAACTAACACAAACAATAACAGTTAACAGATACCACTAAGTTAACACACAGTGTTAACACTAAGAAACAGTTTTCTTTTATTTAACTGTGATAAACACTAGTTGATAAGTACCACCCCGTCAGTTTGTTTGTACCTTATTTTAGAAACTTAATGTTTTAGCGATTGTATACTCAGAGCAGTATTTCACCACCATTTCCCTAAGTGTAATACTAAGCACCATTCTCAATGATGGAGACTTTATACAATTCTAATGAGAAAACATCAGGTAACCTGTGTATGACGCCCTTGTTTGATCACGTTTTTGAAAATATTGATTAATTCCCCTATAATTACTTTATAGTTAGTTTTGTCATTGACTATAAATACTGAAGTAGACATTGTACATTCTCATTGACATTGTAAAATCTGTCCCTAGTTTTGTGTGTGCTAGGATTCAAAGAAGACGAAGTTCTCATTAAACACCAACAGAGTATACTGCTGTCAACTATTACTTAACCTCTCAAGAAGGGGGTATTACAACAGTTGGTGTGTCAGGAAGCAAACATAATTTGATTATTACTTGCTTTCTGGGGTGGAGATATTTAAAAAGTAACGTAAATAACTAAAATAAGTAGTTGACAGCAGCACAATCTGTCGGTGACCTAATCAAACTACGTTCACATCAAATTCTGGCAAACACTAAAAGTGGGACAGCTGGGCCATATAGATGGGATGTCTCCTTCGGTATATATAATCAGTGGTTTTATGAACAAATGTTTTCCATTTGGTCTAACACATACATATTTCAGGTTAGAAATGAGCTCTTAACTAAGTAACTAGACGTGCGACAACTCAGGACTGAGATTGGCTCATGGGAGTTTGACAGCTTTCCCAGCTGCGCATAACAGAACGCTGGTTCTCTTTGGTCGCTACTCGCTACTCCCACCGTGACATACCCAATCAAAGTTCATACGCTGCATTTCGTAGCTCCTAGCTCGCAGACATTTATAGATTTTAGAAATCAACAATGTTTTACATTTAACTGCTTCAGGCTCAGTAATCAATAATAACAACTTATTTGCCATATTTTAAATCAATAAATATTTCTATCGCAGTATAAGAATAAGAATAATTATATATATATATATATATATATATATCATCAAACTTCCCATTCATATATACCTCACTGCCATTTGAAGCAACTTATCAAGTTTCATAATAACATATTCATCATTAATCGAGAAGTAAAATTGAATTACATCTACATAAGGAATCATCTTCATATACATTAGATCATACATCTACATTAGAGATGAATACGTAGGTTTGCTGCTAAAGGGGCTGTTTTTTATGTAACTATCAAAATACCAAAACCAGAAGCCTCATTCCGCGGTTTATCATCCTATAAATAAATTGCGTAAATAAGCAAGATATAACAGTCTACTATTTTCCCCCGAAAGAATAACATTGGATAACATTCCTATGTATATCACTAACCAATTAACGTAGAGAAATAATTAACAATACTGAATTGTTTTTTGTTTTAATGTCGAATCAGATGATATAACTAAGACTAATGTTATTGATTTAGTTTTGTTCATTATAAATATTAAATACTATTCTCAGTAATATAGCAATTTAACGATTAAAAAGGTTAAATTACCTGGTTGTCAAGGGATTCCATGTTATCCAGTTATCGGATAACGATCGTAAATAAAGCAATCCAGAGGATAAGATGAATTGTAAAAATATAAAATCTCTAATTTTTTCAACATTACAGCGTTAATATTTATTTAGAAAGACATGTTATTTATCAGAACCGCGAGATCGTAGGTGACAATTAATGATTAATGCAATTGTTTTAAATATAATTTAAATACGAATTGAGTTTAGTACATAGTAAACAAATATATATTGCTAGTAATATAAGCTTTACATTTAATATTTATTGACCAGTTGATCTAGAGTTGCACAAATAACTTTCAGCCCTGATCGATACAGCTTGTAATATTTATATTGAGAATTTGCTGAGTACGTGGGTTTGTTGAGACAGGGATCATATTTGTGTTCTGTAAACTCAATCACAAGAAAAATAATAACAAAATATTTAATTATTCCATGATTAGTTAATTTCTAAATAAATAAAACAAAAACTAAGAAATATCCAGGTAATCGTAAGTTTGCTATAGTAATACAATGAGATGATTACAATTCATTGTAATGCATCTTCTTTGAGAAAATTTATTTTGTAAATAATCTAAGGCTACTTTTGTTGCTGTGTATAGTTACAGTTAGTGCATTGAAATGGTCAACTAATATTTAAAATAAATGTGAAACTCTTTTACATATTGACATTTATCTTTTAATGACTGTAAACCTAAATTATATATACAAGCAAGCAATAGAAATATGTGTCTTTGTACTTAACTGTCTTTTATATAACCAGTCTAATACTAATAGTTGAGTTTAAAACGAAGCAGCAAAAACAATTAATGCATTAATGCGTTAATAATGTGAATAATTTATTAATTTGCAGGGCAAAATTGGACAATCAGGTTACCTTAACTGTTTTCTAAAATGTGTCGAGAGCCTCTCTATCCCTCAACACCTCCTAAGAAGTGTGCGTATATTAAAGTTTAATTTTTTTGAATCGGCAACCAATTCTAATTAATCTTGAGTCGTATTCTATACTCGTACTCGTATTAGTAATTTACTTTCACGTGCTGACACAGATTTTCTTTGTTGGGTCGACCATAGAAACGAAATACCCCCCGTCGCAGCAAACCTGCGTACTCAGCGAATTTCCAATGCATTGATATGTTTATCACTAGTACATAAAGCCACTCACCAAGTTTGACAAAAATACATTCATAAATAAGTGATTTATTACATTTTATTTATTCCCCATAAAAATAACATTAGGACTGAGTACGCAGGTTTGCTGCAACGAGGAAGATAAGAAATGAGTTTTTATGCAATTATCAATGTAACTGAACCAGGTGAAGCTACTTACGATGTTTTATTAATTTATGTTCATAATTAAGGGAGATATAAAACTTTACTTATCCTCCATAAGAATAACATTAGGGCTGAGTATGCAGGTTAGCTGCTACGGGGACAATCAACAAAACATTTATTTGTTGTGCAATTATAAATATATTAGTACAACATGAAGCCACATACCAAATTTCATCAATATACATTCATAAATAATCAAGATATCAAATTTTATTTATTCTCCATAAGGATAACATTGGACAACGTACTGTGTTTAGCACTTTGAATATCTCTGCAACGGTTTGACGTAGAATCACAATTTAAACACCAAAATGATTGTTTTGTGGAGCTGAAGTGCTTGGTAAAAGAAAATGTGAAGTTTAAAGTAAAATTAACTGAGGAAAAGCCAAAAACCTTTTTCCCATAAGATTAACATGGGAGATTTTATGAGCATGTTTTTTGGATTTTTTCCGCAACCACTTAACCTAGGTTAATAATTCAAAATACCATATTATTTGTTTTTTTAAGCTCTATAACATGGTCTAAACCTAAATTAAGTGTTTTAAAAATTTTAGGGTAAAAAATGCAAAAAACTGATTTTTGGAAAATTTAAAACCCCCATAAACCCCCCTTCCCATAGTCCGATTTTTCTGGTTTTCGAACTTAAAGTCATAAATGTCAGTTTACACATTTGAGCCAAATTTCATCGAAATCGGACATTTTTCCGATATATATATATATATATAAGATATATATAGATATATATATAGATATATATATACATATATATAAATTTGAACGAATAGTGTTTTGGACATCTGGGGACCTCAAAACAAAAAGTTATCATGGTCTCGGGCTTAAGTCTTACCATGAGACCTACGGTAATAGCTTCTTCCCTATAGGGGAAATTCGCTAAAAGTACCTTAACTATTATAACTCCAGGAAGGAGTGTTATTTTTGCCTTCTATTAGTTATATTTTAAACTTTAAACATTTATCAACTAAAACAGACTACTTGTTTATGTTAAACCTCTCCTCCAGTACGTTATCTTGATTTTAGGAGGGGAGGATCGAACCTTTGTTGAGACAGGGATCATATTTGTGTTCTGTAAACTCAATCACAAGAAAAATAATAACAAAACATTTAATTATTCCATGATTAGTTAATTTCTAAATAAATAAAACAAAAACTAAGAAATATCCAGGTAATCGTTTGCTATAGTAATACAGTTTTATCTTTTAAGGACTCCCAGTTGCTCTCTGTGAAACAAATATTTATTAACATTGCCGATTTTCATCTTTCTTCACAAATAAAGATAATTACTCCGGTAACTCTCAGTTATCAGAACATTATTTATTTGCCAAATAGTAAGTCACTGTACATGCTGTCTGTCCAGACCACGCATGATATGTATAGGTATGTCTATTTAGAAATAAGCCAACAAAAGTAAAATATCTTAGTTTTCCCTGTAACTTAAGTTTTGAAAAATGGAAGAGGAGGTGCCAATAAAATTACAACAGAATATGTCACCACATACATACCTTAAAAAATATGAAATTAATGAATTTTCATCACATTGAACTTACTCTGTATTATTTTTAAATGATAAAAAATAAATTAATTAAAAAGCTTTGCTGGAGAGACTAGTTGTTTTTTGTATGGCGGAAAAGGCTTCTAAGAGAATCGAAATTCTTGGTAAGCTTATTTTTGGGAGTCCCTGATCTAGTAAGAGAAGATTATTAATATCTGAAGTTCAGTTCGTGCTTCTATACGGAGCTGAGGTGTGGCTAGATGCAATGAATAAGGTGTGCAAGCTGCGTGTGGCTCGCTCGGGTTAAGCGCCAAGCTGCACTCAGAGCGACAGAACTGGCCGTCCTGGTAACCGCAGGAGTACTCCTGTAAAGCTCTTGGAAGCGGAGAGGAAGGTGGCATATGCAAAACACGAGATCGGCAAGGACACCACAAAGGCTGAAGAGCGACCACAGAAATAGCGTGAGGGATACTCGAGGACGTCGAACTGCCAAGATATTCTGAATGTTTTTCACAATGGATGACACGGCAAGGCAGACTAATTCCTAACACAACTTTCGGTCAGACGTGGTTGGCTAGGCTGGCTAACTGGACTGCATTTACTTCAGAGGAACATACTTTAATCTGCTGGCAGCGTTGGGAAAGGCCGCGCCTGGAAACCACGCGACTACTTGAGGTGTTGTCGGTGGACACGGTCTGCATGAATATGATGGACGGTGAGAGCATCTGGGACTGCGTGTCACGGTTAGCATCCTCCGCACGAAGAGGATAGATCAAGACCGGGAAGTAGGCAAGGAGCAAACCATGAGAGCGTAACCTAAAGTAGGCCTAGCATCAAGCCTTGAGATAAACAGTTCCCAGGTTAGCGTCCGAAAGAGTAGAGGAGAGTTTTTTAAGTAAACTACGTCACCGCACACTACAGGCTGGCTACCTGTGTGCATCAAGTATTTGTTTGCCTTTCCCTAAAAAACAACATCAAAAACGATTATTCGCCGTCACACTCTAATTCTTCTACGGTTTGATTTGTATCTTTTTTAATTGAATTTGGAAATAAAGAAAAAAACTCGTTTGATAAATAATAAAATGTCCTCAATCAGGTTAAGACAAATTATTTTTAGCAAAAGTAATTTAGTTAAACTAAATTTTTTTAAATGGTACGATACCTAATGAAGTTATTATGGTTAAAATAAACCGGCACTGTGAATTTTAAACACTCCTTTATTATAAAGAGTTTCAAAATACAAACTTACATTTCTCCTATAGTGGAGTGGTTGTCATGAAAGCTATTCTAAGTATATATTGTAATCGTTTTCAGCTAGACACCAGTTCATCGGAAACCACGGGTTTTTTCACTAAAAACGATGTGTGTTTAAAGGGACATTTTATATTAAAGTAGTGGTGTACCTAATAATTCTAAAAACTTTTGTTAAATGTGTGATGAAATGGATGCAAGTGGCCTTCTAACTCTACACTACACATAAATACTAACTGCTATATTGCAGTCGGCATTTGTTGTTAATTAGTGTCGAGTGGATTGATGCACTGTGTTTTATTACTGCACATGGTAGGGTGCAGCATTGCAACCGTGTATATAAAAAATCCAACAGAAATTCAAACAACATTTTAACTAAAACATATTTTGAGTCAATATGCTGACTATTAAATTCAGCATAGATTTACAATTATTTAACAATATTTATTGAATTTTTAGCACCATACTGACTATTTATTCTCATTACAATAAGTTATATTATTACTTATAACCTATCTGCCGTGTCCAGAAAACGTAACTGAGTTAGAGTAAAATTATATGTACGGTACTAAGGGGCTTGAAGACATTTTACTATCAAGTATTTTAAAATTGACATGATTATTTAGTAAATTTGGTTATTTTTGCATACTCGTATATAATCAACCACATGTTTTAAAATGGAAAATAATATTATTCAATGTTTATTTTAGAAACAGTCCTAAAATCACAATACTTCTTTACTCAAACATGCTAAAAGAATAGCTCTTATTGAAAACTGTCTCAAGGAACGAACAAAGGCAACATCCTTTACACAAAGAGACGGTAGTTTTCAATGGTCCAGGAGATATTGCAATTCTAATTGGAATTTTTTGTGATCCAGGTTTTAAGGTATTTAAACGACAAATATTCTTGTCTAAAAGAAATAATTGTACACAAAAGGTAGAAATCTAATATTTATCTTTACTACAGTTCACCTTTTAATAGTTACCGTAGTAACCCTAAGTGGTTCATAAATGTGTTTTTTCACACAATGACACAATTACAAGACGTTTCGAAGATTATATTTTTTACGTTTCATACAAAAAATATCAAAGTATATTAAATCAATTTCATTATACTGGGAAATATAGATAACTTAGTAAATGCATAGTTTAATTACATAAATGCATGCGAGAACGCGTTATACAAAGGTTACGTTTAAAAACTATAAATACTAATTATTCTGCTCATAGCATAATTCATTATTTTAACCTTCTTAACTTTGTATGCATTAATACTTGACGAAAATTTTGAAAAAAATACCAAACACTGTTTGATAGGAAATTACGTAAGCAAACTTAGTTATCAGTTTAATTTTACCGAGCAGAGGGAAGGTTTGTTATTATTCCATCATCTGTACTAGGGCAAACATTTAGACAACCCTTTCCGAAGTGAAGATACTTTATATTGAAGCAGTTTCCCAGTATTTAGATAATAACTACAAACTTTTTGTATTTAATGGTAAAACATTATATATACATTTATCATAATGACGGTAACGTAATATATAATATAAATCCTCATAATGTAAGCCTTTAAAAAAAAGTTTAAGTAAACCAAAGAGTTAATGTCCGAGATTGCATTGATTGGTAATTGATATATGTAATTAGTATATGATAAGAAATTCTCATCTAGTCAGCAACATTTTGGCAAGTAAGGATGTTTTTGCTTGATATTCACAAAAATGATTGTAATATTTGTTCTTATTCAGTTAAATTTAAATACAAATTAGTTAGTACTCTATAATATATTTGAAACAACATGCATTCAGCTACTTTCTTGAGATAATAGTTTTAGTGGAATGTTCAGAGATTTAAAAAGTTCTACTATTGACGACAATAGATAAAACTCAGCTTCATCGGTAATTAACAAGCCGCTGCAGTGCAGTGGTACGGTTTGCAGCTTACAGCTGAACAGCAGGCTGCAGTGGTGAGAGGTTCACTTTTGGATTGGGACTCTCAGCTCCATCAGTGAGGAACATGAGGTGGGCCACTACAGGGGAGTGGTACGGTTTGCAGCTTACAGCTGAACAGCAGGCTGCAGTGGTGAGAGGTTCATTTTTGGATTGGGACTCTCAGCTCCATCACTGAGGAACATGAGGTGGGCCACTACAGGGGAGTGGTACGGTTTGCAGCTTACAGTTGAACAGCAGGCTGCAGTGGTGAGAGGTTCACTTTTGGATTGGGACTCTCAGCTCCATCAGTGAGGAACATGAGGTGGGCCACTACATGGGAGTGGTACGGTTTGCAGCTTACAGCTGAACAGCAGGCTGCAGTGGTGAGAGGTTCACTTTTGGATTGGGACTCTCAGCTCCATCAGTCAGGAACATGAGGTGGGCCGCTACAGGGGAGTGGTACGGTTTGCAGCTTACAGATGAACAGCAGGCTGCAGTGGTGAGAGGTTCACTTTTGGATTGGGACTCTCAGCTCCATCAATGAGGAACATGAGGTGGGCCACTACAGGGGAGTGGTACGGTTTGCAGCTTACATCTGAACAGCAGGCTGCAGTGGTGAGAGGTTCACTTTTGGATTGGGACTCTCAGCTCCATCAGTGAGGAACATGAGGTGGGCCACTACAGGGGAGTGGTACGGTTTGCAGCTTACAGCTGATCAGTAGGCTGCAGCGGTGAGAGGTTCACTTTTGGATTGGGTCTCTGAGCTCCATCAGTCAGGAACGTGAACCAGCCACTTCAAGGGAGTGGTGCGGTTTGCAGCTTACAGATGAACAGCAGGCTGCAGTGGTGAGAGGTTCACTTTTGGATTGGGACTCTCAGCTCCATCTGTGAGGAACATGAGGTGGGCCACTACAGGGGAGTGGAACGGTTTGCAGCTTACAGCTGAACAGCAGGCTGCAGTGGTGAGAGGTTCACTTTTGGATTGGGACTCTCAGCTCCATCAGTGAGGAACATGAGGTGGGCCACTACAGGGGAGTGGTACGGTTTGCAGCTTACAGCTGATCAGTAGGCTGCAGCGGTGAGAGGTTTACTTTTGGATTGGGTCTCTGAGCTCCATCAGTCAGGAACGTGAACCAGCCGCTTCAAGGGAGTGGTGCGGTTTGCAGCTTACAGATGAGAAGAAGGCTGCAGTGGTGAGAGGTTCACTTTTGGATTGGGACTCTCAGCTCCATCAGTGAGGAAAATGAGGTGAGCCGCTACAGGGGAGTGGTACGGTTTGCAGCTTACAGCTGATCAGTAGGCTGCAGCGGTGAGAGGTTCACTTTTGGATTGGATCTCTGAGCTCCATCAATCAGGAACATGAACCAGCCGCTTCAAGGGAGTGTACGGTTCGCAGCTTACAGCTGAACAGTAGGCTGCAGTGGTGAGAGGTTCACTTTTGGATTGGGACTCTCAGCTCCATCAGTCAGGAACATGAACCAGCCAATTCAAGGGAGTGGTACGGTTTGCAGCTTACAGATGAACAGCAGGCTGCATGGTGAGAGGTTCACGTTTGGATTGGGAATCTCAGCTCCATCAGTGAGGAACATGAAGTGGGCCACTACAGGGGAGTGGTACGGTTTGCACCTTACAGCTGAACAGCAGGCTGCAGTGGTGAGAGGTTCACTTTTGGATTGGGTCTCTGAGCTCCATCAGTCAGGAACGTGAACCAGCCGCTTCAAGGGAGTGGTGCGGTTTGCAGCTTAGAGATGAACAGCAGGCTGCAGTGGTGAGAGGTTCACGTTTGGATTGGGTCTCTCAGCTCCATCAGTGAGGAACATGAGGTGGGCCACTACAGGGGAGTGGTACGGTTTGCAGCTTACAGCTGATCAGTAGGCTGCAGCGGTGAGAGGTTTACTTTTGGATTGGGTCTCTGAGCTCCATCAGTCAGGAACGTGAACCAGCCGCTTCAAGGGAGTGGTGCGGTTTGCAGCTTACAGATGAGAAGAAGGCTGCAGTGGTGAGAGGTTCACTTTTGGATTGGGACTCTCAGCTCCATCAGTGAGGAAAATGAGGTGAGCCGCTACAGGGGAGTGGTACGGTTTGCAGCTTACAGCTGATCAGTAGGCTGCAGCGGTGAGAGGTTCACTTTTGGATTGGATCTCTGAGCTCCATCAATCAGGAACATGAACCAGCCGCTTCAAGGGAGTGTACGGTTCGCAGCTTACAGCTGAACAGTAGGCTGCAGTGGTGAGAGGTTCACTTTTGGATTGGGACTCTCAGCTCCATCAGTCAGGAACATGAACCAGCCGCTTCAAGGGAGTGGTACGGTTCGCAGCTTACAGCTGAACAGTAGGCTGCAGTGGTGAGAGGTTCACTTTTGGATTGGGACTCTCAGCTCCATCAGTCAGGAACATGAACCAGCCAATTCAAGGGAGTGGTACGGTTTGCAGCTTACAGATGAACAGCAGGCTGCATGGTGAGAGGTTCACGTTTGGATTGGGAATCTCAGCTCCATCAGTGAGGAACATGAAGTGGGCCACTACAGGGGAGTGGTACGGTTTGCACCTTACAGCTGAACAGCAGGCTGCAGTGGTGAGAGGTTCACTTTTGGATTGGGTCTCTGAGCTCCATCAGTCAGGAACGTGAACCAGCCGCTTCAAGGGAGTGGTGCGGTTTGCAGCTTAGAGATGAACAGCAGGCTGCAGTGGTGAGAGGTTCACGTTTGGATTGGGTCTCTCAGCTCCATCAGTCAGGAACATGAGGTGGGCCGCTACAGGAGAGTGGTACGATATGCACCTTACAGCTGAACAGCAGGCTGCAGTGGTGAGAGTTTCACTTTTGAATTAGGACTCTCAGCTCCATCAGTGAGGAACATGAGGTGGGCCACTACAGGGGAGTGGTACGGTTTGTATCTTACAGCTGAACAGCAGGCTGCAGTGGTGAGAGGTTCACTTTTGGATTGGGACTCTCAGCTCCATCAGTGAGGAACATAAGGTGGGCCACTACAGGGGAGTGGTACGGTTTGCAGCTTACAGCTGAACAGCAGGCTGCAGTGGTGAGAGGTTCACTTTTGGATTGGGACTCTCAGCTCCATCAGTGAGGAACATGAGCTGGGCCACTACAGGGGAGTGGTACGATTTGCACCTTACAGCTGAACAGCAGGCTGCAGTGGTGAGAGGTTCACTTTTGGATTGGGACTCTCAGCTCCATCAGTCAAGAACATGAACCAGCCGCTTCAGGGGAGTGGTACGGTTTGCAGCTTACAGCTGAACAGCAGGCTGCAGCGGTGAGAGGTTCACTTTTGGATTGGGTCTCTGAGCTCCATCAGTCAGGAACATGAGGTGGGCCGCTACAGGAGAGTGGTACGGTTTGCAGCTTACAGCTGAACAGTAGGCTGCAGCGGTGAGAGGTTCACTTTTGGATTGGGACTCTCAGCTCCATCAGTCAAGAACATGAACCAGCCGCTTCAGGGGAGTGGTACGGTTTGCAGCTTACAGCTGAACAGCAGGCTGCAGCGGTGAGAGGTTCACTTTTGGATTGGGTCTCTGAGCTCCATCAGTGAGGAACATGAGGTGGGCCACTACAGGGGAGTGGTACGATTTGCACCTTACAGCTGAACAGCAGGCTGCAGTGGTGAGAGGTTCACTTTTGGATTGGGACTCTCAGCTCCATCAGTCAAGAACATGAACCAGCCGCTTCAGGGGAGTGGTACGGTTTGCAGCTTACAGCTGAACAGCAGGCTGCAGCGGTGAGAGGTTCACTTTTGGATTGGGTCTCTGAGCTCCATGAGTCAGGAACATGAGGTGGGCCGCTACAGGAGAGTGGTACGGTTTGCAGCTTACAGCTGAACAGTAGGCTGCAGCGGCGAGAGGTTCACTTTTGGATTGGGTCTCTGAGCTCCATCAGTCAGGAACATGAGGTGGGCCGCTACAGGAGAGTGGTACGGTTTGCAGCTTACAGCTGAACAGTAGGCTGCAGCGGTGAGAGGTTCACTTTTGGATTGTGTCTCTGAGCTCCATCAGTCAGGAACATGAGGTGGGCCACCACAGGAGAGTGGTACGGTTTGCAGCTTACAGCTGAACAGTAGGCTGCAGCGGTGAGAGGTTCACTTTTGGATTGGGACTCTCAGCTCCATCAGTGAGGAACATGAGGTGGGCCACTACAGGAGAGTGGTACGGTTTGCAGCTTACAGCTGAACAGTAGGCTGCAGCGGCGAGAGGTTCGCTTTTGGATTGGGTCTCTCAGCTCCATCAGTCAGGAACATGAGGTGGGCCGCTACAGGGGAGTGGTACGGTTTGCAGCTTACAGCTGAACAGTAGGCTGCAGCGGTGAGAGGTTCACTTTTGGATTGGGTCTCTCAGCTCCATCAGTCAGGAACATGAGGTGGGCCGCTACAGGGGAGTGGTACGGTTTGCAGCTTACAGCTGAACAGTAGGCTGCAGCGGTGAGAGGTTCACTTTTGGATTGGGTCTCTGAGCTCCATCAGTCAGGAACGTGAACCAGCTACTTCAGGGGAGTGGTACGGTTTGCACCTTACAGCTGAACAGCAGGCCGCTGTGATGAGAGGTTCACTTTTGGATTGGGACTCTTAGCTCCATCACTGAGGAACATGAGGTGGGCCACTACAGGGGAGTGGTACGATTTGCACCTTACAGCTGAACAGCAGGCTGCAGTGGTGAGAGGTTCACTTTTGGATTGGGTCTCTGAGCTCCATCAGTCAGGAACGTAAACCAGCCACTTCAGGGGAGTGGTACGGTTTGCACCTTACAGCTGAACAGCAGGCCGCAGTGGTGAGAGGTTCACTTTTGGATTGGGTCTCTGAGCTCCATCAGTCAGGAACGTAAACCAGCCACTTCAGGGGAGTGGTGCGGTTTGCACCTTACAGCTGAACAGCAGGCTGCAGTGGTGAGAGGTTCACTTTTGGATTGGGTCTCTGAGCTCCATCAGTCAGGAACGTAAACCAGCCACTTCAGGGGAGTGGTGCGGTTTGCACCTTACAGCTGAACAGCAGGCCGCAGTGGTGAGAGGTTCACTTTTGGATTGGGTCTCTGAGCTCCATCAGTCAGGAACGTAAACCAGCCACTACAGGGGAGTGGTACGGTTTGCACCTTACAGCTGAACAGCAGGCTGCAGTGGTGAGAGGTTCACTTTTGGATTGGGTCTCTGAGCTCCATCAGTCAGGAACGTAAACCAGCCACTTCAGGGGAGTGGTGCGGTTTGCACCTTACAGCTGAACAGCAGGCCGCAGTGGTGAGAGGTTCACTTTTGGATTGGGTCTCTGAGCTCCATCAGTCAGGAACGTAAACCAGCCGCTTCAAGGGAGTGGTACGGTTTGCATCTTACAGCTGAACAGCAGGCCGCAGTGGTGAGAGCTTCACGTTTTGATTGTGTCTCTGCTCCATCAGTCAGGAACATGAGGTGGGCCGCTGCAGGGGAGTGGTACGGTTTGCAGCTTACAGCTGAACAGCAGGCTGCAGCCGTGAGAGGTTCACGTTTGAATTGGGACTCTCAGCTCCATCAGTGAGGAACATGAGGTGGGCCACTACAGGAGAGTGGTACGGTTTGCAGCTTACAGCTGAACAGTAGGCTGCAGCGGCGAGAGGTTCGCTTTTGGATTGGGTCTCTCAGCTCCATCAGTCAGGAACATGAGGTGGGCCGCTACAGGGGAGTGGTACGGTTTGCAGCTTACAGCTGAACAGTAGGCTGCAGCGGTGAGAGGTTCACTTTTGGATTGGGTCTCTCAGCTCCATCAGTCAGGAACATGAGGTGGGCCGCTACAGGGGAGTGGTACGGTTTGCAGCTTACAGCTGAACAGTAGGCTGCAGCGGTGAGAGGTTCACTTTTGGATTGGGTCTCTGAGCTCCATCAGTCAGGAACGTGAACCAGCTACTTCAGGGGAGTGGTACGGTTTGCACCTTACAGCTGAACAGCAGGCCGCTGTGATGAGAGGTTCAATTTTGGATTGGGACTCTTAGCTCCATCACTGAGGAACATGAGGTGGGCCACTACAGGGGAGTGGTACGATTTGCACCTTACAGCTGAACAGCAGGCTGCAGTGGTGAGAGGTTCACTTTTGGATTGGGTCTCTGAGCTCCATCAGTCAGGAACGTAAACCAGCCACTTCAGGGGAGTGGTACGGTTTGCACCTTACAGCTGAACAGCAGGCTGCAGTGGTGAGAGGTTCACTTTTGGATTGGGTCTCTGAGCTCCATCAGTCAGGAACGTAAACCAGCCACTTCAGGGGAGTGGTGCGGTTTGCACCTTACAGCTGAACAGCAGGCTGCAGTGGTGAGAGGTTCACTTTTGTATTGGGTCTCTGAGCTCCATCAGTCAGGAACGTAAACCAGCCACTTCAGGGGAGTGGTGCGGTTTGCACCTTACAGCTGAACAGCAGGCCGCAGTGGTGAGAGGTTCACTTTTGGATTGGGTCTCTGAGCTCCATCAGTCAGTAACGTAAACCAGCCGCTTCAAGGGAGTGGTACGGTTTGCATCTTACAGCTGAACAGCAGGCCGCAGTGGTGAGAGCTTCACGTTTTGATTGTGTCTCTGCTCCATCAGTCAGGAACATGAGGTGGGCCGCTGCAGGGGAGTGGTACGGTTTGCAGCTTACAGCTGAACAGCAGGCTGCAGCCGTGAGAGGTTCACGTTTGAATTGGGACTCTCAGCTCCATCAGTCAGGAACATGAACCAAACTGCTACAGTTCAGCAGAGGTTATCGTTTAGGGGGATCTCCACATTATCCTGGTTAGTTATATTTATCTTTAAAAAATCGCCAAACAAATAGATTGTAAAAACGGCCAGGCGTTGAGTTGGAACAACTCTTCCTTCCTTATACGGGTTCGGATAGAATACGGGGGAATAAAATTGTGGATAACAGTTTAATCGTAAGGTTTTTAACTCTTATCGTATTGTGTTATATAACTTATACAGTTTATAAGTACATGATCCAAAAAATAATTTTAAGCCATCTTAAGTATAAATAAGGACGCAGACAGTTATTAAACCTTACTTCATAATATATTATTACCTATTCATATTTTACCACTTACTCGTAATGGCGCGCAGTATCATAGCCTGTAACCCTATCTGATAATTAGTGAATGTTGTAAGGTAAAGTAAAAATATTGGCATGGCCTGCACGGTGAGATTTAAGCCTGGGAACAAAGTATAAGTTCTTAATGTGACCTCCTGACCTAATTTTTGGGAGTCGTTAAAAATTTATATAAGGGGGGGGCCCAAAGTCATTGTCACTAGCAATTGTTCAAATGTGTTTTCGTCATACTGCTTGAAAGCAGCTGTTTTCAACACATGCATTGAGGTGCTAAAATACTTACTCCTAAGCAAAAATAATAACTAATAATTATTAATTAATAATAATAAATAATTAATAACATAAAAAGTATCATTTGGATGCTAGTTTTGCGTCCTTAAAAACATCATTCGATGACACTTTTCGATTTAGGTCATCAGCTGTTAAATAAGAATTGAACAAATTATTCGACTTGCATTCAGTGGAAACTTATGTATCAGCTATTTGTTCAAAGTAGCAGAATCATGATGGAAGAAAACCTTTAAAAGTAACCAAGTAAACAAAATTTAGGTTTTGTGAAATTGTTATTTAAATATTATTTACAGTATGACAAAAAATATAGTTCATCACTAGGACGAAAAGTGACATTTCGATCCTCGCTCATTTTTCGCTCATTTTTCATAAACCCTTCTAATTTGGCTTTAGAAATAGTGTTGTAAACAAGGTCGACTGACAGCGTCCCACCTGTTGACAAGACAACAGGCCAAAATACGAAAGACGACGGCACACCTTTTGAAGGTTATTTGCCAAAGAGTAGTGACTCCTGTTTATATTTTATCTCATTGGCATTGTATCGTTTATGGTTATGTTTGATTGATTTTATAGTGTATTTAATGTTTGGGTTTTTGTATTAATAATAAATTTGTATTAATTTCATGTGTACTATTTCACTAAACGTATATTTGATAATTGACTTTTGGGTCGCCCGGTATATATGTGTGTTTGCACCCTAGCAGTTGTACTTTTTGTCCGATCAACTTAAAACTTGATTTATATCTTCCGTTCTATAAATAATTAGACGAGTTAACTGCCCAAAACAATTACAATACCTTCTACCTTACCTTCAATTACTACCTACACCTACACCTACACCTACCTACAATTAATACCTTCAATTACCTAACCTTCTATAAGGATTTTAAAATTATAAATTTCAGTTGTTGAACTAAAAAATTATAAAATATGCCCCCAATATAAACTAAATGTATGCAAGAGCCAAAAAGTCTATGTCATCTCTCAGAGTTCTAATATAAATATCCTTCGAGATACAAAAAATAAATTGAATAATAACAGAACGTTGTCTGAAAGGATAATTCCCCCCTTTTAATATATGAATACGCTGTTTTCTTTACTTGGCGTGGTTTTAATATCTATCTCCAACACTGAATCATATGAAGACTTTATCATACATACTTTTACACCTGCCTGAAGCTTCCCCAAACCTCTTAGTGCTCAACAATATTATCCTATCAATAGAAAAGACAATATGAAGATAAATAGAACCGGGTTTATAAGACCAGCAAACAAACATTTAAATGTGTTATAGCTTTCATATAAATTTACACGAGCGCTCGTTTAAATGCTTCATGCTGTATGTTTAAAGGAAACATTTCTATTTTTAACTTTAAATATTGAAATTCGATCCCTCACGTCAGCTTGCTGCGTGCGAACTAGTTTTGTAATTGATATAATACCAAATATTAGAAATTAAAAAGACTGTTGTGATTTTATAATCGAAATATACATATGTCTTTATTATTAGAATGGAAAAGTTGTCGTTCTGGAAATTTTTCAGTAGATTAATGTGATTCTTAATTTTAGTTTATGTTGTAATAAATAAAAACAATTATAAAAGGGTAAAGCATTAAACAAATTTAAATTAATAGTAATTACGAAAACAAGTTTTAACATTAAATTACACATTGTAAATCGGAACTTTATAATATTATAAAAAAAGTTAACAGTTAATTGTCATTACATAATGGGCGTTCACAAATAAATGATTGTATGTTACATGTGATGACGATTTGTAATACTGTGAGAATTGAAACAACTAAGTCCACCTAAGTAACGTGGGTCGTACTTGGGTTTAATCTGGATTATGCACACAAGGCTTAATAAACAGCAGAACTTGTAAAGTGCTCTGCTACCGCAGTGAGATTTGTTTTTCAATTTTTGCTTCTCCTTGCTAGTGGGTAGAGAACACGGTTCAAACCTCTTAAAGACGTCTGGGTACCCTGGGGATTAACCGTGACCTCTTGCTTTGAAAGTAAAGATACCAATCGTAAGGTTAGCAGGCGCCAGTTCCAAAGCTTTAGTTTTTAATACATTTTAGATACATACTTAAATACCCCCTTTGCAGCAAACCTGCATATCAGAAAATTCCAAATGGTACTTCACTACGTCATGAAGCCACTTACCAACTTTCATCAAAGCATAAATAAGAGAGATATGACATTTTATTTATTCTCCATAAGAAAAACATTAGGACTGAGTATGCAGGCTTGCTGTACAAGGTACCCATGGGAGCGAGTTCCACTTGACCACATAGCTCTTGACGTTTCACTGTCGCCCTAATCTGTAGGTTTCACGGTTACACAATTTAACTAGATAGAAAGAGCGACTAATTGATATTATAAGGATTGTGTGATACATTGTACTATTGATACTATACATTTTTGGTTTAATTAAGAGGTTTAACATTTAAGTAACTTAAAATTTAAGACATTGTATCATATTGTAATAACAAATAAATAAATAATAAATGGCATGGTCTTTTATGTGGAGCGTCTTTAATGAACATACAGATGGTTTCAAAACAGTAGTGGTGAAATACGGGGGAGGGGCCGTAATCGGCGCTTTTTTCCCATGTTATTCTTATGGGGAGCCGTTTTTGCACCGACACCAGCTCCCGCCTTACACAAGTTTCCTTGTTAGCCTGTACTAATGTCCAACCCTTGCCTATATTAAATATATTTTCCCAATCCCCATCCCCCCTCTATATTTTTTAAAATTAATTTTCAAATTCAGGCTAAAAAACTAACTTTAGTGTTTATGGTCCGATTTGTCTGCAATTTGGATATGTTATTGTCCTAGGCAAGTGTTTTAATAAATTCCACTTACATTTCCCAAATTCACTATAACGGTCAAATTAAAAAATATTTTTTGAAAAATACTATAGTGCCAATTGCCACCTTCTTTATTAACTGTCCGATTTGTCTTCAATTTGGATATGTTATTGTCCTAGGCAAGTGGTTTAATAAATTCCACTTACATATCCCAAATTCACTATTGCGGTCAAATTAAAAAATATTTTTGAAAAATACTGTCAATTGCCACCTTCTTTATTAACTGTCCGATTTGTCTTCAATTTGGATATGTTATTGTCCTAGGCAAGTGGTTTAATAAATTCCACTTACATATCCCAAATTCACTATTACGGTCAAATTAAAAAATATTTTAGAAAAATACTGCCAATTGCCAACTTCTTTATTTACTGTCCGATTTGTTTAAAACTTGGATATGTTATTGTCATAGGCAAGTGTTTTAATAAATTCCACTTACATTTCCCAAATTCACTATTACGGTCAAATTAAAAAATATTTTTGAAAAATACTGCCAATTGCCAACTTCTTTATTTACTGTCCGATTTGTTTAAAATTTTGATATGTTATTGTTATAGGCAAGTGTTTTAATAAATTAGCCTTACATTTCCCAAATTCACTATTACAGTCAAATAAAAAAATATTTTTGAAAAATACTGCCAATTGCCAACTTCTTTATTTACTGTCCGATTTGTTTAAAATTTGGATATGTTGTTGTTGTAGGCTAGTGTATATGCACCATCCACATTTTACAAATATTGCGGTTAAATTTTAAAAAATTTGGAAAAATACTGCCAATTGGCAACTTCTTTATTTATGGTCTGATTTGTTTAAAATTTATATATGTCATTATTCTAGGCTAGTGTATATGTACCATCCACATTTGACAAATTAACTATAATGGTCAAATTTAAAAAATATTTTGAAAAATATACTAACAATTTCAAACTTCTTTATTTACTGTCTGATTTATTTTCGGATATGTTATACCTCTTATATAGGTAACAAGACCACACTACCACACGTTCCACTACCCCCTATAATACAGTATTTTGTCTTTTTTGTTTGTTTATTTTGCTGTAATCCCAAAACTGACTTTGCTGTTTATTGTCCGATTTGCCTACACTTTGGATATTGTCCTAAGCATTTATTGTCTGATTTATTTTTGGATATGTTATAGCCCCCAACTATTATATCTAAAATTACAATATTATTTCCACCTATAATACAGTTGATGTGTTGTTTGTTTTGCCGCAACCTAAAAACTAACATTGGTATTTGTGTTTTTACAAAACTATATTTTGTAAATTACTACCAATAACTCCTTTATTTACTTTTCGACTTGTTATATCCCCTTATATCTAAATTTACCGTATATTTTTTCCCTTTTAGTGCTGTTTTGTCGTAACCAAACTTTGGATATGACTGCAATATATTACTGGCCATTGCATAAGTAAATACCCCATTTCCAAATTCACTATTACGGTTGGATTAAAAAAAATAAATACAAGCTTATTATATACATCCAGCTGATAAGTAATATATATCCACAATTATGGTCAGAACTGCCTAAATTTTGGATATGTTTTAAGCCAATGCGATAACAAAAAATAAATTTTTAAAACCCAAAACAACTAAACACAAAACACTAATCTTTCTTTGTGCTTGTTTGGAGTAGTCTTTATTTTATCCAACTTAATTTTAATTTTGCAGTTAAAATCAAACTTCCCACATTCTAGCTCCCTTTCCAGCCAGTGGTTGGAGACATAAAGGTTACGAATATTTTCAAACTGTACAATATATCTTTTTCTACCCCTATGTTGGACTTGTTTAATAGCGCTTATTAATAATTCCGCACCATATTCCAAATCCTCCAGTCTACTACATTCTTTAAATTTAACATTGCCTTTAATACCTTGCATCTCTATGTCTTCTTGTCATCCCACTCATTGTTACGGAAACTTAGGTTTTCTATTTTTGGAAAGGAATTGCCATAAAATGTTTCGGTTCCGTTAGTGTTAAAGCTTGCAAGTGGCTCGTTGGTAGGTAGATAAATAATGTCCAAATCACCACTGTATGGCAACACGCTATAACCTTGCCTATTCTTATTTATCTCTATAAATACAGTTTTACAGACACCTTTAACATAGTATACACCCCTCCGTCCATCCTTTTCTGCCAACACTCCCACAAACTTGTTGTTTACTACAAACGCATACACTATATAATGTCCATAATGCTCTAGATCCTCCCAACGTCGCAGGAAGTAATCTTTTAATTTATCCTCTCTTTCCCTTCTTTCTTGTTCTTTAGCCAACTGTGCTTTGTATTCCTCTGCAACAGTATTTTCCACATATTCCAATTTACGCTTATTACTGTCAATGTCTTCTAGTTCCAATTTCCTCTTTTTGGAACAACTCTCTAAGAAAGGCTTGGAAAGTGGCTCTATTTCTTTAATAGTGTATGGGTACAGTTTATTGGTCCGGCTTCTTAAAACGTAGGGAGTAAGGTTAGGACTTTCCACTAAGCCCAATTCTTCTAAATTGATGTTTTTAGGTATAGTGGAGAAAGGTGTATTTGATTTTGTAAAACACCTGCCCCCAGATTTGATGTAACACTTATGCTTTACACTTATGGCATCAGGAAACTCCTCTATTACCTCTACATAGTTAGTTGGTAAACAGTTAAAGCTAAATGCAGATAGAGCATACTTTATTAACTTTTCCCTTTGTGTACTATATTTTGGCAGTTTTAGTTGTACTCCAGTTATCTTCTTCGTATTACTATTACCCCAATATGCGTATTGTAATAAATCGTTAAACACTAAACAACAACTGTTTTGTAATTGATTGGCAACTTTCACCCACATCTTATGCAGAGGTACAGCATAGAATGGAGCATTTTGAAAGTACCGTTTGTTGTCTTCTATTAGACTTAAACAATCTCTTAAAGGTTCAAACCCTTTACCAAAACCTCTACAATAGTTATAGATTGTTGCCTCTAACCTTGTTATTCCATTCTCTCTAGCTAGTTTAGACGAGAACGTTTCTTTTAGTCTCGCATCTGGACAGTTTACAAAGTTTATTATATGGTTTCCTATACTTTTAATTACTCCAGGGCTTGTAATCTGGCATATAAATTTATTATATATTTTTACCCTGCTATTTACATTAAACCATGTTAAACAATCTTTACTAACATTATCTACAATAACATTATATCCATTCTTGTACGCCCCTTGGTAGCAAAAGTTAAAGTTTTCTGTAAGATATTGGCACATTTCCTCTTTATTAAATATTCCAGCCAAATCTAGTGTTATATCGAAATCCATAAGATAGTACATTTCTTTTTCCAGATCTTGCAGTATCTTTGGAAGATCTTCCAACAAATCCTTAATTTTAACATTTGCAAGCTCTATTTTATAGGGAATTGCTATAGGATCATCATACTTTTGTTTAATTTGGTCAATATCTTTCTTTATTATTTGTAACACACCCTCGCTTTGGACCCCAGAGGACCTCTCCAAGGAGAATGGTAGTTTGGCCACAACACCATGTCGAGCTAAAGAGAACTTTTTAAATATTCCTCGTAAGTAGCTATTAAACGAGCCACATATTTCCTTCTTAACTTTAAATTTATTCCGAACGTCCCCATCACAATCCGTAACATTGGTTATCTTAACTAACATTATGTTATCACAAAACGCATCCGTTATAGATGTTAAGTTATTTAATTTTGGTTCGCCCTCGCAATAGTTTATATTACCTATGTCTGTAAGAAGGTTATTATTACGTAGATTTTCTAATAAAAACCATATACCGAATCTTTCGTTAGTAGGTTTAATACAATTTCCCAATAAATGGCTAACAGAGTACATTTCTTTTATACAAACAAGTAGCGGAAACATGTAAACAGGACAGATTACACTATAGGCATATAGAGGTTGTAAATATATATTGTATATAAACATAGGCGAGCGGTAAGTGTAACATGTACGTGGACACCCATATGCAAATATGGAATACCCACTATTAATATAATTCCAAATTCGACTAAATAAGTTTATAGTCTCAATATAATTAACATATTAACTAACGGTGCCATCCCGCATTAGTACCCAAATTGTCGAAATTCTATAATTCTATTCTTAGTCCTTGTATTAGGTTTTGTACTATTAAACCCTACATTCTTATCCTGTGCAGTAGAGTAATATATGTATTTAATACAGATACGCACATTCTACAAGACCTGTACATCTGTTGTATAAGCAGCAGAATAGACGTCTCACCCATTGTGTTGTTGTAAAGTAAAACATAAATGTAAATTGTGCTGGATACAACCGGCCAGATATTAGACAGGAAATGTGTTGGAAGTGTATTGCCAAATAGTAAGACAAACACCACATAGTGCAGCATGTAATCAATCCATTACTATTTAGACAAATGTATAAGGTCAGTATTGGTACAACATCCGATATATTAGCCAAACCCACAATCAAACTTGGAAAACAAACAGTAAAAAAATAATATTATAGTAACAGAAATAGTAAGAGTATAAGGACATAGTAATATTTAAAGTTTATAAAACAACACAAATGCAGAGACACAATAAATGACACACTCCAACACATTACGACACAGGCACAGATACTGGTTTACAGCCATTTTACACAACTTTACAGGTTCTGTCAACTGACACAAAAATAGTTTGTAAATTGTGTAAGAAATATATGTAATATAAACAAATTTAACACAATCATAACATTTTGAGGACACAATGTTTGGACTGGGTTTGGCTAATATATCGGATGTTGTACCAATACTGTCTAAATATAATGGATTGATTACATGCTGCACTATGTGGTGTTTGTCTTACTATTTGGCAATACACTTCCAACACATTTCCTGTCTAATATCTGGCCGGTTGTATCCAGCACAATTTACATTTATGTTTTACTTTACAACAACACAATGGGGTGAGACGTCTATTCTGCTGCTTATACAACAGATGTACAGGTCTTGTAGAATGTGCGTATCTGTATTAAATACATATATTACTCTACTGCACAGGATAAGAATGTAGGGTTTAATAGTACAAAACCTAATACAAGGACTAAGAATAGAATTATAGAATTTCGACAATTTGGGTACTAATGCGGGATGGCACCGTTAGTTAATATGTTAATTATATTGAGACTATAAACTTATTTAGTCGAATTTGGAATTATATTAATAGTGGGTATTCCATATTTGCATATGGGTGTCCACGTACATGTTACACTTACCGCTCGCCTATGTTTATATACAATATATATTTACAACCTCTATATGCCTATAGTGTAATCTGTCCTGTTTACATGTTTCCGCTACTTTTTTTGTATAAAAGAAATGTACTCTGTTAGCCATTTATTGGGAAATTGTATTAAACCTACTAACGAAAGATTCGGTATATGGTTTTTATTAGAAAATCTACGTAATAATAACCTTCTTACAGACATAGGTAATATAAACTATTGCGAGGGCGAACCAAAATTAAATAACTTAACATCTATAACGGATGCGTTTTGTGATAACATAATGTTGGTTAAGATAACCAATGTTACGGATTGTGATGGGGACGTTCGGAATAAATTTAAAGTTAAGAAGGAAATATGTGGCTCGTTTAATAGCTACTTACGAGGAATATTTAAAAAGTTCTCTTTAGCTCGACATGGTGTTGTGGCCAAACTACCATTCTCCTTGGAGAGGTCCTCTGGGGTCCAAAGCGAGGGTGTGTTACAAATAATAAAGAAAGATATTGACCAAATTAAACAAAAGTATGATGGTCCTATAGCAATTCCCTATAAAATAGAGCTTGCAAATGTTAAAATTAAGGATTTGTTGGAAGATCTTCCAAAGATACTGCAAGATCTGGAAAAAGAAATGTACTATCTTATGGATTTCGATATAACACTAGATTTGGCTGGAATATTTAATAAAGAGGAAATGTGCCAATATCTTACAGAAAACTTTAACTTTTGCTACCAAGGGGCGTACAAGAATGGATATAATGTTATTGCAGATAATGTTAGTAAAGATTGTTTAACATGGTTTAATGTAAATAGCAGGGTAAAAATATATAATAAATTTATATGCCAGATTACAAGCCCTGGAGTAATTAAAAGTATAGGAAACCATATAATAAACTTTGTAAACTGTCCAGATGCGAGACTAAAAGAAACGTTCTTGTCTAAACTAGCTAGAGAGAATGGAATAACAAGGTTAGAGGCAACAATCTATAACTATTGTAGAGGTTTTGGTAAAGGGTTTGAACCTTTAAGAGATTGTTTAAGTCTAATAGAAGACAACAAACGGTACTTTCAAAATGCTCCATTCTATGCTGTACCTCTGCATAAGATGTGGGTGAAAGTTGCCAATCAATTACAAAACAGTTGTTGTTTAGTGTTTAACGATTTATTACAATACACATATTGGGGTAATAGTAATACGAAGAAGATAACTGGAGTACAACTAAAACTGCCAAAAGATAGTACACAAAGGGAAAAGTTAATAAAGTATGCTCTATCTGCATTTAGCTTTAACTGTTTACCAACTAACTATGTAGAGGCAATAGAGGAGTTTCCTGATGCCATAAGTGTAAAGCATAAGTGTTACATCAAATCTGGGGGCAGGTGTTTTACAAAATCAAATACACCTTTCTCCACTATACCTAAACACATCAATTTAGAAGAATTAGGCTTAGTGGAAAGTCCTAACCTTACTCCCTACGTTTTAAGAAGCCGGACCAATAAACTGTACCCATACACTATTAAAGAAATAGAGCCACTTCCCAAGCCTTTCTTAGAGAGTTGTTCCAAAAAGAGGAAATTGGAATTAGAAGACATTGACAGTAATAAGCGTAAATTGGAATATGTGGAAAATACTGTTGCAGAGGAATACAAAGCACAGTTGGCTAAAGAACAAGAAAGAAGGGAAAGAGAGGATAAATTAAAAGATTACTTCCTGCGACGTTGGGAGGATCTAGAGCATTATGGACACACATGTTCTGCACTCTATGCAACCGGTCCATGTCACCTAGAGATACAACGATGCCAGAAGACAATACTCAAGTACAGAGAGCACCAAAGCCTGCACAAGCCGAAGCTTAGCAGGTGCGGGGAACAAGTGCTGATGCCTGTATAACATTCTCAAACGGGCCACAGCTCTCTGACAATGCATGTCCAGAGAGGGAAAGTCTGACATCAAACTGAAGTCCAAGAATTTTGGGAGGATTACACTCGTTCAGTAGAACACCACCGTGGTATACGCCAGACAAGTCAGGCAAATCTTTGATGTCAATAATAATGCTATAAATATACTACTTTACTTAATTTTATAAACAAACAACTTAATCAACTTATACACTTTTGCACTATCGTAATGTCTTTTCTCCCAATAGGTATACTCCATACAATCGCAGTTTAAAATTATTTCAACAGAAATGCCTCACACCAACAATTGGAGACTGCTGCCAAACGCTAGAGTGCGGGCTATAAACCGCCATCAATATTCCGTACCACCGGTAGTGGTGGAGGCTGTGGCGCGGCGGTGGTGTACGCTCAAACCAGACTAAATTATTGCACATTTATCATTATATCGGACTCAACCCCTGCTGATTTTCTAATGTTTACGATAATTTTCAAACATCTAGTAACCCATTTAGCCATTTCCTGTTGTAGATTTTACAGGGTCAATAACAAACACATTTTACCCTATGAACATGGGTCTCCCGTGCCTAGTTTTCCGGTTTTCTGTCTGTATATGTTTTTCACTTAAAAGTTCATAACTTAAAAACTACGTAACCAAATTCAGCCAAACCTAAGCCAACTATTTATGGTGATAGTATCTACCAAACAATGGGTTGTGGTGAAATTAACTCTGATCGTTTCAAAATGGCGACCATTTAAAATGTTCCATCTTAAATGGCTTGAAAACCAGCGATTTTACCAAATAGCTACAGAATAACTTATTTTCTGGAATTCCATGAAAAATATAACGATACTTGAATTATTGAAATGTAGTAATAAATAATCGAGCAGATACAATTTACATGTGGTCGGACTTAGCCCATATTTGGTTTCTCCACTATACAACAATGGAATAAATAACAATAATTGCAAAAGCTCGGTTGTTTATTACTCGAATTATTATTGTTGCGTATAGATAAAGTAACAAGGTTTTTAACAATTGTTGTACAAATTTGTATGATATTTATCGTCAAATTAAACTGAGTGACGACTTACATGCTGCTGGTTTGACTACTCACTGTCAATAATAACTAAAATATTGGAAAGGACGTATTGAACAGCGAGGAAACACCTCCGCTAAATCACGGTTCGTTCCCGTGGTGATTTGGCCGCAATCCCGCAGCGCTGACGGTCGCAGTCACTCTTTATCTTTGTGTTTTGCTGCTACATGTCTTATTGAACAGCGAGGAAACACCTCCGCTAAATCACGGTTCGTTCCCGTGGTGATTTGGCCGCAATCCCGCAGCGCTGACGGCCGCAGTCACTCTTTATCTTTGTGTTTTGCTGCTACATGTCTTATTGAACAGCGAGGAAACACCTCCGCTAAATCACGGTTCGTTCCCGTGGTGATTTGGCCGCAATCCCGCAGCGCTGACGGTCGCAGTCACTCTTTATCTTTGTGTTTTGCTGCTACATGTCTTATTGAACAGCGAGGAAACACCTCCGCTAAATCACGGTTCCTTCCCGTGGTGATTTGGCCGCAATCCCGCAGCGCTGACGGTCGCAGTCACTCTTTATCTTTGTGTTTTGCTGCTACATGTCTTATTCTTTAAATCGTGGCCTTTTCACCTTGCAACGTTACGGTACGGTAAGTTGTAGCTGAAACCAACCATCTAATATCCAAACAATAATTATAGTATTTAATCGAAAACGGATTTTTTTGCATTACTGGTAACATTATCGAGGAGATGGAGACGTCAACAATATTCAGTTTTCTTGTATCCAGTATTGTTTGTGTAAACAACCTTAATTACTATCAAATATTTACTTTCAGATTTTGTAATTTGATCAATTTAACCTTCAAATATCACTTGTAAGCTAAATAATTAATGAAAAGTAATGCGAGTCAGCAATGATGCGCCGTTAAATATGTATTAATTGCATTACACACCTGATGAACTTTCGCTACATTTCAATCATTATCACACGTGAAATTTCATAATTAAAACTTCAGCCTTTCCGATAAACATAATCGTTAGGTAAACAATGCGTTAAACACTTAAGACTTTAAAGTCGCAGTTACAATATTAATATCAATCAGTTTATTATGGTTCTGAATCTTTTGTCTCTAGATTAATACTGAATGAACAAGCCAGATGTGTGCAGACTCTCTAGAATCACTTGAGGAGATCCTCCAACGTAGGCTTGTTACCGTGATCTCTCAAACAGTCAGGTAAAGAAGACGCGGGACCGGGCCCGCGTCCGCGTATAGGCGTGGGCCCGCGTCTTCGTTTGAACATAGAATCAAATGAAACCTTTACAGACGGAGCAGGCGCGGGTCCGGACGTCACCCGGATAAGTTAAAAACTTTACTCAGGCCCGCACCTATACCCCACGCATCATTCAAAACTAAAAACGAGTTCGCACGCAGCACGCTGACGTGAGGGAAGTGAATTTCCACATACAAAATTGTAAAACTCAAAATCAGTGTAAAAACATACATTTGTCCAATTTTGATTAAAATCTGAAAACAGTGATTTTTTGGCTGTTCTGATGCTCCTGGTTTCATTTACTTGCAAAGCTGGAAATACAATTTTGCGCATTGTAATGTTAGGAGAAGGCCAGACAGGCTTTAAAGGAGGCGTAAGGTTGCTGGGGACGATAAAAGTACACCAACAAATGAATAACATGCATTTATAATGTAAACCCCCCATAAGACAACGTACTGTGTTTAGTATAAACACATTTTCTATTGTATTCAATGTATACTATAGTTGAATCGCATATCACCTAAGTAAGAAGTATAAATTCAAGGGTATTTGAAATTGTATTGAAATAATGCAACTAACATACCATATGTCACTAAACCGTTTTGTAAATTGTAATTCTAACTATACTAATAGATTATAACTATTACGTATTACTTACTGAAGTAAAAGTTTAGTTTTCATAGATAATAGGCTAGTTTTGATTGCAAAAATAAACAGTAACACATATTAAAACTAAGGAAATCTAAATCTATGATAGTATACATACATGCAAGAAATCCCTGTAAAACGATGTTTATGTTTTTAAAATATAAAATCGATCCCACGTAATTAATATTTCAAGCCAAAGCTAGGGTATAATATTAGGGTTTGATCAAAGGATCCAACCAGAACTAAGCAGCAAGGACCAGAGCAGCGGCAGACAGGTGGTCCAATATCAGATGAAATGTGCAATAATTCACGTCTGGTTACAGAGTCCGCGCCACCGTCAACGGCCACAGCTCCCACCGCCATCACTGCAGGTGCAACGGAATATTGATGGCGGTGCACGCTCAACCCTTTCACTTTTTCCAATATATTTTCAATGGTTACAATATATGCATTTTTAAGTGTTTTCAAATATCAAATAGACCACAATCTTTAATGGATAACTCAACAGCTCTTTGACTAAGGTTAAAATATGCGCTTGTAAATTGCTACACGCTATACAAGGAAGATAAATTGTATGTTGAATTTTAAACTTGTATACTTGGTATTCAAAACAATATTAGTTTAAAATTAATTTCCTATTTGTATTAATGTTTTAAGACAGTTTACCGCGAAAAACAGAGTTTGTTTGTTAATTGGTTAAATTTTTTATTTACAAACTGGAGATTATCATCCCAGAATTTATGCAATATTATGAAATACCTTGCCTGAAATGCACACAGACGTTACAGTAGTAGTAGATTTTGACGTCCCATTCGATTCCATTTTTTCGACGGTGTACGTTTAAAGCGTTTTACCCACCGGATAACTGCTTTTTCAATATACCCAGGTCCCAAGAAGCATCAGGTCGAAGCCCATTACCCGGAGGAATAACAGCCCAAGCCCATTTTAAGTCCAAAAGACACAGGAATTGTGTTTCATCTTTAGTTTAACGTTTGACAAGCGGATATATTTGTTATAGTTATTTACAGGTTCAGCAATTTTACGGTTGGTTAGACTATTTTTAACATACCGTTTCCGCACTGGAAGGCGGAAAGGTGGAAGTCAGTTTCCCGGAACGGTATAATTACTTAATACTATCCGGAGAACATTAATATTCATCCACCATGTGAAAGTCAGGAATGTTTCAAATATATTTATACTACACATTATAGTGTATTAAATACGTAGAATTTCCTATAGGGCAAAAAAGGTTTTTATCTATAAGGCACGTTTAAATTGTACAAGAACAAATCTATCTAGATATGTCAATAACTAAAAGCCAAATGATTCTTAATGCTTGTCATTATGAAATAATATACCCAACTTTTTTACCATGTTTAAACATAAAAAAGGTAGGTATAAGTATTTAAATTAACGTAATTTATTATTTATTTTGGCCGATGTAGCCAAAAAGAAAAGGTGTAATTTACATGGATTTTTCTGTAAATTAAATTATTAATTCAAGTTTTGTACCTCAAAAACTTCTACAATTAACGTAACGTTTTTTCGTAATTTTGAGACACACATGTAACAACTTGAAGCCATTTAGTGTCTTACATGACATCTCCAACAACAACAAACGTTAAGAAAACACGCCATAAAGAACACACTGAGATAACATTGCTTTTACCCCAACCATAACATCGTTACTTTCTCCAGATGTTAATCCACCTAAACTATAACTGTAGAGATTATCTAGGTATGCATTATACCTGCTTTTCTTATTTTAATATTCTCATATATCACTGATGTGTACGTAGTATCTGTCACTTATAACACTAACAATACATATGAGTCTACATATCTAGAATTGTCTTCATAAAGACAAGAATCTGCCATTTTCATGTATATAAATCGAAAAAACCTATAATTGACAATATTCTCGCACAGAAAGATCTATAAAAAAAATAAAGAACGACTTCTAATTGATAGTTTTCATTCGTGAAGTTAACTGTTTTATATGAACTTTAATTGTTCTAAAACTAAATAGATTATTATAAAAGGTAAATAAATATTCATTAGGGTGTAGCTGGATAGTAAGTAATGTAAAAAACCTTTAATGATCTATCAATATTTCACTACATTAATTTTCTTTAATCCCAATTGTTTTGAATTGTCTACGTATTTGGCATGGTGTCATATTAACTCGAGAGAAACTCGTTACAGAACACGCTCATCAAGACAAAAACTTCAACATTAATCATGTCTATTCCGTTATCATTGGATGTGCTCTCTACACAAGCGTGAATATTTTATTGCTGTAAGTATAGTTCGCTTTGAATATATGCGAATAAAATAACATTCATTTCTATGATTGTGGGCACATAAATTACAAAATAAACGGTATCAGGAAACTAACACATACTTTCTCCCTTTTAGCCTAACTTTAACTAATAAATTACTTTTTATTTACTAAATATAGAATAAAAAGCACAGACGAATGTACAGAAAATCTTGTAAACAAGTTGTTTTAAAAAAACATCCACCCAAATCCCTACTTTGTAGGCACTACAGAATCTATTGCTACACTCGTGGTTTTAAGAGGGGAAATGCCCCCTATTCCCCCCAGGGTTATTAAGGGGCAACATATTTCGAATTTCCTCTGTTGGTCAATGCTAAATTGACAAGCATATCAAGTTTGAATGAAATTTACCAGTAAATAAGAGAGAAATAGTAATTTTTTTATTCCCCATAAGAATAACATTGGACAACGTACTGCGTATACTGCAAAATGAAAATTTCAATTTTCTCCGAAACCAGCAATCGTAGAATAGTAATTGAAAATATTAAATTATTTAGTTTGTTGAGCTCTTTTTAATGGTGAATGGTGAATGGTAATGATGAAACTAAAGTTCTACAAACTACTAAAGTTTAATCAAAATCGTTAGAGCCGTTTTTGAGAAATTTTGATTTTTCATGTTTTTTGGCGGTTTTTGGGGGATAATTACGCTTAAAAATCAAAAATTCAAAAAATGAAAAAACACCTGGAAATATCGTGGATTAGTACCTACATACCAAATTTCATAAAAATCGGCCCATTGGTTAAGGCTCTAGCTCTGTACACATCCACACAGACACACACACACACAAAACACTTTTTCGGGTTCAGGGAGCACCAAATCGAATATTTCCACTAACAACTCAAATTCGAAAATTTTGACGAAAACAATACTTTCTCCATATACTATGTATAGGGGGAGAAAGTAAAAATTAAATTAGGTGGCCTAGTTGTAATACTACTATTTCAGTAGGCCATATTACTAAGGAATGAGTTAGCTACTCAGGTGTTGTAAATTATGTGATCGCTCACAAGTCACACGGCTACTCTGACATTCGTGTTTGCGGTCAATGTAAATGATTCAATTCGCAATACTTGGCGATTCTCTCTTCAGATGTGGCCGTGCTAAATCGCAAACATTGCCAAATAACAATATTTTTCTCTTAATATTTAATGTTTAAATACCGTACACTTATTTTTATGATTGGTGTTAGACAGAAAAACATAACTAAGAACTCACAATATTATTTATGTGCAACTGTTTCTCGAAGCCAAATTTGTTGGACAAAAAAGTAATCAGTCATTGTTTCACCGAATGTACACATTATTTACTATTCCGTGAAATACACAGTAATGGCCAAAAGAAACCAAATCTACTATAATTTAATTGTTCAAACACGCTATATGTTACACAGGTGTTTTCCTATTGGTAATGCACGTTTGGAAAAACAAATCCACAGTAATTTAAGATGTAATAATGAATAAACTAAAGTAACATTCCAAAACATTTCCATGTATCATAAACCTTGTGAATTATTCTATTTCGATCAAAAAATAAAAGGTTGATACTTACTAAATAATACAACATGTGTTCCTGCTTAAAATTACCTGAAACAAAAAAACACGATGGATTGAATTTATTTAGACTAGAATTTTACGTATGGATATGGTTTTTAGCGAATTTGTCCTATATTTGTGGCATTGGTTGGGGTCGAAACAGAAAAATAGTTTATATAAAATAGTTATAGGAAGAGATGGATTCAGCAAAAAGAAATGAACAATTGAATACTGAATCACAGTTTCAATAGTTTATTAGGACGTATATATATTATCTTACGTTTATACGTAAGACGTCTCGTCATGCTACCGAGAAAAAAAGGATAACTTGAAGTTGTTATTAATAGACATTAAACACAATATAAACATTAAACAATCCTCAGTTTTTATGAACAATGTTAGTAACTTTGATTGATGTCTTTGCGTTTTTACAACTATTGTAACAGTTAAAAGTCTATCACAATGCAAACTAAAACAACCTTTTGATATCATGAGATATTAACAGTGCAACAAAACTAACATCCTTATAATTTGATCAAGCGAGAAGAAGTATTTGTATTATGTATATATAACAAAAATCATTACATAGTGTGGAAGAACTGGAATTATGCTAGTCGAAAAGTTATATCTTTAAATTTAAACAGTACAAGGAAATGTTGATAAAACTGTAAGTCTGACACCAATAAACCACATGAAAATGACACCACATTAACATACAACACAGTTTACGCATCAACCACGTGAAAGGTGAAGAACCTTTGATGGTAAATATTAGTAAAAATTGTATTTAATGCATAAATCAAGTTGATTTAACCGATGACATAAGTTGATTAGCTATGCTTTTAATGTGAATATATATGGAAATCGTTTGTGCTAGTGAAACTAGTTTAAAATAGTGTTTGAAGTTGATAACATTTCTTCATGGGATAAAGCGTTAAATCATGACATCATAACGAACATTTATGGATAAACAGCATTCGGTGTAAGACTGAGAACAGTAAAATTAAAGTGGGTCACCTGTTTCCCAGCGCAACATCAACCCTACGTTTGTCCTCAGACAAGCGAGACGCTGACATCAAGTTCATTTTAAAGTGCAATCTCATCGTAAAACTTTTATGGGATGTTTTGCTGTAATCTGCATCTTCAGAGAATGACAAATCTTCTCCCTTGTTAAGAAGGTGCAGTAAAGTTTGATGCATTTGTTTCCATGTAAAATGTTTTATAAAAAAGCTATTTGTTATTAGTTTCGGCTTATACGATCATTATTTTATAAGCATAAATTTTTACTTTAGAAAACGGTAAACACCTAACTAAAAAATTTAAATATTATTTTATTTATTTCTATCTGAGTTTTTGTAAGTTTGTCGTAGTAAGGAGTACGGTAATCTACCTGTAATCAAAATTCAGAACAATTTGTTTATGGTTATACATAACGTAGTGTCAAACCAACCTTTATGTTTGCATGTAAACTAATAATATAGCCTAATCGTACTTAAGATTAAAGACAATTCATTTATCTTTTCCTGAAACTAAAATATTAATCTTACTAAATTTTCAAAGGATTTAAGTTTGCCAAAGATAAGTTTCAATGGGTTAAAGCCAGTTACAGTATTTTCCGACTTATGAGCGACTGTTTTAGGACCTGATAGTAAAAGAGTTAAATTATATAAGACTTTATAAATTATAAAGAATCTGGGGTGGTCCCTAATGGAACAGTCAGTAGAATAGCTGGGGTGGTCCCTAATGGAACAGTAGTAGAAAAGCTGTATGAACCTCCTATTTTATAGAAAAATACCAGGTCCAAGAAAGTCAACCAGTTAGCCTAAAGGCGTTTTTCAAGGCATGGATAACTTGGTTTATTCGTTTTCTCTCGTGCCGAGTGAATTCGCTTCCTTCATTTGCCTCCCACAATGTAAAGCGATTTCCTCTACCTTTTTCACATTTATTTACAAGGCTAGAGAGTTAGCTAAGCTCGTAGTTAAGTAAATTTGATAAGTTCTACAACATGCTTGGCTTGCAAAGCCAATTCGTTTTCTAAGTAAGCAAGCCATTTATTTTAATTATTCGCTTGTATCCAGGTGTCGAGCGATCACCTCACTCGTTCTGACATTTGTTCTTTGCTAGGCGAATTAGTTAACAAAACAATTCACTTCGCGTATTCATATTTGTATCATGTCGGCGAATTTGCTATCTATTACCAGACTATTTCCCATTATGTATCAATCCATTATTTATTTGAAAATATATTACATTTGTTTCTTAGAAATTTTTATTACACTGCCACAAATTTCCGCAAACCAGGTCAAACATGGTCGAATACAATTGTTTAGTTAATAGATTATGGTAAATTTAAGTACTAATCGATAAATATAAAAATATAATAAATTCAAAAATAATTATTAACATATCTACACTGTAAGGGGTTACAAAATTCGCTTATATTACTAAAAAAAGTTGTATGGCAATCAACAGTATGTACCAAGAAATATCGAACTTAACGATATTCGTATGATTGGTTAAGGATCCTTATACATTCAATAGCCTGCAATAGGTTAGCGAGATAAAGTAATAACACAGCATTTATTATAATGTCCGACGATAAGCATGAAATGACATCGTTTGGTCTTTTAACTCCGTCATACATTAACGATTTTCGTAATGAATGACTTTTTTGATTCGGAAATTACCCAATTACGTTATACTAAAAATGAAAAATGGAATGGAAGTAAAAGGAAAGGTAATTTGCAAAAAATTGTTTATGTATTTGCATTATAAGGCTTTAGAATTGCCTGGAAGAGAATAGATTTCTCACGATTGCTTTACCTCCAAAATAATGTTTTCCCTCCATCTCCGATACGAGGCGGACATGAGAGCAAATATTTATTCAGTTGGTCAAGCAAAGAAATCAGAAAGACGCGTTGCGCGGCTTTAACACAGGTTTAACGCAGGGTACGTTATTACACGATACCCATATTAGTTAGGGAAAGTTATTATGGTTTTTACATTCCGTAATGGTATGTGGTATGCTGCAGTTAGAGCCAGAATCATTGGTAAAGCGTTTTAATTATTAAAAATATCGCTAAACAAAAAACTCCTGCGTGAAATCGCATGGAAATTACAATCATGAAAATGTAAATCGAATTAAACATAGGAAACAATATTCCTTTATCGTCACCTCAACCGGAAATATTTAGGTTCATGAGTTTGGAAACAAATTAGTTTCGTTAAACACTCAAATAGCGTTAAATATTGGCCTTAGATATGCAGCATAAGTTATACATTTCGAAAATGAATAATGAATGTTTATTATTAACAACGATATAATATTTATAGATAATATGCCAAGATTGGCTTGGTTATTGATTGAAGAATTGTAGGCTATCAAGTTCAATATCGGCATTAAAAGGATTCAGTCTTTCGGCAACAATAACCCTGAGTTTAACACAGGGTTTGAACCGAGTATTAAGGAGAGTGAACATTATACGGTCCCGTTTAAAAGGATTAAATCCTTGTTCCTGATACACTAAGTAAACGTGGAAACATTTGTAACAAATTGTTCCCAATAAAACGGTTGAAGACCCCATCCCTGTTTTAGTAAAATATAATTAGATATGCTCTGTAATTTAAATTTTCTGCGGAAAGGCTTTCATCCTACTTCTATTGTAAAGCATTTCGAATCGTCATCGTTAAATCAAAGTCTTATAGAATTGTTGCACTAACCTCATTAAGTACCTCATTCCACTGCAATACAAAATTAGCACGTCAGGATTACTCTATCTACAAATGTCCATGACCATTGTACTTTATAATGGTTTCCCTTTTTAAAGAATAAAAGGATGTTTTGGTGTAGGATCGGGACTACTAACAGCAGCACCTTTGAGGTCAAAGGAATTTGTAAGGTAACACGCATTCCTGAAAAAAGGGATTTTACAGCTGCTCCCGGTAGCGCCTGAGACCCTCACCGAGGACTGCACTGGAAATCCCTTCCTTGAGTGGTTGGGCTTTTGATACAGGCCTCAAAGTTGTCTTGTTCATCTTATGGAGATAAGATGGTTGCAATTTGAGTCAATAACAAAATAAAACTAGTGATATGAATTGCCAATTTCAAATAGTTTATTGAAATAGGGGTTCTTTATTTGTTTGATCGAAGCAGAATGTAAATATCGCAATCAGCACACAGAAGTAAATAATGTACGTTTAATTTTGTTTAAATTATATTTTACGTGGCGGGGCTACTTGTCATTTTTTGAAAATATGGCTCTAATAAAACCATATCCATAGTAACCGTTCTAAAATATAGTTTCAAAACCTAGGAAACGACGGTTGCATTATATTTTAAAAGTGTTATGTTCGATTTGATTTAGTACAAGCATGGAATATTTCACTTGAATTTTGTAAGTAATCACATCAATTACAGTTCATTCATTAAACATAAAGGCAGTGTATCGAAAATATCAGTAATACAGATATTATTCGGAGTATATTTCAATTAGTTTTACAATTTTCAACTACGGGGTATAGTAATTATTTTCGACTGTGATTATTTCAGCTTTTATTTAAAACTGATAAAAACCGGTTTGTCAAAACCACATTCAGCTGTTTATTGGTGGTATTGGTCCTGCACAAAGTTGCTTAGGGGAGTTAAGGTGTTCAATTATCCAATATTCATTGTAAATTATACCTCTAATAATACCTTTAATATCTTCGACTAATGTGATTGAATTGTTGCAAGGTATGAGAACTAGTCTGTGGTTGGATTATTGCTCGGGGAGCTGCCCTTGCTTGCTAGCCATAGTGGAGAAGGGTAGATGGACTGCCACCATCGCGGTATCAGCCCTAGTACCCCAACGTCTACCAGAGTTACACTCCAGAAGGAGATGAGCTCTGGCTGGAAACGAGCTCGCGTATTGCTGAATTACAGTTAACGTAATATCTGGATTACGTTAGCTGTAATCTAGCAATACAAACAGTCCATACCACGTGCAGTACAAAAAACCATAAAACATCAGGAAGGCATAGGGTATAAGAAGTATCTCGACTTCGAAGGACGAAGTCAAGGATACCCCTACATAAAGAAGAGCTCTCCGACGCGACGTCGGAATGAAAACGATAAAGTATGAGAGGCTTTAAGGAGGATGGAGAAAGAAACCTCTCAACTTAGTAGGGCGAAGTTGCTGGGCCTCCTTCAATATATCATGGAACTACAAAAATATAACCCCCCCCATCGAAGTAATGAGTTGAGTTCTGAAACGGAAAAGTCTCCAATATCCATGGCAATTGATTACCAAGCCCCTATGGAAAATTTAACACGGATTATAAAATAGAACTAATATTGTTACAAATAAACTTATTATGACAAATGCTAAGAGGTTATTGTTTTTATAACTATTGCTTTCCTAAAAAAAAAAACAATTTGAGACCTTATTAGGTAATAGAGTTTGCAATTGAAAATTATATGAAATTTATAGTTTTTAAATAAATTAAATAACAACGCAATATAACAATTACAAAAAAAATCAAACGTGTTTGAGTTAAAAAGTGCAGTTAAAGTTAATGGGCTCGGAGAAATTATTTAAAAAGTCCAACCAAGCTGCAAATACTAAACCTATAATTATTTAAATGTCCTAATGAATTTAAGACAAACAAGTTGCACTAGGTATGAGAGATGCCATCCTCAAAAACAAGTCTCTGCCACTTTGACCCTTTTTTGCTCGAATAATTCATTACGATTGTCTCGAGTTGGTTTATTTGATAAAAAAGATTATTGGCTATTTTTTCAAAATAATATTTTTAAATTAGTTGTAAATTTAAGATTTTCTTAATTTATTGATTTTATTGATCAGTTATTAATCTACGCTTTTTTACGATCGCGTGATGTATTCTTCTAATTAGGACTTTATAAGCTATTAAATACATCAATAATGATGAAGAACGCCTACTCTGGTAAAATTATGATTTCATTTAAAGAAGTAGGTATGACATTTATATTTGTTTAATGTTATAACATGTTCTTGTTCATTAAATATCTTAAAACCATAGTGATATTTGATTTATAACAGTAGGCCTAGCAAACATGCGCTGGCATAGGTTTTGGTGCCATAAATGTGCACAATCCCTCCCAAAATATCCACAATCTCTGTGTGAATTTGTAAAACATTTATAACGCCAATGGTGACAACGTGTTTCGTAATCTGAGCGATGCATACTGAATATTTTAGTGCCATAGATGTTGGTGAATGTGGTGACATTGTAAAAGTCAAAAATAGCCAACAATACTACTTTTCTAATTTTTAAACAAAAACTATTTAATATTACAATCAAATTTAATTTCGTGTGTACCGTTAGTAAGTTTATTATTTGATTAAAACAGTTTGTATTCATTATAATTAACTTAAAAGGAATTTCAATACAATTGCAGGTTCTTTTCAAACTTACACGGACTTTCATGAAATTTAGAGATTTATCATTTTAAGTAAACAAGGTTTTAAAATGTATGAAACATGTGTAATGATTTAGTAAAAAATTACCGTCAATAGTATATAGTTTTTAAACTTGTATTACGCACAACGCTGATTTGTCTAATGCGCATGTGTCGTTTGTGTTAAGATTGTTACCAATATTACCATCAATAGCACATAATAGTAGTGCAGTTACGATGATCAAAATGTCAATTATAACATTTAACAAACAATAAATTGTCTGATTGTCATCATGTCTCGACTTTATAAACCAGCGTAGATACGTTTCATCATGTGGAGTTGTATTAAACTTTCTGTGATCGATATACCTTATAAGTGTGGAGTTTGGTATTTAATTTTCATTTATTTACAAAATCTTATTAGTTAGAAACTTGTTATTGCCGTTTAATCTTACTTTCAATGTTTCTTAATGCGTCGCAAGAGTGCAAAAAATAAGTTTGAGCGGTTTACTAGACAGTTAACAAGATTTGGTATCAGACCTTTTTCCTAAAATAAAGTTTAAAATATGAATATTATGAGTTTATTGAGTATTTTGTATTTGACCGGCAAATAAAATACCCCCGTCACAGCAAACCTGCGTACTCAGCGAATTTACAATGCCTTCGCTACTGCTACATAGAGCCACTGACCGAGTTTCACAAAAATACATTCATAAATAAGTGATATATAGCATTTTATTTATTCTCCATAAGAATAACATTAGGGCTGAGTACTCAGGTTTGCTGCAACGATGAAGACAAGAAATGTGCTTCTTTGCAATTATCAATATAACTCGACCAGGTGAAGCTACATACCAAATTTTATTAATTTAGGTTCATAACTAAGGGAGATATAAAACTTTACTAATTCTGCATATGAATGACATGGGGGCCGACTATGCAGGTTTGCTGCTACGGGGAAAATTGTCAAAAACTCTATTTGTGCAAATGTCAATTTACCACAATTATCTGAAGCCACATACCAAGTTTCATCAATATACATTCATAAATAATCAAGATATCAAATTTTATTTACCCTCCATAAGGATAACATTGGACAACGTTTAGTATTTTGAATATCTCTGCAACGGTTGGACGTAGAACAACAAATAAAACGCCAAAATGATTGTTTTGTAGAGTTAAACTGATTGGTAAAAATAAATGTGAAGTTTTTCGTAAAATTATCTGAGGAAAAGCCAAAAACCTTTTTCCCATAAGATTAACATGGGAAATTTTATGGACACGTTTTTTTACTTTCCTCTACAACCACGTAACCTAGGTTAATGATTAAAAATACCAAATTTTTTAAGCTCTATAAAATGGCTATAACCAAAATTGAGTATTTTTGAGAAATTTTAGGGGAAAAAATTCAAAAAACTGATTTTGGGAAAATTTAAAACCCCCGATAAAACCCCCTTCCCATAGTCCGATCGATCTGGTTTTCGAACTTAAAGTCATAAATGTTACTCTGCACATTTGTGCCAAATTTTATAAAAATATGGCATATCTTTCAAAAGTTATCGCGGTAACGGACACACACACACACACACACACACACACACACACACACACACACACACACCCTCTTGAACGAATACTGTTTTCGGCATCTGGGGACCTCAAAACAAAAAGTTGTCATGGTCTCGGGCTTAAGTCTTACCATGCCACCTACGGTAATAGCTTCTTCCCTCTATAGAGGAGGCTAAAAGATGTTTACAATGTATATATTAAATCGTTTAAAAACGTAATACATTGGATATTGGTTTAATTGTTTAGACTCTTTATTTAACTGTTACAACACTAATGGAACCTGACTGGGGGTGTCCAGAATTTTATATTGTTTTTGTGGAAAACGTTTTACATTAGCTATGATGTATTTTCAGTCGCATCAGTACAAGAAAAACTGCGCATGTTGTTGCTTGTCATTCTTTACACATTTACATTTCCACGAAACATTGTAAACCACACAGACATAGCCAAAACCATGTACTAATTAAAACTGTTATAATAGCATACAACTTTGAACACACAAAGGCAAGATATTATTTTTTATTTGTTTACAGAGAGGCGGATAAATGAACAGGTGGCCAGCCTGTAGTGTAGCTTCCTCCCATACATAGTTAAACTACTATAAGAGCTCCTCTACCATTTCGGAATCATAACTGGAAACTTTCTATCACCTTGCGTTGGACTAGGTGTATTTAAGGCAAGCCCTTAGATCTTGTAACTCTTACAGCAACCAAGAAACTAGCCCGCGTCCCGATCTAGTGCCTAACGAACACTTATGTAGGCAGGAGTCCAAATCATCGTGCCACCGTTCCACTCATGTTCATAGCGCATGAACATTACTGTCAATATATATACAGTAATTAGAAAAAAAACCCTCCAGTTATTTACGAGTTTATAATCCATGACTGCATCGTATGTCAAATTTTATTTTATAACTTGTCAAATTATAAAATTGTTAGTCATCATTTCTATTGCGATTATGTATTAATCAAATAGTTACCGATGTTTGTATAAATTATCTCCTATTATGGAAAAATATTTAGTACATGTTAGTTTGAGACAGTTTATAAAGATTGTCGCACAAATTTTATTACCCATTTATTGCTAGAATTGCAGCTCAGTGTACAAATAATGAATCCGGACGGCAGTTTCTTGGTCCACTCAATACCTTGAAATTTCATTTGAGCCCGTGATAGACAAGTGATCAATCACTTTTTGAAATGACAGGTTCAAGCTAGGACCGTAAATATCTTACCGACACGCTTTTAACGCTTCCAGGGCAGTGTTATTTACAAAAACTTCCTCCTTTTCATTTATTTTGAATTTGTAAATATAGCAATAGCGTTTTAAAGAAATGTATATTTGACCTTTTCTTAGCACGGTAAACAATGTCACTGTTTTTGGAGTGATATCAATTTCCATTACATACCGGTTTTGTTATCAAGCTACACACATATATGATGGAACAAGGATTAGGAGAATATAAATAATACATATTTATATAGCGCACAAAATAATTAATCTGAACAAACTATCTATTCCGACAATGTAATGAAAATCTGATAATGTAATCCGAAATGTAAAAATGTACTTTAAAAAGGTAAAGATGTCTAACTTTTGAACTGATTTATCCTACTAAGACATGAGTGTAGAGGTATACTCAAATTGTTTAATATAGAAGATTAAAGCGTGGTTAATAGTTTTGAGTGTGGGTTTAATTAAAGCTTGTTTAATAAAACACACTTACGTGAAAATTGAATATTCTAGTTTTGTAATTACTTTATTAAATAGTATTTTCATTTAATCATAATTAGAAAACCATTACACTTTTATTTATTACAGTTGTTTTTATTGTGTTAAGCATAATGCAAATCATCACATCAGGCGAATTTTAAGACACATTTCTTTCAAGTGGAAACCAGAAAGGTGGTTATTTTAAGCTCCTTAGCGGTTTTAGCCGTTAATAATGACGATAGTGTACCAGATAACGTTAAAGCTTCTTATGTATACAGAGAGAAGTACGCGGAGCCTGCGTTAGATACCGTATAGTTTTAAGAACGTCAAATATTTTGTTAAAACATTCCTAGAAAAGGAAAGACACGCTAGAGGGCCAGTTTACACCTAGTTTCAGAAAACTTGCCATTTTAGAGAAGTTAGTAAACATATTGTCATATTGCTCTTTACTCATTAATTGAGCGCATATTCTAACGGCAGATGAAACTAAGCCTAGAGCATTTTGCTACAAATATTTTATTTTCTATTTAGTAATATGATTACTATAGAAAATTATTAATATGTAATTAAAACATAGAATTAAGGTAATATTTTGTCGTAGGATAAATTATTTTTTGTTCACACTTTTAATAAACAATAAATTATTGTTAAGAACAATAGCAGCAAAGACAGCCTACGGTTCACCGTCTTAAGCTCATACGAAGTGTAAGACGACAGTAAGAAATTATTCAAATTAAACCAGACTAAAAAAATATTTTAAAATTTCTATAACAATAATTATGTTTTTAAATAAAACAATAAGGATATTTAATCATATAAAATTATTTTTGTTTAGTACATTTATTTAACGGATTTTCCAATAGGGAAGAAGCTATTACCTCAGGTGGCATGGTCAGACTTATGCCCGAGATCGTGATAAATTGTTATTTTGAGGTCCCCAGATACCAAAAACACCATTCGTTAAAATATAATATATATATGTAGGCCTGTTGTTGTGATACGTTTAGAAAAAAACTTCCGATTTTGTTGAAATTTGGCCCACGTAATATTCATGACTTCCAGTTTGATACCTACTAAAGTCGGACGACCATGGAAATGTCGTCTTTTTGGTTTTTAAAATTGTTCAAAACTGTGGTTTGAACTTTTTACCCTAAAACTATGAAAACACACAAATTTGGTTTTGACCAATTTATTGAGCTTTACACAAATATTTTACTATTTTAAATCATTAACCTAAGTTAAGAAGTAGTTGCGGGGAAAATAAAAAAATAGTTAAGTACCTAATTTATTTAATTGAAAACGTCACTTTTGTTTTAGCGAATTTCCCCTGTAGGGAAGAAGCTATTACCGTAGGTCTCATGGTAAGGCTTAAGCTTGAGACCATGATAACTTTTTGTTTTGAGGTCCCCAGATGCCAAAAACATTATTCGTTCAGATTTATGCATGCGTGCGTGCGTGCGTGCGTGCGTGCGTGTGTGTGTGTGTGTGTGTGTGTGTGTGTGTGTGTGTGTGTGTGTGTGTGTGTGTGTGTGTGTGTGTGTGTGTGTGTGTGTGTGTCCGTGAATGCAATAACTTGAGTAAAAATCGTGCGTGCGTGTGTGCGTGCGTGCGTGGTGCGTGCATGCGTTCGTGCGTGCGTTCGTTCGTTCGTTCGTTCTTCGTTCGTTCGTTCGTGCGTGCGCGCGTGCGTGCGTGTGTGTCCGTAAACGCGATAACTTGAGTAAAAATCGTCCGATTCCGATGAAATTTGGCTCAAATGTGTAAAGTGACTATGTTCGAACCAGAAAAATCGGACCATGGGAAGGGAGGTTTATGGGGTTTCAAAATTTTCCAAAAACCAGTTTTTTGCACTTTTTACCCTAAAATTTTTAAAACACACCATTTTTGTTTTGAACATTTTATAGAGCTTACAAAAAAATTAATTGTTTAGTATTTTTAATCATTAACCTAGGTTAAGTGGTTGCGGAGAAAATTCAAAAAAACGTGTTCATAAAATCCCCCATGTTAATCTTATGGGAAAATGGTTTTTAGCTTTTCCTCAACTAATTTTGTTGTAAACTTCAAATTTGCTTTTACCAATCAGTTTAGCTCTACAAAACAATAACTTTGGTTTTTAAATTGTGATTCTACGTCCAACCGTTGCCGAGATATTTAAAGTGCTAAACACAGTACGTTGTCCAATCTTATTCTTATGGAGATAATTTAAAATTTGATATCTCGATTATTTATGAACGTATATTGATGAAAATTGGTATGTGGCTTCACCTAGTACTGGTATTGATCTTGATATTTCCACAACAAATTCTTATGGAGAGTATTTCAAATGATATATACCACTTATTTATAAATGTATTTTTATGAAACTTGTAAGTGGCTTTATGTGGTAGTGAGAAACATACACATGCATTAGAAATTCGCTCAGTACGCAGGCTTGCTGCGACGGGGTATTTAATAATGAGTTCAGATCTAATAAACAATAATTTTACTATTTAAATGGTTCTATCTCTTTGCAGAGACATTCAAAATCTAAACACAGTGCGTTGTCCAACGTTATTCTTAAGGAGGACAGACACAATCTTATATATCGCTTATTTATGAATATATTCTAATTAAACTTGATATGTAACTTCATTTGGTTGTGGCCCATTGGTTTTTATCTAAATACGAAACTTTGTGGGAGTCCCTGTTGCAACAAATGTGCGTCCGCTTATGTCATTCTTTTGAAGATTTTATAAAATATTATACCTCGCTTAAATTTTGATAAAACTTGGAACGTGGCTTTATGTGGTGGTTAGGTATATAATGTTGCATTTTAAATTCACTGTGTAAGTAGGGGTTTCTGTGAAAGGGGATATTATGTTTAGTTTAACTACGTGTAGAACTACTACTTAATAGTACCCCATTCAAAAACAACTAACATGTAAGTAAACTTAGTAGCTTTTTTTGTAAAGTATTCTCCTTAGCAAAATATTAAATGAGTAATGTATTGGTATTAGTCGTTAAATATCCCTTATATTATTGTCAAAATATTAAATCCTTAGCTTAGGGCTACTATTAAATATATTGAACTGGAAGTTGGTAAACTAAGGTACCCTGTTTAATTATAGAGTGTGTACATGTTTTATTCACTGATTACCCATAGGAGTGTACAGTAAATGTTTATCGTGAGAGCAAACCTTTATAGTGGTCGCATTAGCCGTTTAAGCGATCTTAGCTGCAATGGAAGAATTTGCATCCCAGTGATAAGCCGATCTAACATTTGCAAGTCAAGCATCCTTGTTCCGCTAATGCCCATGTTACTGTAGCTTGCATCTGATATTCTGCTGGACTATTTAATAGGTAAACTCTTTAAAGGGGTATTTTAGCGAATTTCCCATATAGGGAAGAAGCTATTACCGTAGTCGGCATGGTAAGACCTAGGCCCGGGACCATGATAACCTTTCGTTTTGAGGTCCCAGATGCCAAAAACACCATTCGTTCAAAACTGCATATATATATCTGTGTGTGTGTGTGTCCGTGAGCACGATAACTGTAGTAAATATAATCCGATTTTTACGAAATTTTGTATAAACGTGTAAAGCAGCGTTTATGACTTTAAATTCGAAAACCAGACAGATCGACCTTTCCGAAGGGGTATTTTGGGGGAGTTTTGTACCCCAAAAATGGGGTTTTTAAGTTTTTACATATAATTTTTGAAAAAGTCAAATTTTATTTTTTTCCATTGAAGTCAGCTTGAAAAAACGCACATTTTGGTCTTTTTATCATTGCTCTACGTCAAATGGTTACTGAGATATTGAAAGTGCTAAACACAGTACGTTGTCCAATGTTATTCTTATGGAGAATAAGAAAATTTGTATATCCCGCTTATTTATCAACTTATCCTGATGGAACTTGGTATATTGCTTCATATCGTTGTGGTCTATTAATATTTGCACTAAAAAACATTTTTTGACCGATAGTTCCCGTAGCAGCAAACCTGCGTATTTAGCCCCCATGTTATTCTTATGGAGAATAAGTAACGTGTTATCTCCCTTAATTATAAATATAAATTAGTAAAATTTGGTATGTGGCTTTACCTACTTGAGTTATATTGATATTTGTATAACACCCCATTTTTGTGTTCCTTGCAAACCTGCATACTCAGCCGCTATGTTATTCTTATGGAGGATAATTAAAATGTCATAAATCGTTTATTTATGAATGTATATTGATGAAACTTGGTATGTTGCTTTATGTGCTACTAAGATACAGTCTTGGAAAAATATTCATTGGAAATTCGCTGAGTACGCAGGTTTGCTGCTACGGGGGTATTTATCTAATATAGATTTTCAAATCGTTGTTTTAAAAGGATAAGGATTCACGAAATAAGAAAATCGTCAAAGCACAAGTATAACCAACTTTAAATTATGATTTGATTTAATGTTATAAACAAATTGAAATGAAACTAAAAATGTTGTTGAAACTATTCTTTATGTATATTTTATGTCTAAAAAACCATGCGTAGCACATAAATGTGTTAATTTACAGTCATAGGTCAAACACATTATAAATAAATAACGGAATCGCCTTTTTTTGAAGACTCCAAAAGGCGTATATACTTTCTACGTAAGTATAGAAAGAGTTAGAACTGTTATGTAGCTAAGTTAGTTGTTATGAACAAAAAATCTTGGCTATACAAACCAATGACATGTTATATTTTTAATTATTGAAGCTGTTTACGTAAAGAGAACCCTGTCACCACAAAACAGGCATGTAGCTAAACCAGATATATGCGCCATCTTTGAAATTAGTTCATGATTGATAAACACAGATGATAATATGAAGCGGTAGGTAACAGTAGATTTTGTATTTATTCGTATGAATAATAATAATAATACAACTGTTTTACTGTAACAAACACCAGATTAAAAAATAAAACACAAGGATGTACTTTGCACCCTCAAACAAGTTTTAATTTTACTCTGGTTACTGTATGCAGGTCTAGTGTCGGTTCTAGATGCGGGTCCTAATTAATCCTTTATGAATATACTGAAACGCAACAATTTAACTTTATTATTTAAAAATATTAATTTTATTCACAAATTACTTGGGGGTGTTAATACTAATTTCATAAATACCCTTAGTTTTCATTAAATAAGGCAAGAAGGACCAGCAACAATAACAATTTATGGAATAAAATTAACATAGTTTTTTAAAAATTGTAATAGAAAACAAACGTTTAATGGCATAATGGATATATGTAAAGTCAGATTTTCTTATAAATAAATTTAAGCTTTATGTCTTATTTGGAGAATTAATAAAGCCCGAATAATGTCACATTTTGAATAAAATACCAAAGTAAAATGTAACCGCAATACTGAAAAGGATGTTGTTGTAGTCTGTATTAAAAACACAGCCTAGAGAGACGGCCGAAGACCCTTTGATGTGCAGTCTCACGCTATGCTAATTTTCGTGAGTATTTTGCTGGCTCTAGCAGTGCGCGGATAAAATATTATTTGATTTTTTTTGTGAAAATTGGATTGACAGATACACACGAAGCATACGATATTTTCCAAGGACTCTTCAAAGAGTTATTTCAATTTAAGTATATTTTGTTTGTAACCCTTCTTCTATAAAATAATATATAGAACACATATATTATGTAGCAAAGTGAGGCTTGGTAAATTTAAAAACTTGTTATAATATTGCAGGTTACATGGCTAATGAGTTATTAAGGTATCACAATAGCTTCTAAGCTCTTATCTGATCAATATAAAATACGAACAGTGCAGTAAATATTTTAATAATTCAAATACGTGATTAAGCGAAAAATCAAATATTTTATAACAATTTGTGCATATAAAAAAGTTATATATTAACAAAAGTTTTTTTTTCAGTTACTCGACCTTTCCTGTCTAATGCCCTTAACTACAGAACCTGTTTAAATTACTTTCTTTGATAAACATTTATGACATTTAAGGCCAACTCAGTACAGTAGTTTGAAATGTTTATGAGGACCAGTAATTTGGGTGACCACATTTATTTTTCCAACAATTGTTAGTGTGCTTATAGGTTTATTGTGGATTAACTGCAGTAACTGTGTATAAAAATGTTAGTCTACTCTACCGTCCTTAAAAAACGCTCTTTAAAATCTATTTTTCCTCTTAATCAGTGGAAATTACCACACATTAAAATCACTGGGTGTCTTCTTTTGAGACATCATATAACATTAATAATAATTTTATTTATGTTTAATGTTATTAAATTATTTGTCATTTACACATTTTTCTTGGTTTCCTAATTAAGATTAATTCCTTGAATGCAATAAATAACTTGAGGGATTTATAAAAACTAGAGGTTTTAAATATACTAACGGTGTACCTGAGCACAGACTATACACGGAGTAATGAACACGCCAAGAGATCGCTGTTTCTCGCTTTGAAGTGTGGGGCGGTGACTGCGCTGCCGTTTGCACGAGTGTTTTCAATAATTATTTTCCTAGTTTACCATACTCGTTTTAGTTCGGTTTCTCATTGCTGGCAAACAACATCCTTTAGTGCCGCTGAAATTATATTAGTTTTTACTCTAAAATTATAATTGGTAAAAACCTTGCGTGATACAGAAAGTCTATCTATACATATAATTTTGCACAAGCTTTTTTTCAATCTTATTGCTGATGAAAAGTGAGTTTGAAATTAGCCGCCAGATTTGATCAAGACAGAAAACACATAATAAAATGGGTAATAGACAAATATATAGTATAATAGACTAATATATACTGGAGTGTGTATTACAGCTGTCGGAATATTGCACGCCATTCCTATTCAACTAACAAATGGCGAGTTTTGTAAAGGGTACCCTTTAACATACTTTTCAATCTTAGTAAATTTAATTTGATTTTGGGGAAACTAAATTTGTTGAAAACAACGATGTATTGTATACAAAACACAACATATATTTTAAAATGGGTGTGCACGAAGGTTCTTCGGAGAGGGAGAAATACCTTGAAATAAACAAACATTTTCTCTTGATAAAAAATAATAACGAGTACTAAACCGACTGATAATTTCTTGGCATGATATAAACGTTTAGTGAAATGTACTGTCAGCTGACCAGAGCCCCTCGATAAGTGATCAGTTACCTGTCAAAGTCGCGTCGGGCGGCTCGTAAGACATTTATATCGCCATTCCTGTACCATGAAACTCCGTTGTAATACTAATTGCATACATACCTGCTTCCACTATATCACTGGAAAAGAGACAACGCAAGTTTATCGCGAATTTTTTTTGGGGGTAACGCGAATTTTAAGGTTACTATGATTTAGCTCTGAGTGTAGAACGAGTCAGAATCGTTAATTGATACCTCAGTTGCTCGGTTTAAGCTCGGTCTCGTTTTGAATCTTCATAAACTTTACAACATTTTTGTTCTACATGTTACCAATCGAGTAATAAAAAAAATGTTGTTTTTAATTATGTCAATAAATTCAACCTCACTTATGTGTTTATATAATCTCGGATATAAAAAATAATTTGGAAAAGAATACGCTTTTCTGATAATAGGCTCAGGTTAAACCATTAGAGAGTGCTTGCGGGATTTTTCATGTCACAAACAGAACTTTAAAATAACCGTTGTATTGGAAATAATTAATTTGAGACATTTTCCAATTGTGCTTCAATACAAACGGCTGTCATTTTCGTCTTACTCAGCTAGATATATAACAATATTTTATAAAGACTTTTAAGATGAGGTATTAGCCGACCTACTCTTACGTTAAATATCAAGACTAGGAGTAACTAACTTCCACCCAAGAAAGAAAAAAAAAGCATATGTCAAAGCATTGTTTATTGTGTCCACAACATATTTGCAAAGTTGCATTGTGTTATACTGTATAGATGTTGAATTGTTAAATGTATGCCAGACCTTTGCCCAATGCTCTAAGGCAATAAAGCGAAAGGAGCATGATGCTGGAACCACTGTCTCTTTATTAAAGGAATGTATCATACGGAATATAGCTTGTATATTGGACAGTGAACTTTATAGGTAAGTTACGCTACTTTTTCAGTACACTGAATATTTTATTTGATGCGTACACCACGTTGGTCTGAATTGTGTGTTTTATTGCGAAATTTCAAGTAACTTTTGCTCTGAAATAACTTTACTTGAAAAACATTGTACAAAACCGTAGAGTTGGTGGAAATGAAATTTATTTCAAATCAGCCCTCACCATTGTCCAATATTTTATTTTATTTCTGCTTGACATAGTTTAACTAACGAAAAATGTGAAATATTAATTGCAGCTCACATGTTTGTAAACTTTACTTCTATAATGTACTAGTGGCACAATTGTAAACAAAATTCAGTGCAAGTTTGATCAGCCGCTACATTATTCATGGTTAATCAGCTATTCTACGTTCTCCCAAGTTTGTGGAACAAACATTAATGTTCCAAAGCGAATTGCAATCTATTTATCTACTACCTCACAAACATTTGCATTTCAACAATTTTCAGAGGACAATAATTTCATGCTGTATTTGTATTGCATAGTGTGTATTTGCAGTGTCATCAGTTAAGTAGGCTAATAGTAGGCTAATGATAATAAATTGTAATAATAAATATAGACCAACGACCAAAGTCTAAGTTAAAGTCAATAATTATTAGAAACTTTCAACAGTTACGATATTTGCCGAATATCAAAAGCATAAATAATCCATATCAGATCAAGTGATTGTGCCGAACTGTATTATAAATACCAGTACAAGGCAGCTGGACTTTGCTGGTAAGTAGATAGCTTATTTACTTGTATTTTTGTATTTATTTTATTTAGGACTTGGTACATAAACAATAAATCAAACAACATTCGACCTATCTTCTGATTCCTACTTTTAGTTTAGTCTAGTCCAGGTATATTACGTTTTTACTTGGAAGAAAATCCCTAAAAGGATATACATTTCATGTGCTTAGTACTACTACCTAGTAAATACATATAGCAAATTGACACTCGCACATGTGATACTGCGGCCATCTTATTTCGTTTACGATCGAAAACAAAGTTAATAAAATGAACATTTTTGATCTTAAACATTTGTTGTATATGAAACGGTTTTTAGGAAAAACGTAAATTAACCATTACACTTTTTCATTGTTGCATTAAGGGAATGAGGTATCACTCAGGGTAAAACAGTAAGACCTAAGCCAGAGATCTATTTTTGTTTTGATTTTCTTGTTGACAAAAAACCATAAAATTGTTTAAACCTTATTTGTGTGTACATTATGTATAATGTGCATATGTATTTTTGGTATAGCTGCCTCGTATGGAGGAAGTGGACGATTTTTATCGATCTTGGTGAAAACGTTAAGGTCAATATTGTCTTTACAAAAATAACAAACTGACATTCCCCAGTCTTTATATCATAGTCATTATTTTTTTCCAAAAATAACCCCCTTTTATTTTGGAGAGGGTTACTCTGAGATATAGTATCAGCAACCAAACTTCCCTAGCACTTTGTTTGTCATAAAACCACATTCTTCCAAAAACGGATTAAATTTTCTTGTGTAAAACGTTCAAATAAGCTACCGATTATATTATGCAGATTGACAGTACCATTGGGTTTTTAAACGGTATTCAGAGATCTCTCATAGATAAAAAAGTTTACATTGTAAAAACTGTTTTATTTTAAGCTCTTGTATGTTAAATAAAAGAAAACATGTTTGATTTACGATATAAGAATAAAAGTACTGTACGTTTGTCAATGCATTATTTTATGTTTGATGACAATAAAAATTATTTGATTAAAATATATATATATGTATGTGACATCTGTTTCAAAACTGTTTGTACCATATGTTGTTTGTTTATGTTTGGGCTGTTATTGTTTTGAGTATTCTTGATTATGATTTGTATCTTGAAATACATGTTATGCTTTACAATCAAAGCCGTAGCCAGGAAAATTTTTTGGGGGGGGGGTTTGGGCTCCGCGGTTACAGGAAGTAACTTCCAAACTTTCATTTTAACGCAATTCTTAATATAATCTAATGTTAAAGTAAGATTTTTGAAGTTTTAAATATTTAAATAGTACTTATATATTATATATTATTATTATTATTATTATTATTATTAAATAACCCAGAAAACACAGCAGTAATCGTATCAACTAAATTCTTCTTTCTTCTTTTTATTTCAAGCTTGCCAACTTAAAAAACATACTTTTGAACGTCCTTCAATGTCACTACTAACAAGATATAACAACATAAAACGGATATTTTTCAACACAATAAATACCAGAGTTTCGTTGTCGGCATATTTTCACTAAGTCCTCAGTCTATAATGATAGAAAGTGGTTGGTACAAGAAAAAAACTAAGGTATATGGAAATTGAAAAATCAAGTTTTAATGATTACAGATAAACTAAACACGTTCTTGTAAGAAATATACTTCATTTACAAAACAAAGTTAAGCCTCCGGTTCTTTTTTTTGGAAAAACTATTAATTACATCTTCCGTCGGAATTTTTCTCTCCCTGTGAACGGACATCAGTGCTAAGCCACTCAGACGGCTTTGACCACAAGAGTTTCTTAAATAAGTTTTCAGCCTTCTGAGGGTCAAAAAGCTACGTTCGGGAGTGCAGGTGGTCACTAGAAGTGTGGAGAAAATATTAAGCATAATAAATATATTGGGGTATAAATCTTTGTTGCATTCTCCTAAGCTTTCAATGGCACACGTAGGCCGGTCAATTTCCTTTTTCTTCCCCCAGTAGATTTTCCATAAATCGAATTCAGCTGGTAACATTTCCAACTCCAAGTCAAATTTATTTTGGTAAATCTTGAAACTGTCAAGGTCTAAAGACTGGATCGTTCAACAGATAGATGGCAACAAAGAATTAAGACCTGCAAATACGTCTTTGTATTCCAGAAATCTTGAATCTAGCTGGCAAACAAAGTCATCAAGAAGAGGAATGGCTACTGCGATCCTAAAATACTTTTCGGGATCGGTTGATTTTCACTGTTTTGTTTGGTTTTACTTACCTTATATACTGAGCATTTATATCGTCGTATAAGTCAATTAAACAGACGACACAAAGCTTTAGGAAGACTAACTGTCACTATGAAAAACTGTAAACTGCACAGTGCACACACGATCAGCCGAATACGTCCTGATGAGTGAATTGACAGGTTATGTCAAATTTCCGCTCATTCGTTCACACTCCCCCGCGATCCCTACGACGACGTGGCGTCCGCACAGCTGACTAACTGCGACCGCTACGACTTTCGTTATGACTTGAACAAACAAAATTAACTAAACAAATAAGTAAATTTGTATTTCCTTTGTTTTTAAGTGTATTCCTTGTCATCATTAAATTTTCAAACAATTTGTTATGATAAAATTCTTCACATTTTTTGTTGGTCTGTTTTTTTATTATTTATCTCAAAATTTCGGGGGGGGTTTCGACCCCCTGACCCCCCCCATTGGCTACGGCCTTGTTTACAATATTATATTTTATTAATCTCGCTACATGGTGGCAGCGGTGGGAGTCAACTTCAAATGTTGTTACCAGTAGTAGTGTTGATCTGAAACCTCCTGATACTTTTGATGTACGTGAACCCTCGAAATGGTCTCAATGGCTGCGTAGATTTGAAGTTTATCGTTCAGCATCGGGATTATTTAAAAAGGAAGAAGATCAACAAGTCAACTGCCTTATATATTGTTTAGGGGGTGAAGCTGACTCACTACTCACATCCATTGGACTGCCTCCTGATAGAAGGGAAACTTATGAGCAGGTAAAGAAAACGTTTAATGATTATTTTTCTGTCCGTAAGAACCTGTTTTATGAACGTACTAAGTTTCTCCAAAGAGTACAAGGGCAAAACGAATCTGTTGACAGCTACATTAATGATTTATATAAGTTGGCTGACAAATGTGAATGGATATGTGAAAGTTGTAACTTTGACAAAGATATTTTATTGCTTAAGCTAGTTTCAGGTTTGTCAAATAGAAATCTTTCAACACAACATTTTAATTTATTAACTTACATATTTATCTAAGACCGTCACAGAGAGAAGAAAGTATGTAGTACGAAAATCTTTATTTTAGTGTGTTCTCTAACTTTTGCTTCTAACGTATCTCCGAATTCCCAACCGATGATGAAATATTAAGGAAAATCTGGAATGTCACCGATATTTTACAAGAAGGCGGCAGTAGCACAAGCATACATACCGATTTTGAAATGTTTACTGAAATCAACATTGCACATGATTAATCATGCAAACATACATATTTATCTCCTTTTGGGGATTTTTTTTAGGTAGAATGCTATTTTTGCCTAATATGACTGAACTAATGGTTAAAACCAATCTGCATAGAAAATACTATTTCAACGAACTAAAAAAGGTTTAAAATGAAATGCTAGTATCATCTACGTACCTAATCCATAGTAAGAATAATAAAAACGCCATAATAAGAATATTTAGGTTGTTTAGAAAAACGGCATTCATTTTGCTAATTCTTCCGAACTAAATAAAAATACAGAACTATTTACTGTGATAAAAAAATACCCCCGTAGCAGCAAACCTGCGTACTCAGCGAATTTCCAATGCATATATATGTATCTTAATACCACATAAAGCCACATACCAAGTTTCATCAATATACATTCATAAAAAACGATTTATGACATTTTAATTATTCTCCATAAGAATAACATGGCGGCTGAGTATGCAGGTTTGCTGAAGGAAGGAACACAAAAAATGGGGTTTTCTACAAATATCAATATAACTCATTTAGGTAAAGCCACATACCAAATTTCATTAATTTATTTTCATAATTAAGGGAGATAACACGTTACTTATTCTCCATAAGAATAACATGGGGCTGAGTACGCAGGTTTGCTGCAACGATAGCCTTTGGCAAACAATTGTTTTTTTGAACAAATATCAATGGTCCACAACCAGATGAAGTCGTATACCAAGTGTCGTCAGTATACGTTCATAAATAAGCGAGATATAACATTTTTCTTTTCCTCCATAAGAATAACATTAGACAACGTACTGTGTTTAGCACTTTCAATATCTCGGTAACCAATTGACGTAGAAAAATGATCAAAATACAAAATTGTGTGTTTTTTTAAGCTAAATCCAATGGGAAAAATAAAATTTGACTATTTCCAAAATTATATGTAAACAATTCAAAAAACCCATTTTTGGGGTACAAAACCCCCCCAAAATACCCCTTCGGATAGAGCGATCTGGCTGGTTTTCGAACTTAAAGTCATAAATGTTACTTTACACGTTTATACCAAATTTCATCAAAATCTGATAATTTTTACGAGAGTTATCGTGCTCACGGACACACACACACACACACACACACACATATATATATATATATATATATATATTAGTTGTAAGCATAATTTTAAAAACAGAGTACCCTTTTTGGTTTTAACATAATATGTTTTATTAGACGACTAGTTTCAAACCTTTAGGTCATAGTCATGTCTTACATTATTTTTGTAACCTCACATAGTTCAAATTGTTCAAATTATTAAATGGTAAACAAATTAAGAATCATATGTTAAAATTAAACTTAGAATATGGGGGACTTTCTTGAATATAATAGTTTGTTATTGTCTTGAGGTATATAATATGAAATTATTTCTTTTATCCTTTTTTTATATGACAAATTTTGTCGAAGATCGGATTTCTTTGATGTATATTCATGGTGTTCAGCAAATTATTCGGGTTATTTTCGTAATTCATATATATATGAAAGTCTTCTTTTACATATAATTTATCTCTTTCTTTCTCGTATTCTAATATTGTTAAGTTGTCATTGATACTTTTGTAGCTGTGTCTTGTTTCAATTAAATGTTCAGCGAAGTTTGATTTCATTGTCGTTCTGTTTCCGGATTTTAGGGCTTGGATGTGTTCTTTAAATCTCGTATTAAAACTTCGACTGGTTTGCCCGATGTAGTAGTTTTCACAGTCGCTGCATTTAATCTGATAGACACCTGATTTGTTTAAATCTCTTACTTGGTTGTTTCTTTTATTTAGTATTCTGTTGTTCATGATTTTATAAGCATTATTTTTTGTTCTATAGCTGGTCTTAATATTTGAATTATAAAATGTTCTTCTTGTAGCTTTATTTATGATTGTATTATAAGGAATACATATATATTCTTTTTGGTTTTCTTCCGTTGACTCCAAAATAAGACAAAAAAGGGTACTCTGTTTTTAAAATTATGCTTACAACTAACATATTAGTAGCCCTAATCACTCAGTTATTTTTAATATATATATATATATATATATATATATATATATATATATATGTATATACAGTTTCGAACGAATGGTGTTTTAGGGGTCTGGGGACCTCAAAAGGAAAAGTTATCATGGTCCCGGGCCTAGGTCTTACCATGCCGACTACGGTAATAGCTTCTTCCATATAGGGAAAATTCCCTAAAACATTGAAGGTGCTTTGTTGTTCCTTTTGTCTAATCGATCTTAAAAGTTTATCTTATTTACTTGTTTTACCCTTTCGTTTACTCGCATTCTTTCATGTTATTTGCATAAAGTTTGCGTTTTGTCATTTAGACATTAGCTTGACTATGTAAGTTTAAATTATGTATTAACTTTAAATTATAGAATGCTGGAAAATCGTATGCGTATTCCACATCTCAGATTGTTGTGAATGAAATATTATTAAAAAACATGTATTGTAAATAAATGTATTTAAGTACAACAGCGTAAATATAATTCTCGAGAATCTCTTTTATACTTGAAGATATTCATAACAGTTCACACATTTACCAAAAAGTTCTACCCAACCTTCCTGCAAAATTTAATATTATGGAATGTATATTAAATTACTTGATTATACAATTAAATACCTCCGTCGCAGCAAACCTGCGTACGCAGCGAATTTCCAATGAATGTATATGTTTCTCACTACCACATAAAGCCACTTACCAAGTTTTATAAAAATACATTAATAAATAAGTGATCTATAGCATTTTATTTATTGTCCATAAGAATAACATAGGACTGAACACGCAGGTTTGCTGCAACAAGGAAAAAAAATATGTGTTTTTATGAAATTATCAATTGAACTCAACCAGGTGAAACTACATACTAATTTTTATTAATTTATGTTAATAATTAAGGGAGATATAAAACCTGACTTATTCTCCATAAGAATAACATTAGGGCTGAGTATGCAGGTTTGCAGCTAATGGGATAATCAACAAACAATCAATTGTTTGTGCAAATATCAATATACCAGTACTGCATGGAGCCACATACCAAGTTTGATCAATCTACATTCATAAATAATCGAGATATCAAATTTTATTTATTCACCATAAGGACAACAATGGACAACGTACGGTGTTTGAATATCTCTGCAACGGTTGGACGTAGAATCACATTTTAAACACCAAAATGATTTTTTTATAGAGCTGAATTGATTAGTAAAAGCAAATGTGAAGTTTACATTAAAATGAACTGAGGAAAAGCCACAACCCTTTTTCCCATAAGATTAACATGGGAGATTTTATGAGCATGTTTTTGGGATTTTCTCCGCAACCACTTAACCTAGGTTAATAATTTAAAATACTAAATTATTTGTTTTTTAAGCTCTATAAAATCCCCAGAACCAAAATTGAGTGTTTTAAAAATTTTAGGTTGAAAAGTGCAAAAAACTGATTTTTGGAAAATTTAAAACCCCCATAAACCCCCCTTTCCATAGACCGATTTTTCTGGTTTTCGAACTTAAAGTCATAAATGTCACTTTACACATTTGAGCCAAATTTCATCGAAATCGGATGTTTTTTACTCAAGTTACCATGTTAACGGACCCACATATATATGTATACATATATACATACATATATATATAGATATATATACATATATGTGTACATATATATAAATTTGAACGAATAGTGTTTTTGGCATCTGGAGACCTCAAAATAAAAAGTATCATGGTCTCGGGCTTAAGTCTTACCATGAGACCTACGGTAATAGTTTCTTCCCCGTAGGGGAAATTCGCTAAAATATTCATAACAGTTCACACATTTATGAAAAAGTTCTACCCAACCTTCCTGCAAAATGTAAATATTATGGAATGTATATTAAATTACTTGATTATACAATTAAAGATATTTTTAACAGTTCACACATTTACGAAAAGGTTCTACCCAACCTTCCTGCAAAATTTAATATTGTGGAATGTATATAAATCCACCACATTACTACGTACAAACGAAATAAAAATCCATTACAAAAACCATATCCACAAAGATGCACGAAAAAACATATCCAAAAACAAGTTAAACATACTACTATACTATCTATAAGCATACTATCTTTGGGTTTTAGAATTCCAGGTGAGGTAAGTTTTTGCTTTTTTACTTGGTTTTAAAATTGTATGTCTATTGACAATTCATCAAACTGAATACACGTTTAAAATTTTAAATTCATTCACTGGGAACAGAATGTGAGAGAGAAACCTAACAATATAAGAAGGAGATGTTGCTAGGGAGTTCAACCAATCACACAATCACCATCACCCTGCAGTCATGGCAGCCAACCAGTCTGGTTAGAATCGCCGCTTCGTTTACCAACAGCTAAACAAGATAACAAACAAGACTAAATTAATCTAATCTACAAGCATTTATACAACATAGATGCTTCCAGAAAATGCTACGGCTTTTATAGTACAGATTGTCGATAAGAAACTGCACAACTTTTAAACATCACTAAAGTATTTATATTTTAACCTAAATACAACAAATATATATAACCAAATGACAGGTCAAATTCTTGAGTTTTTGGCTTAACCTCGTCTCAAGTTTTTTTTTTACTAATGACATTTAAATAATCAAGGTTGTATTCCAAGTCTGCCTAAAGACGACTAAACATAGTAATATAAATTTCAGCATTACAGATATAACTCGAAGAAAGTTGTGGAAGGTATTGAAAATGTAGATTTCTGAATAATCAAAAACAGTCGCTTCATCCACTATACTTATATTATTGTAAGGAGTTGAAAATGAAACAGTAGTTACTGACCTTTTTTAATGCTTCGATACAAATGTCATCACCCTTTTCTTTTGTTTTATCTTGGTTTGCTATCAGTGTCCAGTGAGGTTCGGAATAATGGGTCAACATGGGATCAACTTCACTGTGTTGGGGAGTACACTCCGCAAACAAATTTAGCCGGATAAAGCCGTAGCCATAATTTGATTATGACGGTTAAACAATGACGCTCGGCTGATGGGCCTGATAGCCTGCACAACGTCCCTTCATGCACCCATTGTGTCCCCCTTGCTAGTGTCCCGCCTGCTTTGAGAAAACACGAGCCTTACAAACTGCCCGAGCTTCGACTTGTTTATAAGCTGCTTCATATCATCAAGTGAAATAATCAAGAAATAAACTTAAATAAACCATGTTTTCACTAAACCCTAGTTGTTTATCCTATATATAAAAACAACAAATCAAAAATCTTGCGGAAGAACGTGTGAGACTTCCACTGGACCGATTTACAAGCGGGTGGTGTAAAATTTAAGGAAATAACCCCTATATTTGCACAGTTTACCTTAAATGTTGGTATCTGGTCGATAACTATTTAAAAAACGAGACTAAAGTTTTCTTATGGCAATTTAAAATGGGGTGAAATTTTAACTTTTCACCTCTTTGGTTAGTTCATTTGAGGTTTCCACTGAACCGTTTTACTCCCGGTTTGTTTTAAATAAAAGATCAACCTCTCAATATTTGCACAATTGACTTACATTTTTGAAATAATTTAATTTATAATATAAGAAAGGATCTTTTTAAAACCTATTTTATCACCATTTTAAATTTCTCTGACCGGCTGATTATTAAAACACGAATATTGTGTAGTACCTAATAACAGACACAATAAGGTAGTTGCAAAAGGAAACAGCTGGCTTAGGGAAAAATCATTAGTGACCAGTATATCTTTCAACGATCCATCTCATATATTGAAATTACAGAAGTCGATTTAGGCTCACCCAAAGGAGAAGATAATATTTTTATAATATTTTTCAATTATTATGGTATTAATTGACACAATCTACAATGTTTACATAACCTTTTAAGTAGTGGCATCACATGTTATTAATTTTTAGTTTAGCTCCTTGAACTGAGAGTAAACCATATCGCTGATGTTCGTAGGCCTATTATTTGTCCATGGTTCCACGTGGGACGCTTCGTTCAACCCATCAAATGTCAAAAAATGTTTGTTTTGTAAACAATACATGAAAACAAAATCCAACAATTTCAGAAACAATTTTCAGGCCGACTAGATTTAATATGTTTGTAAACGCTATAAAACGATCCAATAAGCGTGATTACGTCTAATATTTTTTACAAGTCTTCACTCGACGATAATTATCTGCGATCGTGGCTCTATGATTTTGGGTGCCAAGAAAACACCTTCAAATTCGCTACGGGGATTTTTCATTTGTGATTACATAAATTTCAAAACTAGCTTTTTAAACATAGAACAGCTAATCCAGCTGCTCCAATTCGAACAAATTGTTTTCCATTTTGGGAATCCAGCTCATATACCGTCTTATTAGTTTACATTTAGATGCCATTATAGAAGTTTTCTTAAAACAGCAGATCTTTCTTGTGTACTGTTTGTTTGTTGTTGTTTTTTTATTTTTTATCAACAGATGCTATTAAATACTCGTTTACATTTATTTCTATCCTTCCATAAGATTAACATTACAACTTTGAAAGCCCAGGGAGCAGAGCCCTGAAGGTGGACGTCTTCCAAACCCCAAAAAGACACCTCTAGACGCCAAGGGTTTTCAAATAACACATCAACCATGATTTGAACGTAATAGTTTCGCCAGAAATACCTTCACAAAAACCACCTTATTTTTTAAAATTATGATTTAAAACATTATCATAAGACGCATCAGTTAGGTTATGTAAATTATTTCTTCCATTCTGTAATTCGAAAATGAAACATATTACAGCGTTACGGATTTAAATCGTAAGTCACATTATGCTCATTTAGAAAAACTATACAAATATTTCATTGTTGGTGACTTTTCCCGTAAGGTAACATTGAATACTCTACCTTAATATTGTATTCGTCGAATTTCGACGGGCACTAACTAGTAGATATAATGTATACTTAAAAATTTGAAAAACACTAGATATAAGGAAGGGGGTTGTTAACTCTCATCGAGGACAATGATCTAGTTTTCAACGACTAGTTTAGACTTATTCATCTATAAAAACCAGGTTGGATTCCCACTCGACTCACTTTCACTTTCAAACCTTTATTTGTTGCTACTTGCCTAAAATGGAATAAACTATTGTTTAAATCGTATAACATTTCGGCTTTCAAAATTGAAAATTGTCTTGCATGATAATGCTGAAAAACTGTTAAAATTGAGCTTGAACGATTGAGTGAAACAAACAAAAGTTTGGTAATCGCGCTAGTCTGTAAGCTTCTGAATAACATTTAAACTAAGACATATTTAAAATATACTCGCAATGACAAAGGAAAAAATCTCTAAATAAATAATGGATTGCTGAATTTAGTTAATTGAGTTATATTGATTGTTTTAAATAAATTATTATCTACTTACACTAAAAAGCATATAGAGTAAAATCACCAAAATTAATTAATCTGAAAGGGATTACAATCGAAGAGTTTTACTCTATAAACAAAATGGAAACCGTGCGCCTGTTCTAGCATTCCAATCGGGTATTACAATTGTGCTGAAGCAATAGTTTAAGGGTACTCCAATAAGTACGTTTACTTCATCTTTCGTTATTCCTCTTCTTGCATGCATATATAATAATTGGTACATTTCATTTTACAGGAAGCATTTTTCGAAGTTAAAAAAGGAAAATATTTTTAATCAGTTTAGTCAATCGATAATCAGAAGATTCAGTCATAATTTTAGGAAGATAAGGTACTTGTTTACAAAAGGCTGAGACGCTTTTATTATTGAAGATTTATTGATTATAAGTATCATGACCGTATAGTTACAGGAATAAATGTATCAGTTGGTTTGATAACTAAAATCTTAGCCATGTAAGTTCGGCAAACATGCAGTAAAATGAATCAAAAGCTTTATCTTAATCTTACGTGATTCCTCGCTCTTCACTCCTTTCTTGCAACTAGAACATCCATTATCTCTGAGATTGTCTCCTTGTGAAACATTTACAACTCCAATGCTGACAACGTGTTCCGCGATCCCAGCGATGTCAGCTGAATATTTTAGTGACGTAGACCGTGGGTAAACGTGGCATCATCACTGTTTACCATTTACAGTCTCAGTACTCCCTTTTAACTGTCTGGGATAGGAATTAGAGTTATTACTTTGACACTTTAACAGAATACATTTTACTATACAAATCTTTTGATGATAAGTTATCAGTGTTAATTTATTGTCATATTGTCATATTTACTATACTTCACTATGTAAGTATGTAATTTTTGATGTCATTATCAACGTAATACATATCAATGGTTCCACATTTCTTTTTTTTAATTTCACATTTTTTAGTAACGTATACTTTGCTTCGTAAAACATATATTTACTGTTATTTTGATTGACTTATCCTTTTTCATTCTCTGCCAAAAATCAACAACAGTAGGCCAGCAGTAGAGAAATAAAAAGACAATCTTTATTTTCAATGTAGTCCGTCGTCGGCGGCACTGTCCGTTTTAACTTCGTAGGACCATGGTTTCGGCGGTTTGCCATCTTCAACTACTAGGAGAGGAAAATAAAAAGACACTAAAAAACTGTGAATTTCACTAATATTGAAACTAATTTGTATAGCTCCTAAAATGTTCAACATACATACATACATTTGATCGTTGAAAACTTATAAAATTCGATCTAAACTTTAATTGATTTTATACATTACATATATGTATACTTACAGCAGATTTAAATACTTACATATATGTACTGTCTCTCATTTTAGTAGAATACTAAAGTCAAATTAAATAAAATTATCCCCAAATTAAAAATTTTAAACATATTTCAAAATCAATCTTATTTCCCCCTTTAGATTTAAAAGTATTGATTGTATTTCTGTTAAATAAGTTACTTGAATCGCATGCACATATTTTCAATATATAATTACATCTGTTGAAAATAGTTAGCAAAATTATTCTAAACATATATGTATGAATATGTAAAGATCTAACCTTTAAATCAAAGATGGAATGAGATTAATTTATAAATATATTGGTTAATTAGAATGATTAAAAAAGTAAGGCACGCAAATTATTTATTTTTCATGTCTTTGATTCGAGTCAGTTTTAGAAAAACCTCGTTAAATATAATAGGCAATGCATTTGAGTATATAAGGGTATGCAGTATATGACCGATCCGTCCGACTGCGACTTTGAACAGTGAGGTAACGACCCTCCCCTCCTCATCCCCCTCCCACAGCCAACACGTTGAGTACAGACCCTCTCAGTAACGAGCACCACGGTGCGGCCGAGCCGCACAGTCTGTCAGAACTAACGTTTGTGTTACAGGATATAGCATACCTTTAATCTTTAAAAAAATTCTAAACGTGGATAATTTGTGTATAATAATAAATATTAAGTAATTAAATCATTGTCTAAGACGGCGACGCATCTATAGGGCGCATTTTAATATGAATGAGTGAGCAAGTGTAGAATGAGTTTGATGACTTGTATAGCCTGATTACTGACTAAGACCGACTGATTCTTTAGCCAGGATTATGTATTAATAGCCCAATGACCAATGGCAGCTTGGATCCAGTATCGAACCTTCACAAAATATTCTGAGGATTTTGCCAAGGATCGATCTGGCAAACTTCAGATTATGATTAACTTCAATCGTAATGTCTCAACCCTCAATACTACATGTTTACATTTTTCCAGTAGCCAAAGAGCCATAAGTAAGTAAACGTGAAAATATTTAAATTACAAATAATTGTATTCCCTCGCGTTTCATTGTTAACCATGAGTTTAGTTCTAACATGTCCTAACGTCTAGCGTGTGTTCTTATAAATTCAAAAGGTTTTGTTTTATATACAGTAACTTGTTTAAACTTTGCAAATTATATAATAATTACTAATAATAGTAAGCGGGACTTGTTTAAAGTCTTTAAACAATTTCAAGTTGTTTTTTAAAATAATGCCAAGTCTAAAATATATAATGAAGAAAGGGTAAAATATGTGTGTTTTTTAAGCTGGGTTTGCAATTTTAAGAGTCTCTTAGCAATGAAAATGTAAGAGTAAATGTATTTAAAAGGGAACTCTCTATTGAGTTAATACAACTTCGTCCCTAAAGTATTGAAAAATTTGTATCCTCATAATTCTAGTTAGATCTATTATACTAATATGTTATTACTATATTTAAACAATTTAAAATTATTTAATTATTCAATCAACATGACTTCCCATATATTCACCGCTGGATTCCAGCCATTGCTTGAAAATCAAGTGAATTGAAAACGTAATTAAAAATTCTTATTATTTATAGAGAGAGTATAAGCTTCTTGTAGTACGAATTCATTTTTGCATTAAACACATTATATGATACATCATTGTTTTATAAATATTGCTATTACAATGTATCTTGTTATCATTATTTCCCTACATACTGAATAATGCAAGACAGCAATGGACAGTAATATTTATCACTTACTATAAAAGCGCAATGTAAAGAACTGAAAGATTACTAGCAACTGGTGTGTTTACTGTAGGCGGTTAGCCCTCACGCTGGGATCAAAGGCGGCGTTGCCAGTTGGAATGCCACGGCCTTCTTACTGGAGACGGCCATGCTAATAGGCTACTCAAAGTTCAGTAACGCTTACGCCTAACCACAGTCACTAGGACCAAACTATTACCAATTCTAAACGCACGCGATTTACGTAACTAACGTAACTCAATCACAAAACCTAACTACGAAACAGTATAGTACATATTTAAAAAGTGTTTTCAAATAATCCAGAATCAACTATCGAAGATCAATATAAGTCAGTTTTATGTAAATATTTGCATACAAAAAATATTACGTACGGAATGTAATATAAACTGAATGTATTACTTACCTGTTAAAACAGCTATTTAAGTAAGAGTAACTCTTATAAATATACATTCAGTTAAAACAGTTTTATTACAACACAATTTTACAAAGTGTTTTTATTTTTATTTTTATAAAACTCAATTTATAACGTCCAAAAGTCACTTTTTAAGACCAGTAAAGGTTCACAAGTTATCAATCCTACTTCCTTTAACTTAATTCGCTATCAGCTGGTTTGCGTGTTACAAAGTAGTTTATTATATTACCTATTGTTCTAAATTATTACCTATATTAAAGGCAGAAATATAGTATTTTTTGTAATTTGCTGGAAAGAGTGAGTTGTTGATAGAATCGTTTAATGTAGTCTGTTTAAAGCACAATAGTCTAAACAATTAATATTTTCAATTATGAAGTATAATAATTAGCTTTAGGAAGTACCAAAAGAAGAAAAAGGAGCGTGTTTTATGTAAAATATCCGTAATGGTTACCTCCAAATTGTGGGCCGTGTTAATAAATGAAAACACCTTGTGTTACAAGATTATACTATCACACTTCTGATTACAAAAGTTCTAGGGTTGAAAATTACAACGAAGCTCAGTACATTATACAAGTAATTAATCTCACCAAGTCTTATTTATAGCGAGTTTGATATCTCAACTAACCTATTTACAAAAATACCCCCGTCGCAGCAAACCTGCATACTCAGCGAATTTCCAATGAATATATAACATAACACTTAACAGGATTCATAAGAAATGTATTCACAAACAAGCGATATTTAAAATAGTAATTATCCTCCATAAGAATAACATTGGGGATGAGTACGCAGGTTTGCTGCAACAAGGCACACAAAATAATGGGTTTTTATGCAAATATCAATAGAACTCATCTTAGAGTCACATACCAAGTTTCATCCATATACATTCATAAATAAGCGATATACAACATTTTAAGTATTTTCCATAAGAATAACATGGGGACCAAGTACCTAGGTTTGCTGCTACAGGAGCCATAGGCGAAAAATTGTTTTTTTTGTGAACACAACAATAAACCATAACCAGATCAAGCCATATACCAAATTTCGCCAGTTTATGTTCATAAATAAGCGAGATATACAATTTTTCTTTTTCTCCATAAGAATAACATTAGACAAAGTACTGTGTTTAGCACTTTCAATATCTCGGTAACCAATTGACGTAGAGCAATGATCAAAATGCCAAATTGTTTGTTTTTTTAAGCTGAATTCAATGGTATAAACTAAAATTTGATTTAAATTAAAATTAAATGTGAAAACCCCAAAAAACACATTTTTGGGGTACAAAACCCCCCAAAAACCCCCCTTCGGATGGTGCGATTCATCTGGTTTTCGAACTCGTTCAAATAAATGGTACTTTACACATTTGTACCAAATTTCATTAAGATCGGACCTTTTTTACGAGAGTTATCGTGCTTACGGACACATATATATATATATATATATATATATATATATATATATATATATATATATATATATATATATATACAAATACATATATAATACACCCGTAGCAGCAAACCTGCATACTCAGCGAATTTCCAATGCATATATAACATAACACTTAACAGGATTCATAAGAAATGTATTCACAAACAAGCGATATTTAAAATATTAATTATTCTCCATAAGAATAACATTGGGGATGAGTACGCAGGTTTGCTGCAACAAGGCACGCAAAATAATGGGTTTTTATGCAAATATCAATAGAACTCATCTTAGTGAAGTCACATACCAAGTTTCATCCATATACATTCATAACTAAGCGATATATAACATTTTAAGTATTTTCCATAAGAATAACATGGGGACCAAGTACCTAGGTTTGCTGCTACAGGAACCGTAGGCGAAAAATTGTTTTTTTGTGCAAACAACAATAAAACATAACCAGATCAAGCCATATACCAAATTTTGCCAGTTTATGTTCATAAATAAGCGAGATATACAATTTTTCTTTTTCTCCATAAGAATAACATTAGACAACGTACTGTGTTTAGCACTTTCAATATCTCGGTAACCAATTGACGTAGAGCAATGATCAAAATACCAAATTGTTTGTTTTTTTTAAGCTAAATTCAATGATATAAATTAAAATTTGATTTAAATTAAAATTACAAGTGAAAAACCCAAAAAACACATTTTTGGGGTACAAAACCCCCCCAAAACCCCCCTTCGGATGGTGCGATTCATCTGGTTTTCGAACTTGTTCAAATAAATGGTACTTTACACATTTGTACCAAATTTCATTAAGATCGGACCTTTTTTACGAGAGTTATCGTGCTTACGGACACATATATATATAAATAAATATATATATATATATATATATATATATAAATACATATATATATATACATATATAAAATTTGAACGAATGGTGTTTTTGGCATCTGGGGACCTCAAAATGAAAAGTTATCATGGTCTCGGGCTTAAGTCTTACCATGAGACCTACGGTAATAGCTTCTTCCCTATAGGGGAAATTCGCTAAAAATTTGAACGAATTGTGTTTTTGGCATCTGGGGACCTCAAAATGAAAAGTTATCATGGTCTCGGGCTTAAGTCTTACCATGAGGCCTACGGTAATAGCTTCTTCCCTATAGGGGAAATTCGCTAATAACACTCTTTATTGTAACATTTCTATTAAATTTAAACTATAAACACTCGTAATAATTGTAATAGATATAATAAAAAATAACTTGCTAGATTATTTTATCGATTACTTGATTAACAGTTTGTATAGGTTGTATTAATTATTCCTTTATCCTTGTCGCTCTTGTACGTAATTTGTCTGATGCACTGTATCCTGACACAAAGGCGCCTGTGGGTAAGCATTAACACGGCTTGCAGCACACACGTGTTGTGACGTAGACAAGTCTATTGGGACATACGCGGTTACCATCGCTGACGAAGCCAACATGCGGTCGATATTCCTCCGGCAATCAAGTAGGATGAACCAGGGTATCTAATCAATCAGAGTACCAGGGTACTCTAAATAGTCCCTCTGACGGCGGTAGTATAAATTAAACAAACGCACGCCCTCATCTGTTTTTCTTTCGTGCGTCTTATTTTTGTAATACTTTGATTAAAGGGATGCCGTCTTCATATAATTGAATCCCACCATCTTCCTTCGATTTCCAGTACAACGGATGGATTGTAATCCTTTGAAATTTAAATTACGTATCTATATAAAAAATTATAATCTTGGAATACATAAACTGTAAATCAACATTACCAAATTGGAGGGTATTATCGTGACCAAAACAAACAGTTTTAACAAATAGTTGGTGGTTGTTATAGTTGTCAATGCTGCTGCCCATCGTGCATCGTGGACCTACACATGATGTGACACATATTTGATGTAATCTATAAGTGTAAAAATTAAAATTGAATATTAAAAAACCTCCTTAGGGCTTTCCTTCCTTGGCATTAAATGTTTATTAATTTGTCTGTTGCAAAATATGATTGTATATGCTAAGTGGTTATTTAAAAATATGTTTATTTATACTATCCCACCGTAGCTAGCGTTGTCAGACTTATATGTATATATATTTAAAATCAGGTAAATTATTAACAACAACAATCTTGGATAAGGCATATTCACAAAGGGGTTTTTAGTATGTACAGCCAATTAATTTAGATTTATTTTATTTGAAAACTGTTATTGGCACAAAAATACTTACAATTTGTTAAAATTAACAGATTACCTAGCAGACTACCTATCCACTTCAAACTGCTTGACGAAAAGTTTTCAATAAACATTTGCTTCAGAAAAAACTGTATGACCTAAAAAATAAACCCAAAAAACTTAGGGCAATATAAGTGTAAAACATAAAAAGTCGGCATTTAGAAACAAAATATGTTTAATTCGTCCCAATACGGACGAGAAATATGTATTAGCTAGTTATGATGTTTTAATACTTTTAGAAACCTTTTTAAGAAAATGGGGAGGATGATAAAAATATAAGTTGCACATATACATTAATAAATCAAATAAAATCAACATACCAATCATACTATCTATTTTAATCAGTTTTAAACATCATATTTGAAAAATACTATTTTATTGTATAATTTGCTAAAACACGTACCACATCTCTGTGATGGGTCCACGGTGATAAGCAGATGTCTTGTCTGTTAGAGTCACAGTGTACCATCAACTGAACACGCTAACAAACAAGTCCAAACGTTGATTTCTAAGGCCCGGTGCACATCAGCGGTTTGCGGCGGCGGCGCCGCTGCGGCGTGCGGCGTGCGGCGACGAGAAAGGTAGTGCACATCAGCGGCGGCGGCGGCGGCGCGGCAGCGGCGACTATAGTATTAGCACAGACAAAGGAATCTATAGATTCGTTTCTCTGTGGTATTAGCATTGATTATACATAAGGTGAATAATCAATGGTAATAATCAATCTGTTACTCTGTAACAACAACTTTGGTAGCAAAATATATTATAAACAACAATTTTTAAAAAATTTATACATTTTCCAACACGATATTTAATTTGTTTCTTAAAATATAATCGTACGAATCTAAAGTAAATACTGTCCTTAATCTAATATTCAGCCAGTGCTGTAATTAGTTTTCAATATTTATGAATGATTGTAAATTTTGTTTTTGTTGTTATGATAAGGTATTGCTGGCATGTAAAAACTAGAGACCGCCCAAATATATTTTGAATAAAAAGTCGACGAATAATAACCAAGTTTATTATCTACTGGACTCATCTCTCCCTCCCTCTCCCTCCCCTTCCACCATCTTCAACTCCAGGTATTTTTTTAAAGTGGAGTTAAAACGGATAGCAGATGGCGTAAGATCAGTGATAAAACCCCTCTTCCCGCCCATCTTCCCCCCCCCTCAAAAACAAATTTTTTATGTTGAGTTAAAACGGAGGAGTTAAGAGAAGGGTGTTACCATTCCAGTACTCAGTCATATTTTTTATTTATGAATCATCTGATCTTGCTGTTGTGGTACATATTTGTTTGAATAACGCAGCTATTTCCTTAACCTATTATTATATAGATTAACTTAAAATATACTAGAACATGTGTTATATGTTTTGTCTAGTAATAAATTTGTATCTGCAATATTATATGGCTAGACCAGTCGCCCCACGGTTATTTCTGGGTAGCGTCACACTTCCTCTCAGTACAATAGATGGACTACTCTGGATGTAAAATTGTAGTTTATGCCCGTCAGAATAAAATAATTTAAATAAGTAAGATCAAGAAAAGTGTTTTAATTTTACAAAAATAATAATAATGTAAAACAAACGATGTGTAAACTACGATTGTATTTTCTCTCAAAAAGCTTTAGCTACAGATATAATTATGCAATGCAGTGCAAGAACAGGATGGGAATTCGATAAAATAAATAATTTGAATTATTATTATTGAATACATTATTTTATTAATTCCATAACACAATTTAGTTTTGTATGATATTACATAGTTAAAGTTAGTTTAAAAAGATTACTATAGTTAGTTAAAAAATCAGTTGTAATGTAAAAATAACGGGCTCCCGAATTTTACTAATAAAAACATCTGAGTTGAAGTCGTTTTCCATCACTACTGGAGTGGTCCGAAGCCTGCGGCGAACTCGCCGCCGCCGCTAGTGTGCACTGCTCAATTTGATTCTATGCCCCGACAGACCTTGCGGCGGGGCTGCGGCTGGACAAAACTGCGGCGAAGATTTCGCCGTCGCCGCGCCGCCGCCACAAACCGTTGGTGTGCACTGCTCGGCAATTCTCCATTTGCTCCCATGTATCTAAGAACGCGCCGCTGCCGCGCCGCCGCCGCAAACCGCTGGTGTGCACCGGGCCTAAGAATTCGTATAGTCAACACTAAGAGCTATTTATAAGAGTTCCGCGTTCTCATAAGACTAAGAACGTTGTTAAAACAAAATTCAAGTAATATAAATACAATGAGGCACAAGAGGCACAGTTAATAACAATATGCTAAAATATTGTTCAATAAAATACGGTTTAGCAATTATTATCAAACACAGAGTTATATTTTAAACTACTAAATTAAGTCGTAATAGTACATTTTGCCTTCTTGTTAAACTAAAGAGAGTATAACTATTAAGACTTAGTACTAGCAATGCTAATTACATTTTATTCTGTTATTTCAATTTTGTTCTCATTATTTGGCTAATTTATGGATGAATTATAAACCAATACTATTAAATAAAAAATAAAAAAACTGTCAACAATTTTTAATACTCAAAATGCATGTAAACAGTTCTGATAAAAGAGGGTTATATTAAAGTATCCGTTTTGCATCTTAAAAACATACAGATGGAACAGACATAAGAATAAGTGGGATTGTGGTTTAAAACTGCTGTACATTAGGATCCGTAAACAAGGAGGAACACTGCCTCCGAGCTCGTTCCCCCCACCAAACGGCGAAATGTATTCTGAGCCTTTGCAGCGAACAATCACCTTAGTTTCATTTGAAATGCATTCATTTTTATGTTGAATAAATATAGTTATCACATTTTTGTTGGCCATAGAAGTTTTCAAGTACTTGTTGAGGCAAAGATGTAAACAAACAGATACAAATCAGTGATTTTTAAAATCACTTTACCTTTGATCCACAGATCTAAATAAAACAAAGATTCAATAATTTTGCTTTGGAAAATCAGATACTCTATTCAAATAATTGTGCCCGTATTTGAGATTTTAGCCGAACTCAAACGAATAAAATAAATTATTTGTATTCACGTACACATGGAAAGTTATTATGTTTTGAGAAAGGGTATATTCCAAACAACTCCAAATGTGTTTTTGGACACTCATCAATATTTCTTTTAGATTGCCGATTAGTTGAATTTTGGTAAACATGACATTAAATGGATAAAAAAATAACGACTTTCATTTTATATTTCATTATTTTTATTTTCGAAACCACTCTTTTGAACATTTGTTTTTCTTTGTTTTACTACCTTATTGAAGGTGTAAAGGCACACTTCTCGCGAACACGCCTGACTATTCGACCGAACATTCTCCCGAATGTTCAGTGAACATTCCGTCCCGTATGTTCCTGTATGTATTCAAAAGTTCGTGCAGCTCCCACACTTCTCGCGAACACTCTGAACGTTAAGAATTCGGCCGAATTCGGCGTGTTCGCGAGAAGTGTGGAACCGCCTTAAGGACTATGTAGTTTCTTACGCGTGGAATTCATAGTGTGGAAACAGTGTCAGTAAGCATAATGTTGAATATTTATTGTATGTTAAATTCTAATGCCAGAAGAATTTACCTTAATAATGATTTATTTGTAGATAGTAAGTTTACTTAAAGTAAAATGCAACGGTATTATTAGGTCTTTAAAAGTTATATAAATATTTTAATGCATTTACATTATAATGTGAAGGGGACTTACATTTTTATAAATATTGAGAGAGACGTTCCGTGAGCAACACGGAGTATAAATTAGCCTGGATTAAAAGCGCACCCCGCAGAAATAGGCCACACCAAAGACTCGCCGTTGTGGTGCCTTTTGATATTGGTACAACATTCAGTAGTATATTTTGCAGCTTTTTTACTCCCATCCAGCGAACTTTCTAAAGGCACATTATATGTGCATAACTTTCTATAAGGCATATTATATTATATTATTTCTAAGGCACAATACTATAAATTTCAATATAACTAGGAATATTAAGGTAAACAGTAATTTGGGATAATTCAACTTTTTCTAAACTAGTTTGATACAAAATCCCGTATTTAAAAATAAAATAATATTTTGTGATATCGAAAGTAAACGAAAATTAAATCCGCCACTCAAAAACTAAACTGATCTCACAACAGGACGCTTACTATAAATACACTATAAATACAGGATAAGACAATTCATTCGACTTCGATTGCAATGTTTAGTGTTCAATTCATACCGTATTGTACGTGAGTATTGTGCAAGTGTTTGTTAGGGTAGGTAAACGTGTTGTATCAGAGAAAAAAATAAGTAAAATGCTAATTGTCGAATATAAAAATCCTACTAGTAAATATTGTAATGATTTGTTTTAACCGAGTTATATCGAGATTTAAAATAATTATTTTAAGACTTTTAGACTGATATTCAATTTGTATAAACAACAAATTAATTATTTAAAGAGTTAGATTTGGATTGAGTTTCTGGAAACATTTAGATCAAAAACACTTTTGGTTCAATGTTGCCGTATATCATTGAGGTACCATAAGCTACTAATCTTACAACAACAACTAAACCTAAAGAGTATAACTGAAAGATATGTTGTTATTGTACACCTGGGGTGAGATAGGAGTTGAGCCTGGGACTCCATGGCTCTGTTGTAATTTAGCTAGAGTGAGGCGGCGTTGTGAGCTACACCGGGGGCTCCTAGTTGCAACTTCAACCTTACATTCTTATGCAAAATACTATTTGTCAACTATGCAAGGATTGGCTCATAAGTGGATACTTCTACAAAAAAATCAAAGCTTGTACAAAATAGTACCAGTTTTTAAAGCTCCAGGAGTACTGACACCCTAAACAGCTTATTTATTTTAGAATTGAGCTTTAGCTTTTGAGGATTTATATATTTTAAATATTTGCGGACGAAATAATGCAGTTTGTAATGCATTTTTTAATAGAGTATTTAACATGAAAACTCTGCACTAAAAAAGTAAATTACCAGTTGTCGCAGGTGAAAGCAGAAGATTACAACAGGATGTAAATATTATTATATACTGTTATGTTGTATTCAGGTTTTTTACGTCACAGCTGTTTACAATAATAGCATTATCATGCGGAGTGTTATCAGCAATCATATTTTATTTCGCGTATGGAATCGATAATAAAACGTACACACCGCCTTTTCCGTCTTTTTAACCTAATTTTATATATATTATGATAACTATACAAACTGTTTTAGTCGTAGCGCCACCATATAAATTAATTCCGTGTGCGGAAAGAGAATGAGTACAATAAAAGTATAATGTAACAGTAATTCAAATCGTTTACCTAATAAGTAGTAGCAGAAATAAGTTGGATTACAGATTATTGTATGGCTTACGTATTCAAAAGAAGTGTATTGCATAGTAAGACATTTTATTTAAAGTTTATAATTTAGATTTAGTTCTCTAACACGGTTTCCGTGACTTTGACACGATAAATGTTTATAACTTTTAGATCCAAAATTCTGTTCGGAATTCGGTTTCTTATATTCTTTTGGTTTCGTTTGTGGCTAAAACGAAGAGTTATGTTTTATTAATTTTTCTGCCTTTTTCAAAACAATTAAGTTTGTTTTGTTTAGGTTTACTTGAAAATTATGTAAAAACAAAAACTATTCGCAATATTTGCAAGATTGGTTAGTCAGTTTATTAAAATATCTTTTAATGTTATACTTTAAACCTTTTTATTATTATCGTCTGCATATAAATTGTAAGAGACTTTAAATTTTCCTAAAATCATTTCCCTTATTATTTCTAACCAAACTAATGAATCTTTCCTTCCTCGGACATTAAACCTTTCTAAGAACAAATTCCTTTCTCAGACAATAGAGCCAGTAAACCTATCCCTTTTGACCCTGAACCCTATCATCATGAGATCCATTCACATTGCACAGTACCCGTGAGAAATGCTGATACAATACTAACTCCAACTAAAGACCTCCCCATATCATATTGAACCAATAGCCTTCTTCCTCTCCATGAAAAATTATACTTAGACAGCCAATGACAACGATCCACAGCTTTGGGGTGGAAGGGGATTGAAGGAAGATGAAGAAAATTAATTTAGTCTGCCAACATCATCCTAGAACAATGTATTAGAAAGTATCAGTGACTAGTAGTGCGGGAGTGATGGCCTTGTGCCAAAAATGGGCAATTCGAATTTAAGTGAAGTGTCTGTGCAGTGAAAAATCTGGATTAACCCAAAGATACAAGTAACTCTTCTAAATTTATTTAAACACATTCTCTAACAATGAACTGGTGAATTTAGTAATAACATTATGTTTTCAACCTTTAAAATTAATTACATGATTTAGCTCAATGCAGAAAATATGAAACGACTCTTGGATTTGCATTTAATTTTATATAGTTTGTTCAAGTAATATTAAAATCTCAGAATTGTAATACAATTTATAATTATAAGAATAATGTTTCAAAAGCAACCATTCATTAATTTGCATTTAATTACACAGTTTACTTTACAGATGAATTCAACTTTTATTCATATGTATACAAAATTATTGTAATAGTTAATTCATTGATAAAGGAAAGATATTTTAATGTACTAATACCAATCAAATAATCTCTGAAAACATTCACAGCAGTTCATAATTACCAAATTATTGAAAATTTATATTTTGATTTATATTATACTTGTTATTTATCAGAAACGTAGCATTAAATTATTTCTGATCCTAAACTCTCCAATCAAGTGATCAGTAGTAACCTCTCACTATTGCCAAGTGCTCTCAATTTTACATTTACTTTAAGTATTAATTTTTGTACAACCTAAGCGGACTATCTTACAAAATATATATTTTCACAAGACACAAGAGATAAAACGTTTGGAATTTCATTTATATAAAAAGGAAAAGACGAGTATTGAGCCTTGAGGTATTGTACTCCCAATTGGCAAGACTTCAATTTTGAGCAAGATTTCTCGTGTGCTATTTTCTGCATGTAGCCTATGGTATGACTAAAACATTGATTGACTCCCAGGTCCCTTAGTTTATACATTAATAGTTTCTTTATTTTACAAACTATCAAATGTTAAGTCCATAGATCCTATGACTTTCATTACCATCTACAGAGTTATAAATCAGTTATTTTATTGTATGAAATTAATCTAGTATAACTAGCTTTTCAAATACATTTGGAATTACGGGTAGTATTAACCCGCTTCCCGGCATATTGACCGACATTTTTCAACATTTGGTGTTTTCTGTTCTTAATAAAAAGAGTCGATTAAGCGTGTCCAAATATCTAATAATTCTTGTTTGTACTATTATTCACTTTAAAATGAATATCGCCATGTCCACATGGGGGTTTGATGTTCACTTAATACATTAATTCTACTAGTTGTTATTTTACTTACGTCGTCAATCAAATTTTGTTCGTGATGAACGATTTTCGCGCTATGCCATCATCAGCATCCATACACTGTACACTAGATTATTCGTGAGATCTGCGTTGCGTGGGTCTAGTAGCAAACTGTGTCATGTTGTTAAAAAAACTAATATTTATACATATTACGAACAAACACATGACTAACAAAAATACTATTATTATAAAACCTCGTGCGCACGGGAGCCGGCTCGGAACTGCGGTGTCACTATCGCGGCGGACCTCCTGAACCACTGACTATGGCCTCTTGACTCAGGACTCTGACCTGTGACGTTGTAATCTGCCATCCTTGTCTCTCCGTTTGTCCTTTCAATAATATTCTCATATATCAGATTATTAAATGAAAATTACTTTACTTCTCTCCATAAAAACATAGTATTCTCATCTGAAACCGAAAATAATAGAACCATCAATTATTTGAACCTATCAATAACAAAATGCAGATATCAAGCAGCAGTTTAGAGTATATAGGAAACTCACACAATCTGATCAGGTGATACATTCAACTTCTTATCACCCTCAAACACAAAAAACTTCAGCTCTTAACTCCATGACAAAGACTAGTCAGTATACCAATGGAAACCAATAGTCGATTTGAAGAATTGAATACAATCATGTACACTGCCCAAAAAAATGGCTACGATCTGTCTGTCATTGACAAACTTAACGAATCAAACCGAATAAAAATATTAACACCCAACACACTTCACCTCAAGAATCGGATGATAAAAAATGCGTTTCTGTTATATAATCAATAACTGCAGAGAATGATATTAGGAAAACATTTAGGAAAATAACGTGCTTTTAAATCTTTTAGATCTTAGCTTTTGATCTTTAGCTTTTAGATTTTTTAAATCTGAGAACAATCTACAGAAAATATTAAGTTAATAAAACACTGAAAATGGGTCGAAATATAACAGCTCTGGAGTATATAAGCTAACATGTGACGATTGTGATGCCTCTTATATTGGACAAACGGGCAGATATTTTAATATAAGATACCAGTGAGGTGGAAGGAAACAAAAAAGGAGCAGGGCAAACAATTAAATCAAAATATGCGGAACACTTAATTGATAATGGACATAAATGCACAGGTATAAGCACAAATTTGAAAATATTAGCCAGAGAGAAAAAAGGACAGCGGCTCGATAGACTGGAAGAGGTAGTCATTTATAAAAGTTTTAAGAAAGATGGGGATAACATTTTGAATGAAAATAATTCCATTCTGACACCAATCCGATGTATAAAACGCCAATCGGAGAGACAAGGATGGCAGATCACAACGCCACAGGTCCAATAGGTTCAGAAGGTCCGCCGCGATAGTGACACCGTAGTTCCGAGCCGGCTCCCTTACCCGTGCGTACGAGGTTTTATAATAATATTTTTTTTAGTCGTGTTTGCTCGTAATGAGTGTAAATATTCGTTTTTGTAACAACATGACGCAGTTTGCTACTAGACCCACGCAACGCAGATCTCATGAATAATCTAGTGTACAGTGAATAGATGCTGATGATGGCCTAGCGCCGAAACGCGTTCATCACGAACAAAATTGGATTGACGACGTAAGTAAAATAACAACTAGTTTGTAATTATCAATCCGTGCTAAAAACCGCACATAATTAATTCTACTGCTGGTTTACTAGAGACAGTCTTGCAGTTAAAAGATTTACAAATGTCAAACATCTAAAGTTGAGATACATAAACGTAAAAAGAATGCGAACACGATTGTTGTAATTTTATTGTGCGAAGTATTACTTAGGAATCCTGATAAAAACGCCTGAAAAGGATGTTTTGTTAGTAGTTTTCGTTTAGTTTTGTTATTTACATTGTGATGAAAATGATCGTTCATAACTCGGACCTAAAGTATTATTTCGGTATTTGAACGAATTTCACCGCTCGGCTACTTCACACGGGAACCACGATACCGTACCGGAAAATACTACTTTCAATACTAGTAATGAAATATACAATTTTGGAGAACATGTACCAGTATTAAATTGATATTTAATTATAATGTAAAATACTTTACATTTTACGTTCAGATTATTATATAATATTTTAGCCCTCCTGTAAAAAAAAAAAACAGTTTCAGGAACTATTTTTACTATGTTAAAAAACACTTATGGCTCCCTTTAAATTACAAGTAATAATAATAAATAATTTACCAAAGATTGTCGACATTTTATTAGGTACTGAACCAGTGTTATCATAGTTTATGCAGTCTCCAGCAATTAAAATACTCCAAATATTTTCTAAATGTTAGGCAACCTCAACCCCTCCCTGTGATCCCCTGGTTAAAAGGCCCTGGAGCCTCGATACCCGCAGTTCGGGCCTGTCGTCAGGTAATTCATCACTTCTCAAGGTAGAAAGCTTCAAGCCCGAGTCGTTAACACCTTCACGCTTTTTACCCTTGATGTATCATCATTTACAAACTTCACTTCTCAATTTTGTGCTTGATTTTACAACATGAAAGCTCAACAAGAGGTGAGCTTTAACTAAAAGTGGGAAATATTTTAAACTTAAAGAAGAATACATTTACGAAAAAAATAATTCTTCTAAAAAAATAACTTATTTTAAAATAACAACTAAAATGGATTACTTCCGAATTTGTTTACCAGCTCTGAAGATTTAAACAAACAAAAAACTCAAAACAAGTTTAAGCTTTAACTAGAAATAAATGTTCTCTGTGCATTTACATTTAAATATTTGGCCAGAATTCTTTTACTATATTTACTAAAAGACAATACTTAAAACAATACAGTTCATATCAATAACAAACAATAATTACAAATACGTTAAAAAAGGTAGTTATAAGTATAAAGCTATATTACCTTCTATAGTAAAATATTAAAGTATAACATTTCTAAAGAGAACCAAACTTTATTCTTAAAACCAAACCAAAATACAGACAAAGTAATCATTACTTTTAGTAACCACTCAACTATTATATTACATGACACAAACTAAATTATTATTTTGTAGGTTAACACAAATGGGTTGGTTCAAGGTTTTCGTCAATTTTGAATTTTTAGTTTTATGTCAAGTAAGTTTCATTTTACACTGCTAATGTTGAATCATTAAAGAACTTAACAAAGAAAAAATGAAATTGATGTAGAATAAATGCTTTTTCTACAGCTCTTCAACTAATATTCTATTTTAGAATTGATATAACCCAAAATCGACAAATATGTACAGGTTTCAGTTGTTATGTCCCCAAGAATTCTGAGTTGATAAAACAAAGTAGTCTTTTAAGCCCTTTTTTATGAATAACATTATTCTTGTTAATTTGACATTGCACCCATTCGACATTACCGCAATATATACATGTCTCGGCAAAAAAGGTGTAACAACTGAAGTTAGGTTTTGTAATTAACTTTTCTTCATATACTTCCTTCTACTACTTCTATCACCATAATAACTACAACATAATTTTGTATTTTACTTAATTTCAAAACACAATGTTTGAATCTTAAAATAGGTTGTACCTAACAAGGGTAAAATTGAGATATGTTTCAAAATGTTATGTTCTCATTTACCTTACCCTAGCCATTAAACTGGGGGCGCGGAGCATGGAACTATCAGGCATTACAAGGGTCAGCCGTTCTGTAGATTGCAGACTAGGGCTGAGGCAAGACCCTCCGAGATTGCACGACTAACAGGTCGAGACATGCAAATGTAGATGCAAGTTACCAAGTTTATGTGACCACTGAATACATTCAGTTGTGTAGTTCCTATTTATCACTGCCATGTAATTAAGACGCCTATAATCCTAATTGGACGTCCATACTCGATTTACAGTACAATTCAGTTCGAGAAGAGTACAATTTCATTATTGTAAGTATAATTCCAAATCCATTTAGTAAGGAATGCAAACTTGATTATATATTAATTTTTGTTACGTATTTAATACAATTTCCTCATACTGCCATCTTAATTTTGGCTTAAAATATTTTTGAATCTCGGAATGAAATGAAAACTAAACATTTTATGATAAAAAATTAACTAAAATAACAATCTAATTGAAAAAAAATCTAATTTAGTCTAAAGGAGGATAAGAAAAAGATTGAACAAGAGTTTGAAGTGGCAATGTTGGTAAACATTAATAAGAAAAATTAGTAAAAAAGGACACTTTAGTAAAGGATGAAATTGTTTTAATTCCTTTTACAGCAGCATTCGGGTTTAATTTCTTAATAAAAGTTACATTTTTTCCTGCAATTCAAATAAAACTAAATACAATTATAAGATTAAATACCAACCCGACCTCCCGAATATTATTTCTTTGATTGGCTATTTTTACTTAACTACTTTTAACTAACCAACTCTCAACTTATCAACTAATATTGATAAACAGTTCTAATTGCCTTCTGTCTATAGATACCGAACCTAGGCAAGGTTATGTCCGTAGTTAACATACATACATCGTTGCCCAACGTCTATTCTTACGCAGCATTCAGATAATGAATGTGACCTACCACATAAATTTTTTAATATTTCATTGGTAAAGATTACACTAATTATTTACTAATTATTTATTGATCTAAACATTTGAACCTTAATCTGTCATTAATATGCTAATAAACTTTTGCATTATGACATTTATTAACATTATTTAAAATGTAGCTTTACAAAAAGTATTGTAATTCAAATCATTAAACAAAATTTAACTAATGATTAATTAATTAGATTAAATCAAATAAGAGTAAATTAATTCGCAGGAAGATACCGTATATCAGTGAGCTTTTGGCCGGTATCTGTTGATAATCATACCTATTTAATGGATAAGACTACATTTAAGGGAAGGTAAACTGATCAATTTTACTGTGCATTAGCAAATCAATTGTCTGTGTCACCTTATTCTCATTATATTAGTCCTGAAATATTGTTTTTGAAATATAAACATTGCATCTTGAAGGACATGAAATAGTTAACTTAATAATAATACATTAATTGTGTTAAACATTATAATCGGTTTATAAACTTAACGTTATTTATTTTCTCATTTAAAATTTAAGGAAAACATAATCACCTGAAATTATTTTAAGTTTACTGAACACTAAAGTCAGTTATGGTAATTACCTTGACTTATCATACACAAAATACAGGTAAACATGTTGATTAACGCTTCAACTTGTTCACTGCACAGCAATAATTAAAGCAGAGTATAATTGTATCCTGCCAAGAAACCACGTTAAACGGAATGTGAGCTTTTACCCTCGTAATTATGTGCCCTCCACCACGGTGCACGGTACATCTGTCGTTCAAACTCATACGGGAGCTTTTACCCTCGTAATTATGTGCCCTCCACCACGGTGCACGGTACATCTGTCGTTCAAACTCATACGGGAGCTTTTACCCTCGTAATTATGTGCCCTCCACCACGGTGCACGGTACATCTGTCGTTCAAACTCATACGGGAGCTTTTACCCTCGTAATTATGTGCCCTCCACCACGGCGCACGGTACATCTGTCGTTCAAACTCTTACGGCTTTAAAAAGTGATGGTTTTATAGTAATTTAATCTGATCGCACTCCCCCTATAAAATATGGAGTAAGTATTGTTCGTCACAATTTTCGAATCTGATTTATAGGAGGAAAGATTTGTTTTGGGGCTCCCCAAACATTGGTTTTTGAGGTAACGTCTGTATATATGTATGGATTACAGACCTAGAGGTAACTATAACGGTCCGAGACTGATAAAATTTGGTATATCCACGGTATCTCTAGGGTTTTTTATAATTATTGGAATTTTTTATTTCAAGGTTAATAACCCCCCCCCAAAAAAAAAAAAAAAAAAAAAAAAAACACTAAACACATGGAGAACTCAAGACCCAAAAAGTAGTATTTTTATTTCAAATTTGGTGGTTTATAGTGCTTTAGGACTCTAATAAAATTACACCTCCAATTCTAGAAAAAATCGGGGTCATAAATTATAGGCCTTAAAAAGTTTATAATTTACAATTGTTTTTATCTTGTAACAAAAGCAATTAATTTGTAATAAAATGTACTTATCAACATTATAGAGTGCTTAATAACTTAGTATGCTTCATTATTTGTCTACGGCTAATTTTTGTGGCGAGAATTGAAATGTATTATCGGTAAACGCTGTACGTTGTCCAATCATTACTCGTTCGTTTATCTCTTATACAGAATCCATTTAATTACATTTTGGTATATATATCTATATATTCAAAATTGACCATTAGAGGATATTAGGAATATATTAGACCTAACCCTGAAGGGAAGAGGGATTTGGGTGAATACTTCTAAACAAGTTATTTACTAGTATTTTCATATATAGGTTTCACCGTATTCTATATTCTGCATATAGTATAAATATAATGAAATTTATTTCTTAAAAGAGGATATTATTGCCAGAAAAGATAATTTCTATACCAACGTACATTCCCAAATTTACTGAAAATCAAAAATCATCCAATCTGTAAGCCTGTGTATACAATTATTTTTACTACTATCACATTTTTGTATAGTCCGACTCTAGGAACTCTATAATTTCTAAATTAATATACTGAATTATAGTTTTACATTAGAGTAAAAACAATAAGTTAATGAATCTAATATGTTAGACCATATGTTATTTGAGTAATTAGGTTCTCGTAATTGTAAGTTTTGGTGTTGGGAACCAGAAATGTATGTTCGCATTATGTGTTTTAGGAGAGACACGGAATAGTCCTGGAGGAAACAAGTACATAGCGTTCCTGGAATGTAGTGATATTTGCACTTTTGCAATTAGCTGAATGTCGTAGCTTAGACGCAAGCGACTAAGCTTTTTGCAATTACGGAACATACTTTAACAAAATTATTCACTTTAATTTTGTGTCAAAATCACTGAAGAAGAGTCGTAAGTTTTTTTATAAATAATTATAAAAAAGTTTAAAAAAGTAATTATACTTAAGTTTTAATTGCACTCAACAAAGTACATTCTTCAAAAAAATAAAATTTACAATTATGAATGGTTCGTGTAACATTATTTCGTGGATTTTACATATTTGCATGACAGCCGATGATTGTTCTAAATACAATGCCCTTATATGTATATATTGTATAAGCATTCACACTAATAAAACAAATATTAGGGACTGAAAACATATATTGCAACAACGTTAAACAATTCAAAACTAGAAACATTCCTAGATAATATGGCAGCGAGCCTGTCCTTGAAGTGGTTATGAGTTTTATTAAAAAACACCCATTACACACTACAAGCCATTACAGGAACTTATCTCATTGCAGAAGCTAATAACAAACCGTTTAAAAGGGTACCTCCACAAAATATTTTTGAAATAAAAAAATGGAGCTTCTATAGAAATAATTAGCATCGTAACTTTTTTCCAAAAGGGACGCGAAGTAGTTTACGTTAACGAAGAAATGTTGTTTCTTTTTAATCCATAACATACTCCATTATTCGCTTAATGTTATGTTTTAACCATTAGAGTAGACCGCATGAAAATGGTCCGATGGTTGATTACCCATATGATTCCCCCCTCAACACCCCTCCTCCAACACTGTTGCCATACGCCAGCTTCAATTCGACTAGCAAAAAATATAAAGGTTTATATGTTTTCTATGTTTTCTATGTTTTAAATAATTCTGCATCCTTGAAACCCAAGACACGACTTAGTCTTTTATACCACATACAATATATAATTGCGATTCTTTAATGGTTCCTAATTTACTGATGTTTTCCACGGCGGGTAATGTTTATCATGAAGACTATAAATACCCAATATAAATAACCACGCTTAAACAGAAAACGATATAGCAAAGCCTTCGTTAAACTAATTTAGTTTACTGAGACCCCGTGAGAGATCGCGTTAACGCCTTCCTGTAGCAGCCGTGGGACTCCCGGTATTGTGTTGCTGGAGACGTTTAGATCATCAACGTAAGGCAACGCCTGGCATTCATTCAAGTAACCCTCGTTGTCGCTTATGAAGGTAACAAACTACAATTGGCCATACTTCGTACCTTGGAGGACCCCGCTTTTGACTAAACATTTGAGCTCGTTAACGCATGGCCGTTTGGGAACGCGTCTATATTTCGTAAAGTATTTGGATCAGTGAAACGGATCATAGTGCTAAATAAAAAAAAAAATATTTTTATTTCGCCTTCATTAAAATATTTATCAGTGTGTTAACTGTATTTTATAATTAATGACGACTTCCTCGAAATGAAGATTTAAGGTTTGTTAACGACCCATAAGGTTTTAAACTCGAATAAACTCAAAGTTAAATTGTAAGAACCGTTGAGTGAACTAGTTTTATTTGGTTTAATTCAATTCTGGAGACATAAACAAGCGTAATAAAATAAAGTTTTTATAATTAACTTTGAGTTTATTCAAAATATGTCTAATACAAATATGTTTAATACAAATATGTCTAAACGATTTTTATTTTAGGTGAGAACACTAGAAATTAATTATACTTCATATTAATGTAACATAATTGCAATTTCTCAACAATAAACTGTATGAACCACGAAAACATAAGTTTAGCAGTAAAACAAAATAGTCAAATCCAAGTAATATAAGTTTCTTTGTATTTATTTCCAAAAGGAAGTAAATAATATAAATATGATCATTTCCACATATCACTTCGAATGTCGAGGAGGTAGGCCACTATAGCTCCACTTAAATTGGATGCAGAATGAACAAACATCAATTTATAGAAAGTTTAAACATATTTACGCATAGAAGCAACGTACTACAGGTTTGTTCATGTTGATAAACTTATCACAGAAATAGGATCTTATAAATATGAAAAGTCCTGTAGGGCGACCCCTACTTATCAAGACAAACGCTCAGGAAGGCAACACAGAATTGAATACGTTTTCCCGAGGGGATCCGCGGTGATCCAAATATATAGCGTTTTATCTTCCGTGTGAGTGATGCCTGTGTTTTATATGTTTGTTCTCGTCGATATTTTGTCTTGTTATGTTTGACCTGCATTACATAAAAGGTCGTGTAAATGTTACATTAATAGGGACTTATTTGTGGTAAAACCTTTAAAACTGTAGGCAGAACACTTGCAGTATTAAACAGGTTTATCAAGATTATAAATGGACTAGAAAACAAATTTATAATACATACAAAAATATATGTATTTGGTAACCATGCCCTCGTATAATATGTCGGTACATGTGACCTTTTGTTCAATGTCTTTCAAATATCGGTGAGAACAGGGCGGGGTGCCTGGTGATGTTTAATATTGGTTATTATTATTTTTTAGTGATAATTGTTATTGCTTCTCGTGTAATAATCAATCCTGTGTAGTAAATTGTCTGGATGCAGTGCACAAAGTACATTCTTTTTAATGCACTCACATGGTTTATGAATACACGCTAAAAGGTACAGGAATACCAATAATGACGATTATTATTTGTAAATATTATAATGTTAACTAATAAATAGAATAATATATTACTTTTAATTTTATTATGGTTTTATTGTTTATTCCACAGGTTTTAAGACATTTACAGAAGTGGTATCCGAGACCACGATGAATTTTTGTTTTAATTATCAAAAGATAATTTTTTTAAGTTACGTATACGCACATGCTACAATGTACAGTGTGTTTATTTCTGTTTTTTATCACCATTCTGGTCTTGGAGAGATATCTGGGTCTGGTTAGAGATACAATTAAAGCTGGATTATAAAAGTGGTGCGAAATTGTGGAGCAGTCAAAGATAGTGTAAAATAAAAAAATGCCCATGTCCGTAAATCTTTCCCGTTATATTTTTAGGGTGAAACGTAACAGAAAACATAAATGGATCTAAAAACATTTAAACAGTCATTTTGGAAGCACAAAATTGAAACTATATTAATGCCAATAATAATTGTACAAATAAATTTGTGATACATGTGTAACGCACATGAACTTGTCGATGTACAACCACGAGAAGCGTAGCTTACCAATGTACTTTACCCGAGAGTGGGAACTTTACTGACACAAAGTAAACTAAAATGAATCATTAAACTATCGGTAACTTGCTGGAGGCGGTACGATCCATGAATCTTTCCTTTTCGTAATTTAGAAACTTGCCCTTTAATCTACCTTACCCAAATTTAACACGTCACTAACCCTCATCAATTTCACGCAACGAATCAACTATCTTATCTCATAGTGAACAATCAAAGAATAAATGTTGATGTAACATTTTTAAAGAAATTTAGTGAATGAAATCAAAATCAATTTACAATAAACTATCTATGAAAGCATTTTGAATCTTACAGTTATTAATGGTGCTTGAGGTTAAAATGCACATATTAGAATTTTTAATTAACCAAAGTACTGCTTTTGAAACAAATTATCTTATCGGGACCTGATGTACAGAAGTGCCATAAAATAATGGTGCGGTTTTGACCTTATAAACCAAACAAGCCAAAGAAGGTAACACAAATATATTGATGTTATTGAAATCACCATAAAAACAATTATATTGACTAGCAAGATTTAATGTCTGTAATTTGCAGCTCTGCATAAATCTAAGCGATGATGTAATTCAACGCGGTGCAACATGTCCCTTGTTAATGAGGACACTGCCTCGTATATTATTTATCTTAAATGAACCATAACACGATTTTTTTGTGTCAAGTCTGGACTCCTAGGAGGCCATGATATGAGACCACCTTTACCTATCCATTTTGAAGTATCACTTGAAAAGGTAAATAATAGAAACCTGAACTTAAATTGTATTTCAAAACATAATGTAAAAAATCAAAGAGCTGTTTTTACAGTTATTTAAAACAAAACTATTTAATAAGTATAATCCAGTGATGCCAAGCTGGATTTTCTAATGTGTCTAGTAGGTTTTTATGAGCAGTCAAAATCGCACCTTTCTTGTATAACAAACCCTGTATAGTGAATAAATTTATTGTTAGTCTATATGTGGTCCGAGGGCGTATGATGGTTTACAATACAAAATGATTATATCTTGCCGTAGATATAACAAAATATAATTTTATGCAAAAATGTGTGAAAAACTACTTTGAAGTTTGCTCAATGTACTTGAGTTCATAAACATAACTTTCTAACAAAATAAAATAGTAAAAGATTATAAAATTAGTACACTACACAATTAATTTGTATTCAAACACAATACCTACCTCCAAAATTTGGACTAGATTTCACATATATTAAGCATATATTTAACCTTTCTGAATGGAAGTACTATTTTTATCTATACAATTTATAGAACGAGTTGATTTTACAGATAATAGTTACATAATTAACTATATGTCAAACATGCCTGCCGATACAATAGCTTTGCAAACATCAAATCAATATTCGCGTAATTTCATGCAATGCTTTTCGAGGCTATGATTATATTTGTCTTTAACAGTAAACTCTTTCTCCCCATATGTCTCGATGTTATCTCATTAATTATATTATAAATGTCAAAGCTAGAACCATATTAACATAGCGAGACATGACCAGGCGATATAACACGTACAAAACTAACTAGAACACATTAATATTCAACGTATTTTGATTGCATCAGCTAATGAACTTAAATCCTGCGCTTTCAATGTACAGCATTTGGCCTATGAATTTCAACGGTCTCATCTTTGAGATCTGCAGCTTTTGACACATTTTAGCGAATTTCCCCTATAGGGTAAAAGCTATTACCGTAGGTCTCATGGTGAGACTTAAGCCCGAAACCATGATAACTTTTTGTTTTGAGGTCCCCAGAAGCCAAAAACACTATAAGTTCAAATTTATATATATGTATATATATATATCTATATATATATATATATATATATCTTATAATTCTAAATAGATTAAAAATACCTGAGTACCCTTTTAATTTCATTTTATTTTGCTGACACGTGTTTCGGCTATAATGCCATGTTCACAGCGTCTTAACTTTTTTATACTTAACCTATAATTTAAAAAATACAAAACATAACTTAAATTTAAATAAAATCATATGATTCAATCTACATATGTCGAGTTTTTAATACAGGGTGTGGGGTCTTTTACTTTTAATTTCCTTGATTTTTTCAAAAATTGGATTTCTTTGTTCTGCTTGCATAACATTTAGTAAATTATTTTGGTCATCAAAATGGTTCATATATATAAAAAATCTTCTTTTGCGTTCATTTTATTGCCTTTGTTCTCAAATGATAAAATTTCTAAACTTTCTTGTAGGTTAGCGTAGCTGTGGTCAGTTGTTAAAATATGCTCTGCAAATGTAGACTTTTGAGTGGTACGGTTGTTAGATTTGATGGCTTGGATGTGTTCTTTGTACCTGCAAGTAAATGTTCTACCAGTTTGTCTAATGTAACATTTTTGACAATCTTTGCAGTAAATTTTATATATCCCTGATTTATTAAATTTATCGTTGTTTTGGAGGTTTGATTCATTGGAATATTTCTTGATGATATTGAAGCAGTTATTTCTCGTTTTGAAACCTATTTTGAAGTTTGTTTTTTCAAATGTTTTCCTTACTGCTTTATTTAATACAGAACTATATGGCATGCACATGTATTCTTCTTTGTTTTCTTTTGGTTTGTTGTGAGCAGTTTCGTTTTTTATTTTTTTAATGATTTTGTCAATTAAGTTACCCTTATACCCATTTCTTGTAGCTAGGGATTTTATTACTCTTTTTTCTTTTTCGTAATCTTTTTGACTCATAGGAATTTTAAGGAGTCTATTTATCATGAAATGAAAGCTTGACATCTTTTGTTGCCAGGGATGGTTGGATGTTGCAGGAATGAGTAATTCTGTTTGCATCTGTTTTCTAAATACTCTAAATCCATGTTTTTTATTTTCTTTATATATTGTTAAGTCTAGGAAATTTATCATTTCATTTTGAGTTTCCATTGTGAATTTGATCTTATCTGATAAGTTGTTTAAATAGTTTAAAAATTCTTGACAAGCATTTTCATTTCCGTTAAAAAGACATATAATGTCATCTACATAACGATACCAATAAATTATGTTTTGTTTGAATGGATTACAATCATTACATACTTTGGTAATTTCCAAGTTGTTCAAGTATATATTTGCTAATGTGCCTGACAGGGGTGATCCCATAGCTAAACCTTCGTCTTGAATGTAGTATTTTGAATTGTATTTAAAATAGTTTTTTTTACAGATGTTTTTGTTAATTTCATGATATCTTCTACTTCATTCTTCGTTATATTATTTTTAACAAGATTTTCTTTTGGTATTTTTAATGTATCATTTTTTGGTATGTTTGTGTACATACTAGATACATCAAATGACACAAATATTGCACTTGTTGGTATTTCTGTATCTTTGATTTTTTCTATTAAATCTAAACTGTTAATTACACTAAAATCCTGATCAAATCTAAATGTATTCTTTAATTTGTTGTTAAGATATTTACATATTTTGTATGATGGGGCATTTATGTATTTAACTATAGGTCTAATCGGTATATGTTCTTTGTGTAATTTTGGTAGACCTCTTAGTTTAGGTGCGCTGGGACTTATAGTTTTTAATTTAATTTTTTCATTGTTTGATAATGTTTTACATTTTGAAATAATGGCATTTGTGTTTTTATTAAACTCTGTGGTTGGATCTTTTGAAAGGCATTTAAATGTGTTGTTTTTGATAAAGTTTTCAACTTTTTTATCGTATTCGGACTCGGTAATAATTACTGTTGTATTGCTCTTTTCTGCTTTAGTGATTATAGCATTATTTTCTTTCAACTTTTTTCCTATTGACTGAGCTAGTTTTAATTCTTTCTTTCCATTCTGAGTAATTTGATTTGAATGACAATCTTTCAAATACAATAACAAACTTGACGGATATTGACTTTGACCAGGATGAAAGTAATAAGCTGTTCAACAAAGCAATTAAGTACAACATAAACTTAGACTACAAATCCAAAATAGTAGAGGATGAACTTATTGATGTGGAAGTTGCTATTAAGAACCAACCAAAAGAGATACAAGATGCAATAAGACACAATTTTATCCACGAGTTAAATAAAACCAGGATAGAAATCAGAACAAATCAAATTACTCAGAATGGAAAGAAAGAATTAAAACTAGCTCAGTCAATAGGAAAAAAGTTGAAAGAAAATAATGCTATAATCACTAAAGCAGACAAGAGCAATACAACAGTAATTATTACCGAGTCCGAATACGATAAAAAAGTTGAAAACTTTATCAAAAACAACACATTTAAATGCCTTTCAAAAGATCCAACCACAGAGTTTAATAAAAACACAAATGCCATTATTTCAAAATGTAAAACATTATCAAACAATGAAAAAATTAAATTAAAAACTATAAGTCCCAGCGCACCTAAACAAAGAGGTCTACCAAAATTACACAAAGAAGATATACCGATTAGACCTATAGTTAACTACATAAATGCCCCATCATACAAAATATGTAAATATCTTAACAAGATATTAAAGAATACATTTAGATTTGATCAGGATTTTAGTGTAATTAACAGTTTAGATTTAATAGAAAAAATCAAAGATACAGAAATACCAACAAGTGCAATATTTGTGTCATTTGATGTATCTAGTATGTAGACAAACATACCAAAAAATGATACATTAAAAATACTAAAAGAAAATCTTGTTAAAAATAATATAACGAAGAATGAAGTAGAAGATATCATGAAATTAACAAAAACATCTGTAAATCAAAACTATTTTAAATACAATTCAAAATACTACATTCAAGACGAAGGTTTAGCTATGGGATCACCCCTGTCAGGCACATTAGCAAATATATACTTGAACAACTTGGAAATTACCAAAGTATGTAATGATTGCAATCCATTCAAACAAAACATAATTTATTGGTATCGTTATGTAGATGATATTATATGTCTTTTTAACGGAAATGAAAATGCTTGTCAAGAATTTTTAAACTATTTAAACAACTTATCAGATAAGATCAAATTCACAATGGAAACTCAAAATGAAATGATAAATTTCCTAGACTTAACAATATATAAAGAAAATAAAAAAACATGGATTTAGAGTATTTAGAAAACAGATGCAAACAGAATTACTCATTCCTGCAACATCCAACCATCCCTGGCAACAAAAGATGTCAAGCTTTCATTTCATGATAAATAGACTCCTTAAAATTCCTATGAGTCAAAAAGATTACGAAAAAGAAAAAAGAGTAATAAAATCCCTAGCTACAAGAAATGGGTATAAGGGTAACTTAATTGACAAAATCATAAAAAAAATAAAAAACGAAACTGCTCACAACAAACCAAAAGAAAACAAAGAAGAATACATGTGCATGCCATATAGTTCTGTATTAAATAAAGCAGTAAGGAAAACATTTGAAAAAACAAACTTCAAAATAGGTTTCAAAACGAGAAATAACTGCTTCAATATCATCAAGAAATATTCCAATGAATCAAACCTCCAAAACAACGATAAATTTAATAAATCAGGGATATATAAAATTTACTGCAAAGATTGTCAAAAATGTTACATTAGACAAACTGGTAGAACATTTACTTGCAGGTACAAAGAACACATCCAAGCCATCAAATCTAACAACCGTACCACTCAAAAGTCTACATTTGCAGAGCATATTTTAACAACTGACCACAGCTACGCTAACCTACAAGAAAGTTTAGAAATTTTATCATTTGAGAACAAAGGCAATAAAATGAACGCAAAAGAAGATTTTTTATATATATGAACCATTTTGATGACCAAAATAATTTACTAAATGTTATGCAAGCAGAGCAAAGAAATCCAATTTTTGAAAAAATCAAGGAAATTAAAAGTAAAAGACCCCACACCCTGTATTAAAAACTCGACATATGTAGATTGAATCATATGATTTTATTTAAATTTAAGTTATGTTTTGTATTTTTTAAATTATAGGTTAAGTATAAAAAGTTAAGACGCTGTGAACATGGCATTATAGCCAAAACACGTGTCAGCAAAATAAAATGAAATTAAAAGGGTACTCAGGTATTTTTAATCTATTTAGAATTATAATTATAGTAGCCCTATTAAATGAACTGAAAATATCAATATATATATCTATATATATTTAAGAAATTAACACCATTTTGTTGCAATATTTCGAGGTATTCTCTTTATGAAGCACAAAAAATGAATGACAAACAAAAACAACAGATCATATGTTATTTACACATTTGGTTAAGATCAGATGATGTGGAATAAAACTATTTTGATACTGTAGAAAGAATTTATATAAGCCTTTAGGCGTCTTTATAGATATATCTATATATCTAATATATATATATATATATATATATATATATATATATATATATATATGTGTCCGTAAATGCGATAACTTGAGTAAAAAACGTCCGATATCGATGAAATTTGGCTCAAATGTGTAAAGTGACATTTATGACTTTAAGTTTGAAAACCAGAAAAATCGGACTATGGGAAGGGGGGTTTATGGGGGTTTTAAATTTTCCAAAAATCAGTTTTTTGCATTTTTCACCCTAAAATTTTTAAAACAGTTAATTTTGGTTTTGACCAAGTTATAGAGTTTAAAAAAACAAATAAAATAGTATTTTGAATTATTAACCTAGGTTAAGTGGTTGCGGAAAAATAAAAAAAACCTGCTCATAAAATCTCCCATGTTAATCTTATGGGAAAAAGGTTTTTGGCTTTTCCTCAGTTAATTTTACTTTAATCTTAACATTTGCTTTTACCAATCATTTCAGCTCCACAAAACAATCTTTTTCGTGTTTAAATTGTGATTCTACGTCCAACCGTTGCAGAGATATTCAAAGTGCTAAACACAGTACGTTGTCCAATGTTATCCTTATGGAGAATAAATAAAATTTGATTTCTCGATTATTTATGAATGTATATTGATGAAACTTGGTATGTGGTTTCATGTTGTACTGATATATTGATATTTGCACAACAAATAAATTTGTTGTTGATTATCCCCGTAGCAGCTAACCTGCATACTCAGTCCTAATGTTATTCTTATGGAGAATATGTAAAGTTGTACATCTCCCTTAATTATGAACATAAATTAATAAAACTTGGTAATGTAGCTTCACCTGGTTCAGTTATATTGATAATTGCATAAAAACTCATTTCTTATCTTCCTCGTTGCAGCAAACCTGCGTACTCAGTCCTAATGTTATTCTTATAGAGAATAAATAAAACGTTATAAATCACTCATTTATATATGTATTTTTGTGGAACTTGGTAAGTGGTTTTATGTAGGAGTGAGAAACACATAAATGCATTGGAAATTTGCTGAGTACGCAGTTTTGCTGCGACGGGGGTATTGGTAAATTAAAGTCTAATAAAAAGAATTAATTATTTGACCAGCTTGTTTCTAAACCTGAAACATTAAGTCTCAGGAGCGCCGGAATTTCGTTTAGTCAGTATTCAAACTGGTCCATAAGTCCTGGAACGGTTCCATAGTCTTGGAACTAAGTGCGATACTAAATTAATATATTACACGAGGTTTCTGGTGATAACAAGGATTTTTTTGCGGTGAATTTTACACCTGAACCTGTCCCTAAAATGGGGGGGATGTAGCTATACATTTTAAAATGGTAACCCTTATTAACTGGATATCATGTTTTACAGTGCGTGACGAGCAATACCGCAATACGAGTATGTACTTCGTGTTTACGTGATGATGACTTGGGTTATACAGTACATCACAATGGCTAAACCTATTTTATGAGGTATATACGTATTGTTTTGGCCTGATTATACCTAAGTAATATAATTTGTTTTAATTAATCTAAGGATATTATGAGGAAATTAAAAGTAAAACTGTTATCTGCAAACAGTCTTGTGTTCACGCAATAGAAAATACCCTCCTCCCCTCTTAGTAAGCGAGTATAAATTGATTATTGGCTGGCTGGCTTTCAGTCAATTAATTGCTCCAAACAATGCCTTTGATACAGTCTTTGTCCATCGTTGAACTAAAGAGTGCTGACTTAAAGAAAATGTTCAGCTTTGTCGTCCTTATACTGGGGACCCGATTTACCGATCATACTTGAAACTTAAGAAGCAGCCTCATAACTATATAACTCCATAAATTATACAGCTTATACATAGTTCTAAACATACGTTTATATGGAGCAATTTAATTTTAGCGAATTTCCCCTATAGGGAAGAAGCTATTACCGTAGTCGGCATGGTAAGACCTAGGCCCGGGACCATGGTAACTTTTCGTTTTGAGGTCCCCAGACCCCAAAAACACCATTCGTTCGAAACTGTATATATATATATATATATGTGTGTGTGTGTGTGTGTGTATGTGTGTGTGTGTGTGTGTGTGTGTGTGTGTGTGTGTGTGTGTGTGTGTGTGTGTGTGTGTGTGTGTGTGTCCGTGAGCACGATAACTCTCGTAAAAATGATCCGATTTTGATACAATTTGGTATAAACATGTAAAGTAACATTTATGACTTTAAGTTCGAAAACCAGCCAGATCGATCTATCCAAAGGGGTATTTTGGGGGGGTTTTGTACCCCAAAAATGGGTTTTTGAATTGTTTACATATAATTTTTGAAATAGTCAAATTTTAGTTATCACCATTGGATTCAGCTTCAAAAAACACACAATTTGGGATTTGATAATTCCTCTACGTCAATTTGTTACCGAGATATTCAAAGTGCTAAACACAGTACGTTGTCTAATGTTATTCTTATGGAGGAAAAGAAAAAAATATATCTTGCTTATTTATGAACGTATAATTACGAAACTTGGTATACGGCTTCATCTGGTTGTGGTCTATTGTTATTTGCTCTAAAAAACAATTTTTTACCAAAGGCTCCCGTAGCAGCGAACCTGCATACTCAGCCCCCATGTTATTCTTATGGAGAATAATTAAATGCTATGTCTCCCTTAATCATGAGTATAAGTGAATAAAAACTGTTATTCGACTTCACCTAGTTGAGATATATTGATATTAGCATAAAAACCCATTTGTTGTGTTCCTTGTTGCAGCAAACCTGCGTACTCAGCCCCAATATTATTCTTATGGAGAATAATTAAAATTGCATATATCGCTTAGTTGTGAATATATTTTTATGAAACTTGGTAAGTGGCTTTATGCAGTAGGTATAAATATATAAATTTATATCTCTATTGGAAATTCGCTGAGTATGCAGGTTTGCTGCAACGCGGGTATTTTATTTAAAAATGTTTTAAGGATTTTAAACCCAAACTTATAGTAAAAGCACCTTGAGTAACAAAAACAACTATGATGCTTGTGCATGTAATGTTCCATATCATTGAGAAAATTTAATTTGCATTAAAGTTGAATGGAATATAGTATTTAAAATAAGTTTGGGGGCTTTGATAAAAGTCTTTATTAGAATCCGCGTTACATAAAATCATATTTTGACATCTTCAGCAAAATTATTAGCTTGGAAGTCCAAAGGAAGCCTATAATGTTATTTAAGAGCAAAATATGATTTTATATAATGGGGATCCTGAAAAATATTTCCTAACCAGGTTATATGTTAGCCTATTTCTTGCTTATAGTTCCATGATGCGGTCAAGAAGTAATTGATATTTAAAATTAAGTCGGCCTACGTGTCGTGTGCAACGAGTACATTAAATGGATTGTGTCCTGGCGCGGAGGTCGGACTCCGGCTTGAATAGTCAGGTTGTTAGTCAAAGTTTTAGTCACCATTACAAATTCAGCCAAACAAGTTTTTGCCAAATATTTTGGAGGTGTGAAAATTAACTGTAAGTTTTAACAATGAGATTTTTTGGTGGGTAAGAACCAAAATTGATAAAAAAACTACAACAAAATAAACAATTTTCGATTTTATAAATACTGTAAAAGATAGATTGACAAACGAAGAGTCGGTTAAACTCACAGTTATATTCTTTCTGAAAAAGAATCTTGAACACCCTAAGTGGAAAATCGTTTATTTTACTGCACATCAGGTACTTTTTAAATTGCTTACACGTCTGGAGGACATTGGTTATATATTTTTTTTGTTTAGATTTAAACATTAAATTTAAAAACAAAGAAAATTATGTTTAAGAATATTGTTAGACAAAATGGTTTCTTGGCTGTCAATAAATTCAACTCTTAAAAGAGCAATTTGTTGTTCAACACGTGTTTATGTTTTGAGATACATGATCGAGTAGTTTTTGGGTTTGTCAAACATGAACTTTTGATTTTAGCTGAAGAATTACCAAATCTTCGTAATACAAAAATATTATATTGGCTATTGTTTTTTCTTTTCTTTTCATTGTAAGTAATGATGTAGGGTATCCTTTGGCTGGATGTGAACATGTATTATCTTTAAAATTGGAACAAACTGGATTTGATTAAACAACTTGAATTACTTTTTATATTGTTTTAATCAGATGTATAAAACGCGCTGTCGTTATTGCAATTAAATAACATTCCCAGAAAGATGACAATGTTATTTTTTAAATAGTTAAAACAATAATTACTGGAAATTGTAATTGTATAACTAGTTTATTGATGAACGTAAACATATGTTACCGATCCGTAAATCCCCGTTATGTTTCTTTTGAAAAATAAATTTTCTTCAAAACACTTCCGTATTGATATATTACAACAAACCTAATAAATCACAAATTCATCAGCGTTACACGAATTATATTTAAAGGAATTTACTCCAGGGGGACAATTGATTGGTTTTATTTTTGTTAAACTAATGATTGAATTAAAGATATAAGGAACACAGTGACAACGACAAGGAACGTGCAGCCTGACCTACCGCTCATGGTCGACGGAGGAGGCGGCGGCGACAACGGCGGGGTCGGCGGGACGGTGCATGGATGCGGTCGCCGGGGCAACGTGCACTGTTGTGGCGGCAGCGTGGCTGGAGACTGCGCGCGCACCCGCTCCCCCTGCACCTACCGCCCGTACCTATCTACCTGTCGGAGAACAACTCCGGTACTGCACATCTCGAAATGCAAACCACTGAAGTAAATTTGTTCTGACTAGATAACATACTCATTTGAATACTTTCACCCTAACCTGCTAATACCTTAAAGTTAGGTCCACTGCAGGTTTCGGATAAGGCTGTACAGCAATCCTGTCCAAAATCTTTGCGAATATAAAATCTGTATTAAACCAAAAGATTATAAAGAAATAACTAAAAAAAGGGGTGATCCTTGAAACATTTTGTGCGTGGGGTTATTTAGCACATTAGCTTTAGCTTCTATAAAAACATACCGTGCTGCAAGGATGGTACCTGAACAAGGATACCTGACAATTATCCCAGCAGGCCAGGGCAGACCGCCTGTACAACGGCTGATGAACAGCGTCACAGGAGACTCGGTAGTTTGCCCTCAATAAGTTTAATTGGCTGCATGACCCAACTTTTTCGTCCCTGTATGTCCCAAACCTACCACTGAGTTGTGCAGGAGACAACGAGGCCAGGTGTAACACCCAACACAAGTAAAACTAAAACTGCCGCCTCGAAAACTTCACTAAAAGAACGATGGCCAGCTGCCATCGTTAGCCATGATTTTTTGTAAATAAAGGCCCCAGAGGACTAAAGCAACATTATTGCTCTCCATTCACGGTTTACGCTAGTAAAATATATGTAATAACGTTTTTTCACTTAAGGATCCGTAGAATCGTCGGCTAAGGTGCTATAGGTAACCTCGTTGAAAAAGATGACGCGGCCATTTTATAATAGCATTTTTGCAAATTGTCATGCTATCATTATTTACTTGTTGGAAATATACAGACATCACTTGGATAAGGCTATCATTCTAGGTGACAAATTGTTAATCTTCAATTAAATAAGAGTCATTCCAAATAGGCCTACTGATACATCCCCCGAAAACTCCCTAACAGAGTAAAATCATCCCTCCACTGACTGCATTAATCTTTAAGTGTTGTTTAAATTGTCTTAAAGCTCTTTTGCCTCTGTAGTGGATCATCTATGACCTTTGAACTACATAACTTGGCAATCATTACCAGTATTTATGCCAAATGGGAATAAATGTATATTTAACTTATATCATGCATGTATAAGGGTGTAAATTAAGTATATTCAAATGTAAACATCTAGATATGAGCCTCTTGGGACCAGCGAGTATCCTTACAGTCCGTTTCTCGAAACAAATACTCTTTTCAAGGAGCAGACTCCTAAATGAGTAGGTCATATCTCAGTATGGACTCAACCAGTGAAAAGAACACCAACGTCAGTAGCTAGATATGGCGATATTTAGCCAACTGGCACATCAAAAATGTAGCTGATGGCAAGGACTGATACACTGAATGTTATATGTGTTGTCCTTCTCAAATCTTTGTCCATGTGTTATCCAAGATATTTTACAGTTGACGTTTCATAAATTTAATCTATGACAAAAAATTTACGAGGCCAATCAGTTTGGTCTATTTTAAAAAATTTAAAAAATGAGTGTTTTCATTTCCAAGGAATCAATGAAAGTTCTATATATCAACATACTAATATGCTACAGATAAAGTTAAGTAGATTTTCACATCTACTTCTGCTCATGTTCAAACATAGCTAGTAATACTATACTAGTGAATAATAGATATTGAATTCTCTATTGTAGTATTTTTTTATGGAGCTTTGCGATAGTGTAATGGCAATCTATAATTTAAATTTAATACGGAATTTTTATCGAAGAATGTTTGTTATTGTGGACTTGTTAGCATTTGCTATGACAAACATGGCATTTCAAACACCAATGCATAGATTTAAATCTTATTTATTCAAAATATTAAGCACTCAAGTTCTACGATTTTATTAATTATCAGCAATGTCTTAAAGTTTATTTAGTTAAAGTAGTTTGTACTTATAATACTGTAAAACATGTACAACGTAATCTTTTTATACTTGTAATTGGTAATTATTTTACAATTTAAAGTACTGTATAGTAGTGTGCATTTGGGGCTGCTGGGGCGGAAGTGACGTCACATCCGGTGAGTGACCGGATGCGCTGAGTCATGAAAGACGTCATCTGAGGCTGAGCCAGTGACGTAGGCGGTTTTGTGACGAAATGAGTAAAAGTTCAAAGTTCAAGGTCACGGTGAAGTTTTTTTAAAAAAATCTACCTCGCACTCGTAAAACGATTGTGATTCGATAGTTAATCGATAATAAATATCGAATGAAAATTATCGAATGAAACAATCGAATGATACGAGTGCGAGGTAGTACTATTACAAATATTACTTTATTTACAATAATTCATGTTTACAATAGTTCCCCGTTGTTCGTTGTCATCGATGTTGTTGATCCGGACGAGTTGCGGCCATCACTTCGCTTTCTGAAGAAAGACGGTAGATACTTCGATCCCTGCGCAGAGTCCATGTTGTGTTTTTGACACCTATCTGTTCTGTTAGGTGTTTGCATTTCATTGCTGTCAGGAGGAAAGAATACGTGACGGCAATGAAATAGAAACATCTATCAGACCTTGAGTGAAATGATATTGTTATTTTGTGAAGAGCGTCTCGGAGAGCTCGATGTTCACCGGTCGAGAGCCGGAGGTGTACTGACTATTCGCTAGCTAGCGTTTTTGGTATCAAACAAAATGGTGGGGGTAAAAGTGTAGTAGAACGAAGCAGATGGTGGACAGCAGATGGGCGGCGGCAGGTGGCAGGCGGCAGGTGGCAAGTGTGCGGCAGATGGTAGTCCCCCACTACACCAGTCCCCCACTACACCAGTCTCCCCACCAAGTTTTACATCGCACAATAACTAGTTTACATGTGTTAGTTAGGGTTTAGCTCTTAGACTGTCAAGACCTTACCTCCGTAACTAAAAACCTCAATAATGTTTGCGCTTCAACGCTGTATAAGTATAACAGCTACTATGATCTAAACCGGTGCATGTATTCATATGGTTCTTTTTGCGTAGCAAACAACTGGTTAAAAGTGTTTCAACCTCAATTATTCTTCGACGAAACCGCTCATTGTCCACTAAAAGTGTAGACCTTCTGTCTTCATCGTCAGGGAAGTAGAAAGTAGTGTCAAGGGGACTACTGAAGGTCACCTTCCTCATGTTCCTGTAAAACTGCGACATTTTTCAGACCGTCTAGGTAGATGTTCATACGACAAGAGCTGGAAGAATAATGATGTAGCGTTATCGTGTATAATAGGCATCTACCCCCACCACAACGTTACCTTGTCCTTCAAACCATCGTTTTTACGCCACGGATGCTATACTGTTGGTTAGATTTAAATTTAAATTGCACCTACTTGTTCGCCTTGTCAAGCTGCGTAATTGAAGTACCCACATGTTAGACCTTGAACCAAAAACAAAGAAGTTATTTAGGTTTGTCCTTGAAAATAGTTGTTTTTTCGCTGTTGCTGCTATACCCTTTGTTGGATCTGAATTCTGTTTGCACCAACTTGTTCGTCCGATCAATCCGCGTAATTTGAGTACCCACTTAGTATATTTTAAACCGTAAATAAAGAAGTTATTTAGGCTTGCCCTTGAAAATAGTTGTTTTTCGCTGTTGCTGCTATACCCTTTGTCGGATCTGAATTCTGTTTGCGCCAACTTGTTCGTCTGATCAATCCGCGTAATTTGAGTACCCACATGACATACTTTGCACAAACTGTGTACCCCCCCCCCCCACCCCCCCCCTTTTTTGGGTCATGTTCAAGGTCAAGGTCAAGGTCAAGGACCTTGGGACTTAGAAATTTTCACAAAGTGGGCTGCACACAAACATAAGACTAATAGTCTCCTGCCTATGTACAGGCCAAGTCCCTAACTTGAAATGCTTAGGGTGGTCCTGAAAAGGACCGTTTGTGTTTGAAGGAGATGATGGATAAGGAGCGGTGAGCGGTAGTCAGTGTTTATTTTTCCTTTGTAACCCACTTTACTTGTCCCTTCTGCCGTACTAAAATCAAGTCGCACTTGGTCTCAGGAGGTGGCAGAGTGGACCTTGGAAGGTGGACCTTGACGTAACGGCCGCCGCCAAAGAGGTGTTGGAGTAGGTACTCATCATCGCTGATCTTCCCCACAAGTAGATACTCCACGTTTAATTTCAACTGCGCAAACTTGACGGCGACAGACTCCAGCGGCGTTACCAACTCGGTAAGTTTCACCGTAGCCGTCCTCTTCATTATCTCCTCAACAGTTGGTGGCGGCGATGAAGGTCGAAGCGATGAAGGGCGAGGTGATAGCGATGGTGAAGATGCAGTGGACGTCGAAGGCCGTTGGTCGAAGTAAAGTGGGTGGTTTCGAAAATTCTTCCGTATGCAAGATTTAAAAGAACTAGGTCTTTTGAATCCGCTCCTTTTTTCCGAAGACTTCTTCAAAGTCTCCTTCAAACGTTGCAGTTTCTCGGGTGTAATGGGAGAAGACATAGCGCAGAGGTGTATTCAGTTCGCAAGGCAAAGCTGGAATGAGGTACCAGACGGAGCAAAGCGGGTCGCCAAGTGTAACCGTGACATTTCCATATACGGGTAGAAAGCTAAAAACCGGTCTACATCCGGTTCCCCTTCCCCCGTGACGACACAACCTCCCCCCCCCCCCTTTTTTGGGTCATGTTCAAGGTCACCCCCCCCCCCTTTTGGGTCATGTTCAAGGTCACCCCCCCCCCCGTGACGTAACCTCCCCCCCCCCCGTGACGTAACATCCCCCCCTTCCGCTTCGGTGACGTCACTTTGCCTTTATAAGCGGGAGCAGTCCGCAGTCTCGTCGCAGTAGCTTGCCGCCCGCTGTTTGGGTATACGTCCCAGTGGGTTGCACTCTGCTGCAGCGTAGGTCTGTTAAGTGTGCGTTGGGCCCGACGCGCAATTAAGAGATCCGCGCCCTTGCATGTTTAGTTAGTTTGTTAAGCATGTTAGATAACGCTTGTAGTTTGCTGCTAGGTAATGTAGTTAGTCTAATATATGTTAGTGTTTGGTATCGGTTTGAAGTGTCTTATTTACTAATGAAATATGTACTCCCGGCCCTACAGGTCCCTCAACAACCTTGGTCAAAACTTGGGTTCGCAGCAGCCTGACGCCGGGTGTTTGGGTCTACGTCCCACCGGGTTTCAGTGATACTGTTGACCTTTGCAAAACCGACCTTGGTTGTTCTTGTAAAAGTAACGTTAACTGATTAATTTTGTTTACATAGTTGATGGTAAAGTCTTTATTTTCAAAGTAATGTATCTTGCTTCTCATCCTTTTCCTAACCCCTCTAAGGTATGGCGCGCAAACCGACCTTGTGTCAATACGGCGCGTAAACCGGTTGACATTTCCCATCTTAGCCTGAGAAAACTGTGTAAAATATAAAGTCAGTCTCTTGTTTAAAATCAGTCTCTTGTTTGTTGTCTTTTGTCCCCTTCCCAAATACAGAGCGGGGAATAGAGCAGTATGTTATGCTCTATTCCCCGCTTTGGCTTCATGTTCAGATGACCTTGGGACTTAGAAAATTCACGTACAAAGCGGGGAATAGATCGGTTTGTGGTCCAAGTGAGAATCACTTACTGCTCTATTCCCCGTTTCAATAATATGACCAAACGACCTTGACCCACTTCGGGACTTAGAAAATCCTCGTATTGTAATATCCCCCCTTCCCCCCCCCCCTGACGTAACATCCCCCCTTCCGCTTTGGTGACGTCACTTTGTCTTTATAAGCGGGAGCAGTCCGCAGTCTCGTCGCAGTAGCTTGCCGCCCGCTGTTTGGGTATACGTCCCAGTGGGTTGCACTCTGCTGCAGCGTAGGTCTGTTAAGTGTGCGTTGGGCCCGACGCGCAATTAAGAGATCCGCGCCCTTGCATGTTTAGTTAGTTTGTTAAGCATGTTAGATAACGCTTGTAGTTTGCTGCTAGGTAATGTAGTTAGTCTAATATATGTTAATGTTTGGTATCGGTTTGAAGTGTCTTATTTACTAATGAAATATGTACTCCCGGCCCTACAGGTCCCTCAACAACCTTGGTCAAAACTTGGGTTCGCAGCAGCCTGACGCCGGGTGTTTGGGTCTACGTCCCACCGGGTTTCAGTGATACTGTTGACCTTTGCAAAACCGACCTTGGCTGTTCTTGTAAAAGTAACGTTAACTGATTAATTTTTGTTTACATAGTTGCTGGCAAAGTCTTTATTTTCAAAGTAATGTATCTTGCTTCTCATCCTTTTCCTAACCCCTCTAAGGTATGGCGCGCAAACCGACCTTGTGTCAATACGGCGCGTAAACCGGTTGACATTACCCATCTTAGCCTGAGAAAACCTTGTAAAATATAAAGTCAGTCTCTTGTTTAAAATCAGTCTCTTGTTTGTTGTCTTTTGTCCCCTTCCCAAATACAGAGCGGGGAATAGAGCAGTATGTTATGCTCTATTCCCCGCTTTGGCTTCATGTTCAGATGACCTTGGGACTTAGAAAATTCACGTACAAAGCGGGGAATAGATCGGTTTGTGGTCCAAGTGAGAATCACTTACTGCTCTATTTCCCGTTTTAATAATATGATCAAACGACCTTGACCCACTTCGGGACTTAGAAAATCCCCGTATTGTAATATATATTTACTCGTTACAACATTATTACCCCCACCGTATAACACTTGCACTCCCCACCACTATCAGTATGTATAAAAGAGGGTCCCCCAGCACTAGTAAAATCATTCTTCCTCTTGTGCTGTTATACCTCACACCATGGCACACATTAGGAAGCAGACACAACCTCTCAAATTGAAACCTTCTGCTTCGTCTTCGCCCGCCTCTACCACTCCGTCTTCTGCGGTTCCATCCATCCTTCGGACAGCCCTGATGTTAGCTAACATCGTCCCGGAGAACTGTCCACCACTACCTGCTGCGTCAACGACTTACACAAGTCCTTCACCTCTTCCGTCAACTTCTCGTGCTGTTTCTCCAAGTCCTTCACCTCTTCCGTCAACTTCTCGTGCTGTTTCTCCAAGTCCTTTGTCAACGTCTCGTGCTGTTTCTCCAAGTCCTTCTACATCTTCAAGTTGTTCTACATGTTCATCAAAGTCTTCCAAATCGTCTGCTTCTTCATCCTCATCAACATCAAGTTCGAGACCAAGCCAACCAGCCACCCAATCATCTTCTCCAACCAGACCTTCAGTAATCTGCACATATACTTCATCTCCTTCAGAGAAATTTAAACAACTTAAATCTGTACAAAGGATGTGCATGCTTCCTGCACAACAATGTAATTATATATTCAAAAAAGGTGCTAAGAAAGGTGAACGCTGTGTTAAACGTTGTATTTTAAATGAAGAAACGTGCAGTCTTCATTTAAAATTAAACCATGGCGCATCTCCTTCTTCACCACGTGCAACAGTGGTGCCAATTAAAATTCGAATTAACAGGCTTTGTAAAAACAAACGCTACTTCTTTGTTAAAATAAAGGACTTTGCAAAGGTGTTGGTTCAATGTGAAGGTAAACTGTATTATGTAGAGTTACCTAGAGCCATGGACCTCCACGTCAAAAAACCTACCCACAAGGACTATTTAATTCGAAATGATACAGGTATCACTGTGTGGAAATCATTAAAATAATAATATAAATAAAAAGACCAAAAGTTTATTCCAAATTAAATAAAGCATTTTTTCCAAATTAAAAAAAAAAAGTGTGGACAACCTATTTACAATTTGTAGCATATGCTGCAGAGTGTAAATAAGTTGTCCACACTTTTTTTTGCAATGTTACAACGACCTTGACCTAGATAACGGACTTGGATAATTTACACTAAGTCAAAGATAAACTTAAAAGGAAAAAGGAGAAATATTATACTAAAGTCATTATTCAACAGTAAAGAGGGGAGGGGGTAAGCGGGTATTTAAGCGAGCGATTCGGAATATAATTATTAGTTGTATCATCATGAGCGTCAACAGCAACACATGGGGAAAGGAAATTAACGAAGAGGAGTTGTACGCAATTGCTGAGGCTGCAGAAATGACTGAAGTTTTTAAGATTAATAAGGTTGCGGAGAATGATGCTCAGTCACATCCGCAACAAACTACATCATCGATGCAGTCTACAACGCAGCAACCAAGACCCTATCATGTTATCCTGGAGGAGTATAATGAGGCGATGAGGTACGCCTTTACTAAGTGGTGTGGTCAACCGCGTTCTCCTGAACAATGGGAGGAGCATGATGCAGACTTTCGCCTGGTTGCAGACTTAGAACTTGAGCTTCAAAGAACAAAGGCTGCTCAATAGTGAGAAGAGTTATTGTTTACTTTAAAATACAGAGCGGGGAATAGATCAGTTTGCGGTCCAAGTGAGAACCACTTACTGCTCTATTCCCCGTTTTGGCAACTTGTTTAGATGACCTTGGGACTTAGACAATTTTCGTTTGGTAAAAAACAACATTGAAATATATGTTGTTTTTCAACATATATTCCCCCCCCCCCCCACTTCCATTGGGTATAAAAGAGACACCTTATCGATGGTAAAATTAGTCTGCTGCTTGTATTCGCCCACCTCAGACACCATGGAGCACATCACTGTTTCATCTTCTGCTGCCCCATCGATACTTGTCCAGGCTATGATTCTATCCAACATTTTTCCAGAGACTAGTAATACTTCGCCAAACTTAAACTCGAGATCTTTCAAAACCGAGAGAAACAATGCTAGTTCTCGGAAAATGAGAACAAAGATCGCTGACCGTTATAAAGTATTAAGAAGCATATTACCATCCTCCAATCCGTATGATTCTAAATTAACCACTATACAAAAGACAATAAAATACATTGCAAACCTACAATCGCAGCTTCAAGAACCGTCCTCAATTCACAAAGAAGTTTTACACAACCCTCCACCTTTTGAATCCGTTTTTCTTAAAGAGGATGAGTTAGCGGACCAACATTTTTTCGCTGAAGAACCTTCAGCTTACAAACAAATCTTCCTTATGGATGAAGATCAGGACGAGTAACTATCTTAAAACTAAAGTCCTTTGAAATACAAAGCGGGGAATAGATCAGTTTGAGGTCAAAGTGAGAACCTCTTACTGCTCTATTCCCCGTTTTGGCAATATGTTCAGACGACCTTGACCCACTCACAGACTTAGAAAATCTGCGGATAGGATAGAAAAATAAAACTGTTAAATAAAACTTTCCTTCTCTACTACCTACCCCCACTCTACTACCTACCCCCCACTCTACTACCTACCCCCACTCTAATGGTATAGGTAAGCGGGGTATTTAAGCGGCCGCTCCAGAACTTAGTAATTAGTCAGCTATGGACAGTCAAGCTGGATCATCCAACTTACATAGAGAGCCTAGAAATGTTCGAGAGCAGAAAAGGGTGCTAAAAGTAAATAAAGCATACAAGATACTACAATCAAAATTACCATTTGCTAGTACAAAAATGTCAAGATTATCAATTATACAACACGCGACAAAATACATTAAAACTTTACAAATGGAGTTGGAAAAACCATTGACTTCGCCTCAACTGCCTGATCAACCAATCTCCAACTCAACTCTTAAAGAAGTTTTTCTTGATGATGGTGATGTTGCAATAGAAAAAATTCTTAATGAAATTGTAACATTCGAAATTGATCAATTTGTTTCAACTGACTAAAGATGGTTTGGAAATACTGAACGGAAGAATACAGAACGGGGAATAGATCAGTTTGCGGTCAAAGTAAGAACCACTTACTGCTCTATTCCCCGTTCTGGCAACTGGTGTAAATGACCTTGGGACTTAGAAAATATTCGTTTGATAAAAAATAATGAAAGATCTTCTTATTTCTTACAACAACAACAATATCCTTTCCTAACCCCCACCACCACCTAAACTAAGTATAAAGGAGGTTCTCCATCGTTGGTAAAAATTAGTACTCTGCTGAAAATGAGTGCATCCACTCCTTCTATCTCTGCAGCAACTATAATAGTTAGCAGACGGGTCGAAAACATTGATCAGTTGCTTGCTGTAAGGAGATTACTGCTACGGTATCTTGATATAGAGGTTAGTTGTCAATTGTACATGTGGAGACCAACAAGTGAAGTTTACAGTAGCGAAAATGAAGCATTTGAAACAAACTATAGTAGAAAGTTATATAAAATCTTTGGCAATATGGTAAGGTTAGTCGATAATGGATGGAAGATTAACATAACATTTTATATTGTTCCAAACCTGTAACTAAAGCAAAAAAAAAAAAAAAAAAAAAACGATGGGTATATAAGCCCGATGTTGCAGAGACAATTATCACTTTGGTTCTGAATTGCATCAAGAGAGCACCTACCATGGTATACCTCCACTATATTGACTCTACTGCTAAAGCGGATACTTTTATCCAGCGTGTTTACCAACTGTTAACGGAGTACCAACATGTTCAGGTCAAAGGATTGGGTATTCGTGGAACAGAAGAAGTAAAAATAGATGTAAAACCAATCCCTTTGAAGAAAAAAATTGACCAATTATTACGAGAAGGCTACATCCTGTGCCTTTATTACACAACCTCATAAACTACATAAAAGGCCAAAGGGGGGGGGGGAATACAGAACGGGGAATAGATCAGTTTGAGGTTTGAATAAGAATCTCTTACTGCTCTATTCCCCGTTCTGGTAATAGGGTAAGGTGACCTTGACCCACTTACAGGACTTAATCATTTGTGTTACAATAATACCTCTTCCCTATCACTTTTCCCTACCACTTGCACTTTCAACACTTACCCCCACCACCACCAAAATCAGGTATAAAAGGTGGTTTCGTATTAGTGGTAAAACCAGTCTGCTACTTGGAATCATGTCGCCCAGAGATAACATTTTCCCTTCTAAGAAGACTATACTGGAATTGATTCAAAATATTCCAGTAAATATAAACGAAGATGAAGACGAAGACGATTCAGAGATGGAAGATGAACTATTTAGTGATCTTGAACTACTGAGTGAGTTTGCTAGCAGTGAACCATATCTTGGAGAGATGGAGCTGTTGGAGCTGTTGACTGACGACGACGACGACGATGATAATGAACCAGAATGTCATCATCAGTTGCTCTGTTTGGAGGAAATGGACCTTGTTGATAGTGAAACCCCTCCAAGCAGTATTAATATCGATGATGTAGTTCTAGATCCAATCACAGGGAACTTTTGTGTTCGTCGTCGCTTATTTAGTGATATGAGCTCATCATCATCATCATTATCATCGGAAGAATCTGAATAAGTCTTTGTTGTCTTCAAATAGTTTACTTTAAATACAAAGCGGGGAATAGATCAGTTTGTGGTTATAGTGAGAATCACTTACTGCTCTATTCCCCGTTTTGGTAATATCGTTGTATGACCTTGACCCATTTACAAGATTGAAAAAGTGGGGTAACTTATACATTTAATGGTGGGGGAACGTCTATTTAAAGACGATGCAACAGTGTATATTTATCATATCGGCATGATGAACCCACCAGGAAACTCCGTTTGCTACAGCTTTCCCCTCATCGATATCGATGATGTGATAAAACTTACATCAATAACAAAACGGTTTGAACTCGAAAGGCGACTCATAAAAGTCGACGTAATTCCACAAGATCTTCGTTCGGCAATGTTGACCATCGAATATGTTAAAGATGAATCTACAACTGAAGATCCCTATTGTTTTATGACATTTTTAGTTGATCGAGATGCAATGTGTACAATCCGACTTCACATCCGAGTTTAAAATCTATCAAATGTTCCTGTTGGAGAAAATTGTCTTAGTTAAATACAGAGCGGGGAATAGATCAGTTTATGGTTTGATATGAAATCATTTACTGCTCTATTCCCCGTTTTGGCAAATATGTTCAATGACCTTGACCTAAATACAGAACTTTGTACCCTTCAGCTACAATAGTAAATATAAAATGCAAAAAAATAGTAAACTTAACGTAATACGTACCCCCACCACTTTTGCTAGGGTATAAATAGAGGGGTATTTGCAGTGTTTTTCATTATTGCCTTGACCCTTGCGGAGATCGCACCTACATTATGCATCGCTGCGATATTTGCAAGTCTTCATTTAAGGATGAATTTCTTTTAATGATTCATAAAGAATTAAAACATAACAACAACCAAGATGAAAAGTATGAAGAAGAAGAATTGAAAGAAATAGATCGAATGTTAGCTCAACACCAACATTCCAGACCAAGTGTTATTCAATATGCATCATCAACATCGACTTCTACGCCTGCTATGTCTACACTTCACCGTCCTTCAACATCAACACCATCAACATCGACTTCAACGCCTGCTATGTCTACACTTCACCGACCTTCAACATCAACAGCTGTAGATGTGGAACTACACGCTCAAGCACTACCCGGTAAGGTAGTAACACATTTTAAAATTGACAACGTAAAATTACAACTTGAAAACTTTCTACATAACGCCAAAGAATTAGTAACCAAAACATTAAAGAATGAACAAAAAAGATTAAATTTTATCAAATTTGGACTGTTGCTAGATGCTATATTCACTAACATACAAAACGAAACATCACCAAGAGGTTTTATGACAAAAAACCGAACCATCATGGCTGCGTCAGATATTGAAAAGATTGTAACAGAATGTTTTGAGGAACTTTTGACAAAAATACAAGAGCATGAAGGAAGAGGATCTGGATGGACTTTATTAAGTATAACAAGTCTGGATGTTAGAGTTCATAAACACGGTTATGGAATGAGAGGAAGTAGTTACATTCCTCTTCCGAAAAAAGTAAGTGATACCAAATCCTGTATTAATGTGCAAAATGAAGATAACGAATGTTTTAAATATGCTATGTTGGTAAAATATGTAAACAAAGACCACCAAAAAAGACCAAGTCAAAAATATGAAGAAGTTCAACATAAGTATAATTTCCAGGGAATGACTTACCCTGTTGCAATTACTGATATATCAAAATTTGAAAAGCAAAATCCGTCGGCTTCAGTCAACATATTTGGTTTGGATTCGTCAAATAATGTGTATCCCTTGCGCATAACATCGAATGAGCGCAACAATCATACTGACCTGTTATTAATCAATAAAGGAGAGATATCCCATTACGTGTATATAAAAGATTTTGAAGGGCTTGTATGTAAACAGTTAACAAAACATAAAAGTAAAATCACAACATGTAAGAGATGCTTTTGCCACGTGAGCAAACCATTAAGAAGAGGAGGTTCAGAATGGTTATTAGAACATCAAAGGTTATGTAGTGGGAATTATGAGGTTAGAATTAAATTACCTCATCCTAGCAGAGCATACGTACAATTTGACAAAGTAAATCAACAATACCCTATTCCATTTGTTGTGTACGCGGATTTCGAAGCATCTTTACTTCCAATTGAACAACAAGAAGAGGATATTACAAAAAGAAGCAAATATCAAAAACACGCACCAAACAGTTACTGTATACTAACAAAATCCACGCTGTCTGAAGAACATCTTCAAGAATTTGGACTATCATCTGCTCCGAAGATTTATCGCGGTGAACAAGCAGCGAAACACTTTGTAGACGATTTGTATTATATTGCCTCTAAGGTGGAAGAACTCTACAAAATGAAAATACCGATGCTGCCTATGGAAGAACATCAACTTCAACATCACAATCTGGCAACAACATGTTATCT